>CAJNDS010002712.1:0-257500 GCA_905221605.1 Symbiodinium natans | reverse complement strand
TACACATGCTTGGTGGCAGCTTGAAGTAGAACATCGATGTCAGTTGCTCCACCCTCTGTGCTGTTTTGTCACGTCTCGTTCGCGATCGTTCTAGCACTTTGTCGCACGATCCTGGGTAAACTGAGGCTTGAAACGAGCAGCGTCTTGCAGGAGACGCCCGGACCTTACAGTGGACCAAGGAGCGCGGATTCTTCCACGGAATAAAGACCCCAGGTGCACGGAGTAGACACATTTGCCCTCCGAGGTTCGAAAATTTTTACGTGCGCAGCACGAGTCTTTGACTCTCCACTCTGAGGTCAAGGCTAGACATCCGGCAGGAGCACCCAGGAAGTTCGGGGCTTGGAAGATCGCGCGGGGGCACGCCGTTCAACGACCCGAAGTATCCTTAGAGCCGAGGTGGCGGCCTCTCTGCTCTTGATGTGGCTGCCCGCTTCGGCGGACCCAGGCTTAGCTAGGCCTGGCCAGGGGTTCCAAAGCACACGGGGGTTTCGGGCAGTTTCGGGACAAGAGGTCGTGTTGGCCTGTTCATATGGGTGCTAGTTACGGGCGTCAAGGACACGGGTGCAGGGCTAGAGGTGCGGAGACGGAGGACCACCTCGTGAACCTGCGACTTGTGAATAGTGTAAGCAAGTGAGGGCTGGTTTGCACAGCCTGTTGGCATTTTGTGAGATCGTCACACCACAGATGTAGCCATGTGGGTATGTCTCTGCCGTATCATCCGATTCTTCCTGCTCTAGTTTCTGCAGGTTGCAGGCAGGGCTGGGCAGCACATCGGTATGGGTGCGCGGGGGTGGGTGGATGGGTGGGGGGGTGGGGTATACTGATATGAGCACGGAGGCATGTCTCATTGGCAGGGTAGGCTTTGATACTTATATATCAGGCCTGGAGCTCGCATGCTGCTGTTCTCCATAGGTTCTGCTCCAGACATTTTAGCTCGGCAATGACATGCCAAGCATTATGCCAATCTATGCCAACTGGCGGCGTCTCCGCAGGCATCTGCAGTACTGGTCTGATTGCTTATCCGCAGTCGAATGCGGTTTGGGTCAGCCTGGAGCTGCTGAAATCGGACATGACCAGCTGCCTTTCACCCGCCCTAGTGTTGGTACAATGGTTCCCGCTTCCAAGCCTTACCTTTCTGATGAGCTTCTGTCGGTTCTCATGGAGCTTGGGTCCACTTCGGGTGCAGAGCTGCTTGAGGCTTTTTGTTGGACCCTTTGGCGTACTACTTAACATCTTGCGCACTTGGCTCGGCTCCCTCCCAGATGGACCTTTGCGGGACACCGCTGCAGACCTTCTACCCGGAGTATCTGCGCGATCATGAACATGTGCCCAAGCACAATTTGGCTCTTGAACCTGACGGAGAGGCAAGGGTCCCTTGGATTCTGCCGGTTTTCCCGGACAGCTGCATCACCCGGCGTCCCCTGCCCACAGTGGTTACGGGCTCTTGGACTTGGTGCACTTGGCCAGATCCCTCTGGACCTGAACTCCGTTCACGCTGACATCGCTTTCGCCCGATTCTGCAGTTTGGATTTCTTTGCCACCTCCATCCCTGCCTGCGCACCAGCCTGGCATTTTGGGTCAGCGCAGTAGCACCTACTTGCAGCGATTGGCCTTGCTCCACAGGCTGCGTATTCAGGCGCACCAGCATGCCTGCAGCTCTGCGGGTGTTAGGCCAGGCGATTGGTCGCAACTGGATCCTCACTAAGGGAGCGTTCGGTTTGTCTTTCACTGTGTTTCACCTAGAAGTTAGTAGCTACAGGCGTGTCTTCTCAGACTCTAAGGTCTCCCGAAAGAAAAAGGTGCAGGGGGCTATCTATCTACATACATATACGGGCACTTGCCCCATCGCAGGAGCAACGACATCGTGTCTCCCTGCTGAGTGCAGTTCGGCTCTTGGCGCGGAAGACATGCTGCGCTGGTCTGGCAGTTTAGGGTTTCGGGCTCTTGATGCCAGCTATCCCTAAACCCTAAGCCCTAAACCGGAAACCCTAACCCCTAAAGCTAAACTCCTAAACCCGGAAACTCTCCATTGCTCCACGAGGCCGACACCACACTCGCATGCCTGGACGACCGCATTGCCGAGCCAGCGCTGACAACACCTGGCGGAGAGCTAGGCCCGATCCAGGAGTCCCACTAGTTTTTATCTGTTTCCACCATAGATGACCATGTATCCAGCCATTTTTGTATGTGTGTGTGGCTTGAACTATATAGTTTCTCTATTGGGTCGCCTTGGGGTTGTGAAGGCAATCCATTTGCCGTCTTTGGATGTGAATACTCATGATTTCCGTTGCTTTTTGAATGATAAGATGTCAGCCAATTAGCCTTGCATTCTTGGGTTCAGGTTCATTCTGTAATTACAGGGTGTCAGTCTTTTGTGTAGGCAGTCCTTGACATGAAATCAGGCACTTTTCTTGCTTGAGGTTAGCATGTAACAAGCTCTGCTGTTTCCTGGACCTCGGAGCACAGGTTGCTTCTTAAATTGGGAGGGGGAACGCGTGTGCTTTGGTTTAAGCCATTTGGCTCTTCGAAACAACTGCTGCAGTTTGCCAGAGGCACATGCCACTTGATTGACGGTTGACACTTCTGCAGGTGAGTTTACCATGGCCTTAGCGGCTTATCTTCAGGAGAAGGTCTGCTGTTGATCTTGTGCAATTGAGCCTGCATCGCCGTTGACGGTGTCACAGGAAGGCTGTTCATGCAACCAAGCCCTGTGCTTTGGACTGGTGCTCTAGAGAAATGTTTTCAACACACGTTGCATGTTATCATGGTAGAAGCACATCGGTTCGGCTCGTAGGACGGCTCTTCTGGCAGCCTTCCCAATCAGGAGGTGGTGTGAGCCTTACAACACACCTTTCAGTCAGCTTTGATTGCCCTTCCTCACTGGGGCAATCCTCTCCGGGCTCCAGCTAAGGTGGACTCCCTTCTGGCCAAGTATGTGCATACGGTGCTTGGCCTGTCTCGCTGCAGTGGGAGTTTGTGCCACATGCCACAGACCAGAGCCTGACCCACTGATGCTGCACGCTGCTGTTTGGCACCAGGAAGTCGTTGTCTGCCAACCAGCTCTTCAAGCTTTCTATCGTGTTGGCAGCTAGCCAATGACACAGCAGTATTGTTCGACTTGCTCCTAGCCTTTGCTGGCGTTTCCCAGAATGCCGATCCCAGTTTGAGCTGCGCCTTCTCAGCTTGCCATGGGAGTGCAGTGCCCATGCTGATGCGCTATGGATTGCTACTGCTTGTGGAGATCTCTTTCGCTGCAGCCTTTCGCCCGACGCTGCTGGCTGCAAGGGGCAATGCCTCTTCGGTTGCCCCTTGGCTGTGTGATGTTCAAGTTGTTTGCCGCAGCATGCTGGAGAGAAGCCGTGGCCCCCATGTACTGTCCAAGGACTTGGTGCCTCCGCAGGTACCTCCCTGCATTGCAGCTCGGGGGCAAACAGAATTTAGCGACCTTCCGTGGATGCATGGGAAGGTGAGCCTGGCGTCGTAGCATGTTCCCGTTTAGAGCCCAAGACCGCCCAACCCCGAAGTTGCAAAGTTCATTGTGCCTCTGTCGTACGGCAGGTTCGGGCTCTAATGGCCTCAGGCCATACATGGTCAAACTTGGCCAACGCATCAACCTAGGCATAGGAACAACGCACTCTCAACGGGGCCAAATTTAGAGCGGGTCTTGGGCATGGGGTGGGACATGGTGGGATGAGCATCTTTGCAGGTTCAGTTGTGGAGCGTGTGGAGCTCCAAAAGAAACCGAGGTGTGCATCAAGTCGAAGTCACATGCAACCCCATTCCAGTCAGTGGCTCGGCGACAGAGCAAGCATGATCATCTACAAGCTTCGGGCAGAAATCTCAAGCGCGCTCAAACGCAACGTGCGGGACGTGTGGAATGCCGCGTGTTTTGACGTGTTGAGATGGTCGGAACGGCATTTCGGTTTCGAGCGAGATGCTGTCAGAACCGAGGACACTGTCATCCAGACCCCCAAGCGCTTCGAGCCCACCCTGCGCAACCTCCGCCTGGTGTTAGTGCTGCTCGGCCGGTCTTGCAGCTTGTTTTCAATAGGAGCTTCCACATGAAAACCTGAGGCTGGGCACCTTCACCTTGGCTTGCGTCTGCGTGATTTGGAGGAGCTCGGCTGCTGTGAGGCGGGCACAGTGGACTGCGAACTGTGCACCGGCTAGGGATACGGGATACTGCTTTCAAAGCCTGCACTCACCCTGGCACGATTGGTTTCCCCCCCGCTCCCCCGATTCCAACAAACGGACGAATTGCAGATTCTGGAACCAAAGTTTGTGAAGCTTCGCCCCTGGCCGAGTGTGCCGAGTGAGCCTGCTGCGGGCCCCCACTTGGATCTGGACGCCTCGCTCACCGTCTGCGGCGTGGGCCGGTACCAACTGACGATCGTGTTCCCAGGCCTATATCTAGTCCCTAAGACAAAGTCCTTCGTGCCTTGACGCTGCTAGCAAATACCCTGCTACAGTGGCGTCCTTCGGCAGCAATGAGGCTAGCTATCCTGCTTGCTTGGATGGCGGATGGGGCAGAGAACGTCCTGCTTCACAGCATGGCCAAGCATCTCGTGCATGCACTGCTGCAGAGCGGCATTATTTTTCGATGGGGTGAGCCGCCAGGCAAAGCCAGTAGCTAAACAGAAACTTGAAAGAACTTTCGCTATTTTGTGGTCCCGGTGATAGTAGCCGGTTGAGGGACACTGACGAGATCAGCGTGGCGGACCTACGCATCTTCAGCCACGCGGCCATGGCCTGTTCAGCGTTCCTCAGTGGGTCAGCCGCAGACAGCTCCTTGACCCCAGAGTCAGCACAGCGTTTGGCACAGCACAAGGGCGTTGGCATGCGTTGGCTGTGTGTCGTTTGAGGCTTCGGTCGTCGCCCCGTCTTCTGCATCTCTTGCCTCTTGGCCTCAGCGTTTCTTTGACTAAAAGAACTACAAAGGACACAAGGACCAAGGCTCAAGAGATCCCTTTGGCTGCCGGATCAGCGCACTCGCACCATACTATCACACGCCGAAGTGGACGCATGCAAGCCTCGAGACTTGCGATCAGGGTCCTGGGTCCTGTGCACAAAGGTCTTCTGGCCACCACGTTCTCATTGCTTTCCATCTTTGCGCCCGTGGCTGGCCTCAACGCCCAAGGTTTGCGAGCGCAAGGTTTGATTGGTCAAATGCGGGGTGAGTTCAGCTCAGCACATTCACCGATGTGTGCAGCTACCATGCTGTCTTGGCACGGCTTTGACTGGAAGCACGTAGAAGCAGTCTGAGGCATTTTGGTTCTTCTGCTGTTGCCGCGTCTTGGCCGGCATCGGCCTGGGGGCTCCTCGGATTCAGTTGAGTGACACGTGCCGCCTTGCACTGATTACGTGACAGGGTCACTTCTCTAAATTTCGGGTCCCTTTTTGGGTACCCTAAATAAGAGGGGCCGCCTCATAATAAGGACCCTCCAGAAACGGACTATAGTTAAGAGAAATCCACCACATGGCTTGCATGGCCCAGGCCCTGGTCGGAACTGACGTGGCGCTGCTGTGCGAGTTCCTCCCGTCTTCAAGGCGAGAGTGGGTGGTCCCGCTGCTTGGCCTCGTCCATCCTTGTTCAGCTCATTTCAACGAAGAAGGCTTGCGCTGAGGGGTCTTACAGGGAAACCTGAAATCCAAGCCGAATCCAAGCCTCTGATGAGAGAATGCGCCTGAGGTTTCTGTACGTGGGTGACTTGGCCTTGTCCGAGTCGTCCGAACCTAGCAAGGGTCTCCGGTCGCCCACGTTCAACGTTGTCGTCCGAGGATACGTCGTGGGGCGACTTTTTGCAGACTTCTGCGCCTTCAAGCTCTACCCTATGTTCGACAACTGGCGCTACTTGACCAAAGCCCAGTGGTCCAGTCACAGAGCGAAAGTGCACCGCAGGGCCACCGCACTGAGGCGACACTGCTGATCGGTGCGACTCCTAAGGTTTGCCCTTCCTCCTTTGCAGCCTGCCGCTGGTTCCCTCCTGCATGTTGCGCTTCAGCCTCCACGAGACGCCCCAGGCTCTCCTTGCGCGAGGCCACTCTGAGGTTGAGAGCTGTGATTCCGATCTTTCTCCTGTCCAGGTGAGCCAGAAAGCCTCAAACTCCTGTTATAGACGCAAAAGGTGGCTGCTTGTGCAGGCTTCGTGGGCCATGCGAAGAGAGTTCTCGGGGATGTGGCCGAGACGAACCGTGGAATCAGGAGTGGGGTGTTACAGTGTTCCGGCCTGCGCACTGCGTTTTCGATTGCCGGGAGACGGCTTGCACAGGAGTACATCTTGCCTCATCACCGGTGCGCGACCCGTCAAGCAATACCAGGCACGGCACGCTCTTAATGATTGTGTTTATTGTTGCTTGCCGATGTGAAGGTTGCATTACATGGAGAGGGGTCGGTTCCATAGTCAGGGAAGCAGGAGCTCATAAAGAGTACACGCAAATCTTCGCAAAAGGCAGCCAAACGCTTCGCAAAAGCTTCGCAAAGTGGCAGTCAGGGCTTGGACTTCCGAAACTGCCTCAACGCTGGAGTCTGGGCGACCATCCGGCAGAACCAGCTGGAGCGAGTGTGCCTTGCCTTGGTACTGAGCTGGCTGGGCAGCGCCTCACCCATCCCGAAAGCCCTACACGGCAAGGCGCCGCAAAGAGTATAAGCTCTCTCTTGAGGCATTTAATAGTCCCCCCAGGCTGGCGGTGGCTGCGTTGGCTTTTTTCATGGCTCTGGGGAGACTCTTGAACTCCTTGCTGCCCGAGTTGGAGGCGATGGCGGGAGGGATCAGGGTTTTCAGGTTTTCTCTATGGGTTTTGGTTCCAGGTTTGACAGGCTTCGGGGTTTACGGATGGCTCTGTTCAGCTTCTGAGCTGATCAAACATGCAGCTTGGTGAGTCGGCAGTCGTTGAAAGGCCCACTTCAGCCTCTTCAGCGACTCTTTCAGAAGCACAGTGTTCCTTGGAATCAAGTCATCAGGAAGTTGTAAGGAAGGTTGAAGCATTCAAAATCGCGACCTCCTCGCCAACTTCTTCTTCATTGCCCTGGTCAATTCAGTACATCCCAGGTGGTTCGCTGCCCTGATCTGCCTCTGGTGCGCCCTTAGCGTGGCGCTAATGCAGACTGGCCTTCTGGCCTGGGACATCTTTGTCGGAGGTTGCCTCGTGTCGCAAGGAGCGGGTGAAAGTTGCCCCCCGTGCCCCTTGCTTGTCCTGGAGTTGTTGCGCAGATTGCTGCAGAGAGTCGGACGCTGCATGGCAGGAGTCTTGCTGGCCTTCTCGTATCTGTTTCAGATGGAAACGCGGACCTGGCATGCTTGCATCTGCTTACATCTGCTTACATCTGCTTCCATCTGCTTACATCTGCTTCTGAAGTAGCAAGCAGAGACATGCTCAGCTTCACTCCGCTTTGATAAACGTCGCGCTTTCGTGCGCTTTCGAAGTATGCGCAGCGAATCGCCAGCGCCACGATCGCCCTCCACCGTGGCCGAGTCAATTCATGTGCCAGGCCTGGCTGGAAGAGCTTCAACTTGCTACTCTCCGCCTGGGCAATGGCGGAAGGTTTAACGAGTGCCATGTCAGCACGGGTCATGTGCGGCGGTGTAGGCCTTGAAGCTTGGCCTTGCAAAATGAGCCGTGGATAGCTGTGGAGATCAGGTACGCCGTTCTATGCCATATGTGCTGGATGCTCATGTATCAGTGGCAGCCAGTTCATCTGCAGCGAGGGTGAATTCAGTGACCAGCAAGGTGTGGAAGCAACCTGACCTAGGTCCGCATGTTCCCGGAGCACGCGCGTGCGACTTCCCTAGGCTTCGTGGACGCGATTTCCAGATCGGTCGGGGCCTCGGGCATACAGAGATGCCTGCCCCCGAGTCTGCAACCCAGACCCTCACTCGGCCCCAGGCCCCAAAAAGCCTAAAAGCCAGTAGAACAAGAGGTGGTGGCGCTGCAGCCATTTTTGGCGGCGGACTTGCTGAGCTCCATTGGGACGGCTCTCTCCGCTGCTGTGCTCGGGGGCTGCTGGTGCCAGCCTGAGAAGTGGTAAACCCCGTGACGCCGCCTTTTTTGCAGAGTTGGAAGTGGGGCCCTTAGGCAGATGGAGGTTTGTGGTTTTCGGGCTTGTGCCTTTAGGGTTTCACCTCTCTGTGTGCTGTTTTGTTTGTTTGTTCGGAGTCCAGCTCGGGAGTGTTGACGGTGCTGCGCAGCTCTTGTCATGCTTGTGGCACGGAGTGTCTTGGTAGACCCGGTCGCAAAACCCCTTTTGCAAAAGACGCCGTGAACCCCAAACCTCCGACACCCCTCAACGCCCACAAGCCCACCTTTTTGAGCCCCAAGGCTCTGTGCAGCAGCTTTGGCGCTGGTTTGGCGCCACCTCTGGCAGGCGGCACACGAAACCCAAATCCGCGAGCCCGCGTCCTTGAACCCCGAATTCAAATCCCAGGAGAGTGATGGTTTAGGGCTCAAGGCGCCGAAGTACGGTTGGGCCTTTGCGGGTGTTGGCGGAGGATTGTGCAGTGTTGCGGTCCCGGTACAGTAGGAAGTCTCCTATGAGCTGCACCTGACACACATGGGGTTGCCGAAATTAGGGGTACCTTAATTATTGGGGTCCTTATTACAAGAGAATCCTACAATTTGGGGCTTGGAGCGCTAGTCGCCCTGCTTGTTTATGCGTTCAGAAAACTTCCGGAGGCACCATCTCCTGAGGAGGTCGAGGCGTCCAAGGCCACGGGAAGGGCCTCTCCGAGTCTTTGCGCTGCCTCTGTTCTTCTGACGATGCTCTGTCGCGTAGCTGTTGTAATGGGCCAATGGGATGATTCGTTCTGTTGCTTTTGGGCTTCAATACTATTCGTCGCGGAGCTGCACTGGCTTGCGGCTGCAAACTTGTCTTAACCCGGTTGGGTGTTGGGTTGATGTTTCCGAGCTCAGCTTCAAAGGTCGGTTTTAAGAAAACCACGGTTTCCGAGTGTTCATGGTATGTGAAATCAAGGCGTGACCCCACCACCCTCGCAGCTGCTCTCAGCTGTTCGGGAGTGCCCTGTCTTCTTTGGCAGGCCTGATATGCAAAGCGCAGCTAAGCTGGCCAACGGCCCGACTGGGCGCATGCTTGCACCTTGAACTTCGAGCCGTAGTTTCCATGCCGGGCCTCATCATGCATTCCCCATGCAGTGTTCGTAGAGAGACGAACTCATGAACAATTCCGATTGCCGCGCATCGTGCAACCCAGCTGCTGCAGGGCAACATGCTCTGCAACTGGCAGGTGTGTGCACTGTACCATAGGACTGCGCAAGCCAACACAAAGAAAAGGGAGATCTACCTTCCCGGGCTGCCAATGTTGAGGGCATGTGCAGCAAATTGCAGCAAATTGCAGCAACATGCAGCAATCGTCGGATGCGCAGCCTAATCTAATCAAGCCAGGTGCCAGCCTCTCGCCCAGTCGTATTCTGCACTGATGAGAAAGCTCGGGGCTCGGATGCTGGAGTCGCACGCACGGTGGAAGCACCAGAGAAAAGTTGGAGTCCAGGCTTTGAAGCGAATTGCCTCGGAACTGCCGACGGCCAACCTGGATCTCAACGCTCGGAGCTCGGCGGAGCTCGGGAAACATCCCTGAACCGTGCGGCTGCAGAGGGGAGGGTCAGAAATCATTAAGAACGGCCAGCGTTGGCCGCTACTAGTATTAGTGTCATGAGTGCGTTTGCTCCGGATGCATATGTCCGGGACTCCCGCATCTCAGGCGCCCAGCGCACATCTTCAAGCCACTGGGTTGCTGGGAGCTGAGCTACAGCTACAGCCAAATACCCTTGGCAGAGATCGTGCGCACAGAAGCTTTGAGGTTGGACAAGCTGACCGAGCCCACCAGTCAAGGGGACAGCCACTTCAGGTGAGGTGCCCTGCAATTCTTGCGGAGAGACCTGGAGGCTGCCGCTCAAAGAGACTAAACGAGGTTGCTGCTGGAGGATCCCGGCCAGCTCTTGTCCTAGCTTTGCCTGCGAGTTCATCGGGCTTCCGCTTCCCTCACCCTAAGAAGCTGAGGTACGAGCTGCACCCGCACCTGGCACCGATGGTGCTCAGGGCATTCTTTCGGCTCCTGTGGAAGCAAAACGAGGCCAGCCCCAGCTGTGATTCTCGGTTTCCAGGTGCCAGCGCTGCATGCAATGTAGGCTCCCCACCAAGTCGGCTGAGAGTTCTGATGACTCCCCTCCTTGACGCTGCAGGATCCTGGCCACAGTGCAAGGCGAGGAGGGGACCGAGAAAAGTGCTGACAGTCGACGATGCCATTTTTTCAAACCACAACGAAAATATAGAATAAAACAAATACGGTTTTCACGCAATACTGTTTTCACGCTTTTAATGAAGCAAATGCTGGTATAGCTATTGTGGAAATATTGGTTGTTCTATATCTAAGTTATTGCACTCGTTCAATGTGAACTGGATTGGATAGACATATAGTAGTATAGTAGCAACATGGATTAATCGGCTCGAGCCGCAAGCTTCCTAAACGAATCTACGGCAGATTCTGGAACAAGGTGGCTGCCAGGAAATGAGGGCTCTGAGATATGAACTGACAAACACGGCGACACGAGTGCACCGGTTTTTTGGGGCCTTGAAGGTTCTGGGTTCGAGTTTAGGTGGTGACGTGCGGGATTGCGCAGAAGGAAGTTGAGGTGAGGCAAACAACGATACCAGACAGAAGACAGTAGCTTTAGGGCAAGCGGCCAAGTTTGATGGTTGTACTTTGGCTAAGATGTTGGCTGGTAGCTATTGGTTATTGGAGTTTCACTAGACTTACTGGATGGGCTGATGGAAGGGGCCTTGTTGAACCGCAATCTTGAAAGTCGAGTTGCTGCAACAAGAACGACGGCATCGGCCTCCAAGAACAGTCAGCGGCCTCTGTCAGTCCGAAGCTCCAGCTGCGAGTCCTCACTGGCGAGCCGGACCCGCAGGCAGATTTCCGAATGACCAGCCCTTGTTCCTGCGGGATGCAGCGGGACGAGTTTTGGATTCGCGCGTGTTTGCTTGGTTAGGCCTTCCTCGAAATCTCCTGTCAGGGGCAGAGACCTCGGCTTGAACATGTGCACGATTGGGTCTTGCATCTCGTTGCGCTTTCTGTTGTGTTTTTTCTTTGCACGGTTCACATAGCGTGGCGAGGGCTTGCCGTGATTCGCTGGCGGGTATCGCGCCCAGCGCAGGCACGCATATCCCGGGCCGACACCCCGGGAACTCGAGAAGCCCAAGCCCGGAAACCCTACAAGCCCATCAAATGATCTGAATATGGGCCGTGTGACACCAAGGACCCAAATACGGACCCTCAATCAGAGATATCCTGAAAGAAACCCTTCATGCAGGCCCAGCGCTGACTTCGCAGCTGGAAGCACCAGCCCCACGACGGCGCGGCCTCGCTGCATTCTTTGCGCGGGCGCCAGGGCCCCCAACAAGTGCAGGCTGCAGACATTTGGGGGCTCAGCTTTTTGGGGTGTAAGGCACGGTGTAAGGGCTCTAAGGGCTTCAATGGGTACTAGTGGGCCAGGTGCAACTGGGAGGAATAAGGCATTTTTGCCAA
The DNA here is from genome assembly GCA_905221605.1 of Symbiodinium natans. Lineage (NCBI taxonomy): Eukaryota > Dinophyceae > Suessiales > Symbiodiniaceae > Symbiodinium > Symbiodinium natans. The sequence continues at coordinate 245,961 of CAJNDS010002712.1, read as the reverse complement.
AGGTCCCGGTCAACTCCACGGAAAGTCAGCGAGCAGAGCCTCCTCGAGCGCCTGGCCCCCGGCCCTTTGGAAGTGCTCCGTGCGAACATGGCTGATCCAAGCTTTTTGGGCCGTCTTGGGCTCGATTCTCGCACATTCTTTATATACATTAGGACCCATCATGGGGTTCTGAGCTTGCACTCAACGAGATAGGAGTGCGAGGATTCTTGGAACGAACCTGTCTGGCGCTTAGGTGGTCACGAGAAGGCCTCATCACCCATCACCCAACATGGGCCTGCTCACACCGAACCCTTAACCTTAAACCCTAACCCTAAACCCTAAACCCTAAACCCTAAACCCTAAACCCTAAACCCTAAGCCATAAACCCTAACCCTCAAAAGGCATTGACCAGTTGGCCCTCCTGGCTCTGGAGACCACGGGCAGCCGCATCGCAGTTGGCTCCCCAGCGCCGCTGGGAGTCGACGGGTGGCGCAGGGCGCAAGGCTGTGCAAAGAGATGTGCTGTGGCTTCTGGATACGATCTTTTTTAGACATGTATCAAAAAAATAGTATCATGGTTGCAAGTTTTGTGTAGATGAAGATAGTTGCATCTCCATTTTGCGGCTTTTGTGCGAGATGTCTTGCCAAGCAAAGAACCTTGGGCCCATCCACGTTTCCTCTCTATGTGTCGAGCTTTCCTCCTTTTGAAGCTCTGCCAACCCGGACGAAAGCCACCCTACACATCCCGAAGCCGAAAGCCGTAAGCATGACCAAGCTCTAAAGTTTGCCATGGGCGCTTATCTTCGCACGGGCGCTGCCCTCGTGGCCTCGGCGGAGATGGAGCTGGACGTGGCCATCATAGGCGAGGTGGGGCCAGTGCTCGGTTCAAGAAGAAGCCGGATTTTATTCAAGGATCCCACTAAACTCTAAAGGCCCGAAGCAAAATATCGCAGACCCCTGCATGACTCAGTGACTTTCGCAGGCAATGGGCCCAGCGGCCTCGGTCTCAGGGTCTTCTGAAGAGAGGTCTTAGGCTTCAACATGCCGTAGGTGTTTTTTGGGGTTTAGGGCCAATGGAGGTCTTCTTTCGAAGCTTCTTGAAACCAGGGAGCTCTGCTGCGAGGTGAGCACGTACAGACCCCTGAGCTGTAGTCTAGGCCCTCATCCGCAAAAAGCCCTGCAACCATAAACGCCATGTTTTGTTGTGGGCTTATTTATCTTGCATTCTTCGAGGCCTGGCACTTGCCTCAGCGCTAAGCGGCTGGGTGCCACAGGCTGCGGAAAAGAGTCTTCGGTTTTGTGGTGTTGTGGTCTCGGGGCTTAGGTCGGCTATGGGTCTTCACTAGGTTCAGGGGGCCTTGAATAGGGGCTTGTGCATGAGTGGTGCAGCGAAAGCTTTCCTTGGATGGTGACTTCTCTTCCAGCATTGTAGCCGGGGCCCTGAAGTTGTATTTTGCGCAGGTTGCTGTGCCGGCAAAGCGTCTTTCAGATCCCGCAGCAGCGGCCCCGGCAGGCCTTTGCTTGAGAGGGTGGTTTTGCAGGGCCATCAAACATTGGTCCTCTAATTGCGAGTGGGCACTGCTAGTATTTTTCCCCTTGCCAAAGATCACACCTTCCAGGCAAAACCAGTAAGTTCGCGACCCGTGGATCGTTCTTAGTGGCTCGTGACACGAGACTGTGGCTGGCGAGAAGCCACTGGTCATGATTGTGCGCGTGCATAGGCCTCCAAATGATAGAAGCCTCTACATGAATGGTTGGGTTATTTGTCCTCAACTGTCCATTACATTGCAGAGTGGATCTGGAAGGCACTTCCCTTAAATGTAGTTGCAACATTCGCTTGTTATGAGTAAGGGGTCATGAATGATCATGAGACTTGTCAAAAGCTGGCTGGCAGCCTTTTTGTAGAGAAACCTTTGGTCCAGCAAGAACCTTCCCGCTTGCAGAAAGTTTTCCTCGGAAAACTATCTACGCCGTAAGCCTTGATTCTCTAGTTACGGGCATGCCATAAGTGAACGATATTGGACCATCCATATGCGATTCACATGGCAGTCTTCTTAAGAGAAGCACCTCAACCGAACACGAACAACGGCCAATAGAGGGTTTCTTAATTGTAGAGGTTTTTGAGCCATCTTCCTACCAAGTGACAGGCCGTGTGTGAGCATATCCAAACAGTTCAAGAAGGTTTAAGGGCACACCATAGATTTCTTCAGGCCGGGGGAGGCTTCTGGTGTGGCAGGCGGCGCTAAGGTCCCAGTAGGTGCCCCCCAGTACCAAAATAGGTGATACACACAGGTGGAGGGGGGGGGGGCGCGCCGGTGGAGTGTCACGACTTCTGAAATAAGAGACGTTTTGGAGATGCTATGCATACTATGTTGTTGAAGGGTTGAGTAGAAAAAAGAGTTTTTCGCATACTGTATCCATTTGTATAGTACACCCCCGCCTACTTGTTGTAAATGTATATATATATATACTTTTGTGAAGCGACATGTATCGTTAGGAAAGCAGTAGCTACTTGAAGCCACAACGCCTGATCGAGCACGATCAGCTGTTAAAGGGTTCATCGACAATTATCCGAAGTATGGTTAAGTTGTGCAGTTATCAAACGTTGTTGAAGAACCCGTCGTTCATTGGATCAGCTTATTCTACGTTTACGGAACACTAGCTCACGAATGGAGACAACATACGACAACACATGAACAAGAACACAGAAGTGCCAAAGAAGTGATTTTTGCGGGGTGCCGTCTAAGTATTGGACCCCGTTGCCGAGAAGTGAGACGCAGGTTGCAGAAACATGATACCCGCACCTTCAACCTACTACACTGTTAATGATTACTTACAGAAAGCTACCCCCCCCCCCCCCCCCCAAAATTCGGCACTATGACCATCCTGGACAACAGCCGGTGTGAAAGTTGTCAGACAATGTAGTATGCAAAAGGGCACAGCCCGCAATGCAATTTGCATGGCCTGGTTGTTTTTGAAGGGTTGGGTGGGTTTCGAGTGTACCAGGTGTGGGTTGGCGACTCTAAAAGCTTAGATGCGGAAAAACTTTGGGCGACCTCCGCAATTTCCATCTTGAGTGAGTTGAGGGTCTTGAGTTTCAAGTCTCTCCAACCGAAGATAGAAGACAGATCATCAGAAAATTCTTGGACCGCGTCTTTGATTTCCATCTAGAGCGTCATAAGCATCTTGACACTCAAGGCGTTCAAAGGGTATATAGGAACACCCTTGCCCCAAAGGTTGCCGGCCTGCCTGTGGGCAAAACTCTAAACCTTCAGCCTTGAATCCTGAACCCTATTCCCCACAAGTCTCCACTCCCTAAGGTCAGCAACGCTGCCACGAAACTTGCGGGTCGCACTCTCGACGAGGTGTCTGCCATCATGTCAGGACCAGGTCTCTAGAGTTCTCGTGCGGGGTAGCTCACTTCGCTCATTGGAGCTTAAGCGCCTCCCTTGCAGCTCTTCAGCGGAGCGGTTGCGCTCAAAGGTGGATCTGGCGCCCTTGGCAGCCGGAATCCAGAGGCGTTGCCTAAACCCGACGGCGCCCGGAGCGCGTTTGCCCGCATGCGCTTGCAGTGTGCAGGTCAGGCCGCTGTACTCAGGGGATCTCAGGGGTCATCTGGCTGCTTGAAGGTATCTTCATAGCACCTGTGGCTCGTCAGGTTTGCTGCGTGAATATTTTGCTCAACCAGTCCATAAGCTAATCTGTATGTGTCAGTTTTGCTTAGATGACCAGATCACACAAGTGCCGAGTAGAAGCCCAGAAGCCATCGGAGCCACCCGTTTGTGCGATGGCTTTGGCATACTGGCAGCTAGTGCTGGGCACCATCCACCAGCAGCCGTCGCTTTGAATGGCGTTTAGGGCTTGGGGGGTTTAGGCTCGGGGCTTCTTTGAGATGTGACCAACAAGACACTTCAACATTTGTCAGCCCGCAGTTTGGGATCGGGCGATGGGCCTTGTGTCAGTTTCCGCAGGTTTCAGTTTGCACATACACATGTGAGTGAAGACATCTCTTCACGACGATGGTCGAGACTGTAGAGAAGAGCCTAAAAGACATCATAAATTTGTGGGTCGCAGTACAGCCCTCAAAATTGCGATCCTCCACGCTGTGGCACTGTCATTTTCATCACTGGCATGCAAGCTGCCGTGCCCGCCGAAGGTTTCTCGTCATCTGCGTTGTTGCCTTGACTTGGCTGCAGTGGGAGACCATCCCCAGCTTCCCGGTCAACCTTCTGCAGCATGTGCAGCGCAAAGGCAAGGAGAAGGCTGAGGATTCCCGGGGGGCTGTGTGACATCTGTGTTCTGGCTTAAGGGCCTTTCGGGGTACCGCGACCAAGGGTGGCACCGAACAGCCACTCAGCCTTGTCCCCTTTTCTCGAAGCTCTGGCAGCTCTCAGCCCTAGACCCTGAACCTTGACAGCCCGGACCCTGTACCCTCAGCTGGAAGTTAAGTTTGAGTACCTCTTTTGAAGGACAGCCGTGAGACCGCTCTTAGCGCCCGTGTGGACGAGAAGCTCGCCAACGTTCAGGTCCTGGTCGCAGTTGCAACAGACAAAGGGGTCTTGAATGTGCGTGCCATGAGAGCAGTAGCAAAGTACAGCGTACCACCGCTGGTCAATCATAGCTCAGCACGTGTCAGGCTCATGTCTGGAGGACGGCTTCGCGCATCCTGGTGCACCTGAATCTCGTTACGTTTCTCGTTGGCATGGTAGACTACCAGCTCGATCCCGGTTTCACGCGTTTGTGGTGGCTGCTGGTCTTGGCCATCGTTCACATCCTCTACTTGCTTGGAGCCATAGAAACACTAGAGCAGACGCGCGAGCGCATTCATTTCGTGTGCACGGTCATCAATGGCATGGGTGTGGCAACTGCTTTGGCCAGCGCGTGGGAGAGCAAGGAGGATTACCTAGGACGCACCAACATCTCCATGACAGGTCAAATCCTCTTCGTGCCCTGGCATATCCTGGCATGGGCACCTGTCATACTTTTACGCTTCCCTGTCGGTTTCATATTGTTTCTTTGCCCGTTTGCCTTGCTTGCATGTCCAGGCTCTCATCTTCCCAGCGGAGAAAAGGATCATCGCGCAGTTTGGAGTGCTGTACATGGTGGCATACTGCTACGCTGGGATTAGTACCTGTGGCCCTGAGTCGGTCACTGGATGGTTCGTGGTGCAGCAGCTTCTACAGCTTGTGGTTGTGATGTTAGTGCCCACTGTGATACAGAGCATTGTGCGAGATCAAATCAAAGCATCCCTGGAATCACAAGACGCTGACTCGCTCGTGCATCCTGGCACGAAGTTAAAGCGCTTTGCCATTGCTTTCGTGAAGTGCTATCTGCTCCAAAACTGGTTACTATCGGTTGCTAGTTGATGTGATTGTTGTCGTGGTGGGCTGCGGTGGCTATGGTTTGGGTAAGTCGTCATGATCGACGTCGCGGCTGCCGCAGCGTCTTATCACCGTTGATAGCGGGTAGGTTTGAGTCGTCCCGGTTAGGCCGTGAGGGGGTATGCCTGACACAAGCCGCAGTGGTCCAAGTGGTGGGGCATGGGGGGTTTATGGTGATGGTGAATGGTTTTGATGTTGCTGTCGGTTGCACATACCCTTGTTTGCAATTCTTGTCCGTTTCCTTTGATCCGCATGGAAAAGAGCAGGTCAGCTTTCCGCCATCTACTCAAAGGGGTCTCAGATGGGGACTTGCTTTTAGACAGCAACTTCAACATTTGCGGGAATGCAAGCTGCTTACAGCGACTTCTGGGAACGCATGAAGACTTCAACGGGCGCAACTTTCTGGATCTGATCACTGAGCCGGGGTCCGTGCCGTTTTCCAAATTCCTCGTCGCCGAAGGTGGAGGATCCTCGGCAAGTGCAACCCCGGGTTCCAAGTGCCCCAACATGCCGCAAGGTGTACGTGTGCACCTACAAGGTTCAGGTTGTGAAGTGCCCGTGGATGTCTTTCATGTTGTGCTCCCCGAGCTCTATGGCACCAGCGCCACGCACCACCTGCTAGCCATAATGGAGCATTCTGAGCCGTGTGTCCGGTCCGTCCGGTCCGAGCCCAGGCAAGGCGCGGCCCCAGCTAGTCTGCCAGAGGGGAAAGAAGGGAAAGAAGACGTATTCACAGAGTCCCATGAGAGAGGAAGCGAGGACATGGATGCGAGCCACATGGTACAACAGTTCGCAGAGCAGCTCGCGCAACAGTTCAACGTGCTTTCAGACCTCACATTGCTCGTGAACGCCAACACCGAGCTGATTGACATAGAGGAGGCTGTGATGCACTTTGCGCACAACGATGCGGTCGAGATGACAAGTTTGAATGGGTTGGTTCCCCCGCGGGAGTGGCATGGAATCAAGTCCAAGCTGCATCAGTTTGCTCGTGCCACTCGTTCCCGCCGCCCCAAGCCTTCCAGTTTGCCATCCATGGTGCTGCGGTTTCCGGGGCAGGAGGAGGACACTTACCTGCGAGCAAGGCGTGTGTCCATCGAACCCGTCTACTCTGCCACATTCCATGAAGCTGAGCCCACTCTTGTGTGCCCTGGCTGCGAAATGTGCTGGTGTTTACTTCTGGTGTGGAAGTTAATAAAGTGTGAGCTCCTTCACCTTCAGGTACTTGCGCCTGAGCAAATTCAGCATCTGGCGCCAAACTGCGGCAGAGGCGGAGATGCGAAGGCAACTTAGAAGCGGTGAGATGCAGGATGACGTCCTGCGAACGCCGTGCGCGAGTCTGTGAGAAGCATTATCCAACTTCGGAAAGCTTCGGAGGCAGCTTGCAAACCCACGACGTGCCGTGCGGCGCCAGAAACGTGTGACATGCAGTGATCGTAAGCAGAGGTGGTGGGGACATACAGGCGTGCGAGGCTAAGTTCAATGTGCACCACTTGTTCACAAGGGCTGACAGTTCAGAACTCGGTGGTAGAGCCAACCGTGGTTTAGCCAGGCAGCGCTGGTGGACGCCTTGCGCTATCCAGAAGGCCGAAGCATTGACACCGACTTTTGATGTGCGCTTGGCTGGCTTTGATGTACAACGGGCAACAGGGGTCCAAACATTTTCTGCAAGAGTATGCTTTTCTGCCTACAACCTCCTACAACCCTGGTCAATCCTTCGCCGGCTTCTTCCAGAACTGGTAAATCAGAAGTTCAGAAACCCGAGCCGGACGCGTTTTCTTTTAAATTCCTGCGACCCTGATCGGCAACTGTTGAGAAGTGATACCTTAGAAAAGGACCCAACCCACCCCCTCCCACCCCCGAAAAGGGACCCAAACTGTAGCCCCCTAGGAGTTATTGTTAATTTTAATTTGTGTAAAATTCAAGGGAACATCTAAAAAGCTCATAGGAAGGTTCTAAGGGCAGTAGAGCAAATTTCTGGCTTTGCGAGGCGATGGCCGTGGCAGCTCTCTCCTGGTCCCCGGGCAGCAGCCGGCCTTGCGGCATGCGGTGATCGGCACCTTTCCAAGAACTTGGGACTTGGTACCTTAATGTACCTTATAACCCTAAAACCCTAAAGCCCTAAAACCCTGAAACCCTGAAACCCTGAAACCCTAAAACCCTGTTACACCGTAAGGGTTTAACTTTAGGAAGTTTTGGGGTTTTATAAGGGTTTAGAAGAGTTGAAAAGGGCTTGACAGGGGTTAATAAGATGTTCACAAGGGTTGATCGGGTTGGCAAGAGTTGATACGGGTTTGGAGTTTATCAGGGTCCTGGTAGCGGTGGGAGAGCCCGTCGCCCACCCCGAACGAGCAACGGTGCTCCAAGTTCGGGATCTGCTGAAGGTGCCAGTCCGCCAGGGGGGAGCTGGCACTCAATGTCGCCCTCTACGGCCGCTTGCCCACAAGTTGACATCCACGATACGCTGCCCTGGCTTAGAGAGTCTTCCCGACTCCCCTTTCTCAGATGTGTGGGTGTGTAAGGGGTCGGGACCATGTACGATTCCAGAAGACTCCGGCAACCAGTTTTGGTGGTTTTGCCAGTGGCCGGATCAATGTGGTATGCCGCATGCCTGCAGGGGCATTCTCACAGCAGCCAAAATCCTGAGTTTCGGATTGTCTCAGGTCACGCTGTCGCCAGGCTCATGGATGGACCTCCCAGGCCCACTCTGGCAAGTCAGGAGTGAGCTACCTACCCCTGGAAGCAGGATGCAAAACGAGCCCAACAAATTATTCAGATCAAAAACAGGTTTCACGGTAGTGGGCGCACCGCTGCCTCGTTGCAGACAAGTTGCAGACAAGAAAGTGGAGCTGGGATACCTCGGCTGGGGGGCAGCATTAAAGCTTACTCCCGGTCAGGCTACTCTCTGGAAGAGCATCTGAAAAGCTCTGCAAGCTCGGGAGAGGCCTGTGGTTTGCTACAGACAAGAGATGAAGTGGAGAGAATAGTCTCTTCACCGTACACATGCAGAAAATCTACCCTCTGTATTCTTGGGCTTCTCCTGTTGGGTTCTCATATTATCATACTCTCCCCTTGAAGGTGCCGACCTTGTTTTTCGCCGTGAGAAAAGCTCCTTGTAATCTTGGGGGAGTTCCGTTTCAGCAGTTCGCTGAACCTTCTTGGAACCAACCTAAACCCTAAACCCTAAACCCTAAACACTAAACCCTAAACCCCTCTTACCCTCGAAGAGCACGCGAGGCGCGCCGCTTGCTCCGAAGGGTCGGTGCAAAGGCCCGGCTGCGTTTGGAGGAGTATAAGAGTGTGTACATGTCGCTCTATATGTAGAATTGTGTGTGCGTGTCTATAGGGGCTGCGGCCATGGGCAGGCAGCGCAGGCAGAAGCTCGTATATGTATACGTATATGTATATGTATATGTATATGTATATGTATATGTATATGTATATGTATATGTATATGTATATGTATATGGTACCCCCCCCCCCAGTGACCTACCCTTTTTCGCCTTGTCTCAAGTCACCCAGCTGCACTGCAAGCAAACTCGGTGTGCAACATAGCGTGTTTCCTAGGGCGTAGACGAAAATACAACTATTTGTGAATTTGCTTGTGTATGGCCTTCACAAAGTACTTTTCTAGGATTATTGTGCATTTTTTAGGCCTGATTGTGCAAGTTGTGTTTTTCAAACATAGTATATAAGTGGTCTTTCTTAAATACTTCAGACATCTTTGTTTCATCGTTATGTAAGTAGAACCGCTTCTATTTCCATTGTTGTGCATTTTTAAGCTTGCTTATGCAAATTGTGGTTTTCAGACATAGTATATAAGTGGTCTTTACTGAATACTTCAGCAATCTTTGTTTCATTGTTATGTAGGTAGAACCGCTTCCATTTCCGTTAGTGTTTATTTCGTATTTGGTTGAGTATGGTCCTTTAAATAGTATTCACTTGAGTCAAATTGGGCTATTTGCTTAAGCATTACTCTAGTAGTTAAATTCGCATAGAATGAATATTTCAAAAAAAATGTTTCATGAATATTTAAACATAAGGTATTTCAGTGGACTTTGCAGATAGTATTTCAATAATACTCCGCCTGGTATAAACACAACTGTTTCAATGCATTAGTTGCTCAACAAAGCACGATTTGCCCTTTAGGCCACACTTTGCCATATTTTGGTTGAATATGATGCTTATTTCGTATTTTGGTTGAGTATGGTCCTTTAAATGGTATTCACTTGAGTCAAATTGGGCTATTTGCTCAATAATTACTAAAGATTATTTCAAAAATAAAAAAACTTCATGAATATGTAAACATAAGGTATTTCAGTGGACTTTTCAGATAGTATTTGATTCATACTTTGCCTCGTACAAACACAATTGTATAAATACGGTAGTTGCTCAACAAAGCATTATTTGCCCTTTAAACGCACACTTTGCCATATTTTGGTTGAGAATGGTGTCTATTTCGTATCTTGGTTGAGTATGCTCCCTTATATAGTATTCACTTGAGTCAAATTGGGCTCTTTGCTTAATAAATAGTCTAGTAGTTAAATTCGCATAGAATCAAGAGAAAAGTTTCACTATTCGATGAATGCTTTGCCTCGTGCAAACACAACTGTATAAATAAATTAGTTGCTCAACAAAACATTAATTGCCCTTTAAACGCACAATTTGCATAGAAAAAACACAGATCTAGACATCTAAAAACAGCATTGTCCGCTTCAGGTTCAAAATGTAGATTAATCCAATGCCGGCTTATCGGGGTCTGTGAGGTGGGTGTCCCAGTAACTGTCCTTCATTACCCGGTGATTGATTAACTACGCGGCTTTGGGCCTTCGTTGTCGTTTTTTGTTAACAAGGCCTAAATAGGCCCAAAAAGGGTAGGTCGCTGGGGGGGGGGGTAGCATGTATATGTATATGTATATGTATATGTATATGTATATGTGTATGTGTATGTGTATGTGTATGTGTATGTGTATGTGTATGTGTATGTGTATGTATATATATATATATACATATGTATATGTATAAATATAAATATACATATACATATAAATAAATAAGTAAAAAACAATGGAGTAGAAATAGCTAAAACAAATAGATAAATAAATAAACAAATACATAAATAACTATATATGTCGCTTTGAAGTCAGATTAAGTTTGGCATCGTGTCGCCTTTTGCCTTGGATCGCCCTTGGGCACAGGAATTGGCCGCTTCGCGCGTGCCGCGCTGGCTTGTGGCCGCAGCCCGTCTGTGCTGAAGGATTGGCACGTTTTTGGAGCGCACATCAGGATATGTGCTCTTGATGCTGTCTTGAGCCTCCGAGGAATATTACATCGCCTATGCGCGCCGTCTACCTTCCACTTTCATCAATGGAACGGTCGAAGCCATGGTGCCAGACGGTGCAGCCTGGAAGCTTCGGACACTTGGCAGAACATCTCCAGCTGATTTGTTTATGCTTTTGTGGTTGCGAGCGCCACATATGAGAAGACTCCTCATGCGAAGAACGTACGTGCGTAGGTTATCTCGTCAGTCTGATAAGTTGCTGAGACCCCTTTGTTGCAAGCCCATCCCGCGGTTTAGATACTGTAGGCCATTTGGTCACTTGTCACGGCCTGGTTGGTCTGCCACGTGGTTATGCCTTGCTTCTTGCAGCGATCATGAGGATAGCTGCTGCTTCAGATGAGGCCTCTCGCGACCCCATTGTCCGGTTACGCATAGCAGCGTCCAGTGTCCGTTCAGAGGTTGCAAAATCACATGCCCATAGCCTATTGCAGCAGCCTCCTTTTCGGTGTGTCCAAGCCAATAGCCATGAAGTCAAGAAGGCCTAGGTCTTGTTTGCTTAGATTCGAGGCATGCCCGCTATCACATACGGTGGGGCTGGGTCATTGTGACTCAAATCAGACCCCATCTTTTTTTGGGTGGGAAGGGGAGGGGGGTGCTTCAGCTGGAAGCGAAGACGCCGGCAGTGCGGATCGGAAGCGAGCATTTAGTAACTCGTCCCGCAGGGTGCGCACTTTTCATCTCATTCGCCACTGCCTGTCCACCACGTGTTCCGACCTATGCATGTGCACGCAGTTTGTACGCCAATCGATGTGTGGAAACTTGCGCCGGAGGCGGACTCCTGCAACATGCTGGAAGTCAAGGCACCTGCAGCAGCCAGCAGTTATTCAGGGTTGCTATGGGAGCTTTCTAGCCTCTGGAACTGCCCAACAAGTTTCGCAAGCAATCGCCTGCCCGCTGATCCTTGAAACTCTAAACTGTGAGCATCTACATTCACGGAACAGAGTTGCACTAGGTCGTCTTGCAGGTTTTGTGGGCCGCATGTATGCTGTATGCTAGAAATGCCCCCCAACAACTCGACCCAAAACTGCCCCTAAAGTTCAAAACCTAAAGCCTCAACTTCATTCTTCGCACAAGTGGAGACCTCCAGCTTTGCAAGTGACAGAGTACGAATAGGGGTTCGAATACGCATCGAAAATCGGAGGGGGGCCGCGATGGTGCTTTGGGTGTGAGTGTGTGTAGTTTCTTGTCGGGATACAACAGTTGAAGCTTTCATATACTCGTCCAAACAGAGCCATGTTGCGCATTGTGTCGCTGAGTGGTGAGCTGGTCGTGCAGCTGGACTGGGTTTTTTTTGCATTCCGCTTGCAACAGTGCAGCGTGCAAGAGACGCCAAGCCGACTTCAGCACCCGCAGTGAATTGCTGCCCCGAAGATCTTCTCGACTCTTGAGGACACAGAGGATCTGCGGCCACCTCGGATACAGGGCCCTTTCGACCCCGTCAGTGCCATCAAATACCGAATCAAGGCATGGCCCACCTGAGGGGATGTGGTTGGACTCCTAGACGCTGCAGGTTAAAACCTTAGGGTGTCGATGGTTGTTACATGTGGTTGCGAACGGTTCGGTACAGTATGGTACTGTACAAGCTGTCAAACAGCGTGCCGCAGTCTCTTAAGGCTGCTAGAGGAGTGCCCTGTGCCAGGAAGAGAGGCAAGTATCGATTTTTCGGCAGCAGCTCCTGCACGGCAGCAGGGTCCTTTCTGAAGCAACTGGGATGCTCAAGGATTGCAGTGTGGAATGACAGATTGCTCCTGTCGATCGATCCCCGAATATGGTGCGGTCACATGTAGGCCGCAAGTAGGGCGCATGCTGCACTGCATGCTGTATGGTACTTGCATTTGGTACCAGTAGTCTTGTGTCCTGTCCTTTTCTAAGTCTTCCGGTGGCTAGACATCTTGCCAAGGAAGACACGGAGTGGGAGGAAGTCGATGGCTTTCAAGAGAGCTTTGGCCGAGACAAGTTTCAAGGTTGTACTGACATGTCTGTAGGGGAGAGCTACCCAAAAACAAATTAAATAACTTGCCTGGAGGGTGTTTTGCAAATTTGAGACCTCAGGATACAGATCATCTTCACAGATTACGTCGAGGATTACACATCGAAGCTTCTCGCAGCAGTGCCCTGGAAGCATTTCCGTCGCGACATTGTCGCTGCGATTCGGAAGACAGACCAAAACGCAGAGCATTCCACGGGTCCATCTTCATCTTCATAAGCATCCTCACCCTCGCATGCACCCCACGTCCAAGACCCTGAAACACTCCGAACGAATCCTGAAATACTTCCCAAGCCGAGCCCGTTTCGTTTCTTTGATTTAGGCTGCGGCGGGCGACGCGAAGGGGGTTGCTGCTCCTCGGCGGCAGTGCGGGAGGAGTGGTAAAGCACACGTGGCAAAGACGTCCATTCTAGTCTCCTCTTCTGGCATACGAACATAAATGAGCATGTAGGAATAGAACGTATTGTACATAGGACATGGTTTAGAAGTTATATCGTATTGCATTGCGCTCTATGGAAGCATGAAGGCCAAGCTCCTGAACTTTCAGACTCCCGACGCGGCGGACGAGCGCGGCGAGACGGCTGCGTGGAAGGTCCTCCTACACTTCACTCCCTGCACCGTTCATTCTGCAGTTCTTTCTGCGCTTGCCTGCGTGTCGCAGAGCGATAGCCCTGCAGCCCCAAACAAAAAACCCTCAAAAGGCCCTAAGCCGCTGGAAGCCATCCCTGTGAATGAGAAGGCCAGTCGAGCCGGGAATTTGGCCGTCCTTCAGACTCTGAGCTCCTCGGCACCGCTGGACCGGGGCTCTAGAAGTTCCACGGAAAGGAACTCTCGGGTCTCAGGGTCTGGATCGTTCTCTACTTAGGGGTACTGTTTTGGGGTGTGGTACTGCGGACGCCAGACTTGGGCCGTCGACTGTCTTGCAAGGGCAGTCTGACATGCTTGGTGTTTTGCCTTCCGTTTCGTGATGCATGTGTGAAATGAGAAATACTACCTCTCGGGTCGGTGGCTTATCTGCTGAGGAGAGGCCTGTGCAGACTTTGAGAAGCCCGCCCGCTTGGCTGCAGCTAGAGTGACACCGTCGTGGCAGGCATGACGGCTTTGCCAAGCGCATCATCTAACTTCATATGTGGGGTGTCTGCTAGCTACGACGTGCTACAGCTCCTTGCCAAGACAAAGGATGACGATGGCTTCACACCTCTTCACATTGCTGTTGGAGCAAACCAAGTGGAGGCAGTGCGCTTATTGGTCGACTGACCCTTTGCTGCAAATTCAGTTACCTCCTAGGACTCCACGATTCAACCTCCGTCATGCCCTCCCTGCCCAAGCCCTTCACACCCCAACCCTGTGCTTTGCGTCCTTTCTTGACGTTGCCTCGGGCCCTGCGAGCCTTTAGCGCTCGGCTCTCTCGCTGCAGGTGGGGCGGATGTGAACGCCGTGTCCCGAGACGAGGTGGCGCCACTGCACACAGCCGCCCAAAACGGGCAGCAGGAGGCCGGGTAGGGATCCGAAAACGACGCCGTCAGAGAGTCGATGCATGGCGATGCTGTTCCACTGGAGACATTCCCGCAACTACTATGTCTCCGTCGTGACCCGTTGAAGCCGACAGCCATGTTTGTGTATCTCGAAACCTCCTGGGACTTGCGACTCCTGTTTTGATGCCACAAAAAAAGCACCAATTGACCCGCGATTTGAAGAAAGGTCACACCTGCAATTTCCGTTGTCAAGATCGACTCACATCGACTTGGGAGCGTCTGCACCACCAGTAGGCCTAGACCCTTTGCTGTGGCCACATTGCTGAAGAGGCGTTTTTCTTCATTGGGTCTGGGTTCATCGTCGATGACCCACGGACAAGGGATCTTTTTGAACAGATTCTCCCACCTTCGCAGTCATTGGTTGCAGGTCGTCTCTGAGGCGTGGTGGGTGAACAGCAAATACCGCAGACGTTGGGAAAAGACACGACCATCCAGGATCTGGGCGAGCACAGCAACACATCACAACGTGAAGCAATGGACCCAAAACCGCTCCCTGTACAGCTTGTCATCGTGACACCACCAACAAGGGGTGCACAAATGAGGCACATGTAAATTCAGTCAATAAGCAGCTGAAAGGGATCTCAACATAACTCAAGTGTCGTAGGTGTGAGGGCAGACTAGCATGCAGATCGCTCTTGGCAGCTTGTTGCGACATGTCAGCATATGTCACCTGGTGCTTCTGAGTGCTGAAGAATTGCTGATGTGCGGCAAGGTGTTGCGGTGCCTCATTGGGGCTGCTGCCGACCTCAATACCAGAGGCCACGCCTCACTTGCATCCCGCCTTGCATCCTACCAACATCAGTGAAGCTGTGGGTGCAATTTCAGCGCGACGCGACCCGCCTCGGATCCCTGCCGGGGCCGTGGGCCTACGGCTGAAGGGTGGGGGGGGTTGGTGGAGTGGGCGCGGGCGTGTGACGGGAGGGGTGCGGTCGGCTCTCGCACACATGCTGGCTAGGGGGGTACCCATTGCACAAGTGGTCAAGGCGTGTTGAGGGGATGTGAGGTGCTTTATGCTCCCCAGACACCTACGGCCCAAGGCCCGGCGGACTGGGAAGCAGAACCTGGTAACTGGTCAGGACAGTGTGCAGATGCACACTGCATAAACTGGCAGAGGCACGTATTGTCACAGCATCGCCCTCGCTGGAGTGCTGTTCATGACAGATGCTCGTTCCTAATGCCGACAATTCGGCTTGCCCTTGCGATTCTTCGACCACACCCTGCCCGGAGTACACAGATGTCGAACCATGCACGGAGTGTCGCATAGCAAGTTCAATCTCTGGACAGAGGGGCGACGAACCTCTGAAAGTTGCAGCACACATAGCACACCAAGTCCCATGCGGCAAACCCCCCGTGTAATTTCAAGCCTACACTGGCTTCCGCAAGCAATGTGAGGGGTGGGGGGGTGGTTCCTCACATGGTAAGAATGGCCCCACGGCGCAAGTCAGCAGGACCCCTCGGGGAGACGCCGCTCTTCATTGCCGCGCAGCCATGGAGCTGCATTGAGCTTCTTAAGGGCTTCTGCAGTCGCTTGTTGGGAGAACTCAGAACTGACTGCAACTCAGTGGCAACTCCATCTAAAGTTTCTAAAAGTCGTTGGCCCCAGAAGTTTTGTACGACATGACAACGCGGTCCGCCACTGTTGGGTTCCCAAAAACTCTGCGTTGCCTCTGGTGGTTCGGGGATCATGTGAAAAGCATGGAAAGCAGTGAGAAGGTATGGCAATCTGGACCTGGTGTATTGCCTTGTGTTTCCCGGCTGCAAGGCGAAATGGTTTGCGTAGTAATATAGACCGTGCTGTACCCATGTGGTTGTTGGGTCGAGTCTCCAAGCTGCTAGCTGAGGAGCGCTGGCGCCCAGAAAGATCGAGCAGCGAACGATGGCTCAACACCTTTGCTCATAGCAGCTGTGAACAATCAGCTTCTTGTCCGAAACCGATCCCGACGACCAGACGACTCTGCCAGACGACCATAACACAGCTTGCTTGTGTCCCTTCATGATGGTGGAGTATGGACTGAGATTTTTGCAGTATGCAAGGTGGCCCGTTTTCCGATACCTGGTGGAGGAGGGCGTAGATGTGCAACTGGCAGCATCTGGGCTGAGTAACGGTGGTCAAACAAGTAGATGGCTCGCGAGGGCGAATGCATGACATCTTGGTCACAGAGGCATTGGATGGAACCACCCCTCTGTCGGTCGCGACCCAGAGTGGATCCCTAGAAGACGCGCCTGGGCTTGGCTTGTAGCCTTGGGGTGTTCCGGCGCGACCACTCCACTTCATTCTCAGAAGTCAGACAAAGGGTTGCGTTCCGAGAGCAGCGCGCCGGACTCTAGCGTGCCGTCCGTCTCGACCTTTGACCATCAGGTGCGTCTTCTGGTGAACGCGCGTGCAAACATCGAGGGTGGCATCTGTGGCGGGACTCTGCTATCCATGGCTGCGAAGCATGGGCAGCTCGTCCAGGGCACAGAGCTAAACGCAAAACACGTGAGTCTTGCCCTTTGCGAAGCACAGGCAGCTCGAAATGGTTCGCTTCCTGGTAGAAGCTGGCGCTGACAAGGACTTCCGGGGGAAAGCTTTTGGGCTTCAGGGCTTTGGGTTCGGAGAGACATGTTGCCGCGCTGCAGACCAAGCAATCTTCATGTCTGCCTTGCCTGCATCTGCATGAAAATGCACTACGATGCAAGATGCCGTGAGAGAGGACAAGACGGGCAAACACGGCGCAACTCCCTTGTCCGTGGCTGCCAAGTATGACCAGCTCAGCTCAGTTCAGTACCTCATTGAGGCACGAGCCGACAAGGACCCTTGAGGCCCTGAAAATCAAGGGTTCTTTAGGTTCCACA
This sequence comes from Symbiodinium natans, assembly GCA_905221605.1. Lineage (NCBI taxonomy): Eukaryota > Dinophyceae > Suessiales > Symbiodiniaceae > Symbiodinium > Symbiodinium natans. The sequence continues at coordinate 228,907 of CAJNDS010002712.1, read as the reverse complement.
CAGAATTTTGAAGAAGATCCCATGCCTGAGCCTGGAGGACAAGATCGGTCTACACGGCGCCAGCCCGCTTCTCATTGCCGCCAAGTATGGCCAGGCCGAAGCGGGCGTTTTCGGTGTTCTGGGTGTTGAGTCTTGAGGTCTGTGCTGCTCTTGGGCATTGCGCTGCAAAAATCCGCTACAGGTGGACATGGTCCGGTTCTTACTCGATGCTCGCGCGAAGGAGCGCCACGCGAGCAGAACTCTGAGTCAGGGCTGTTTGGGGCAGTTTCTGTGAAGTGCACATACCCGAAACCCTAAGCCCTAGGGGGTCGCTGCATCCCTCCCGGCTCCTTTTTCGCTCGTGCTCTGATCGTGCCTCTCTCTCTCACCTCGTAGCTGGCATTGCTATTGCTATCACTGTTTTTGTTCTTCTTATTGCTGCTATTCTTGTTGCTATTTTTATTACTATCCTGCAAGAGGTGCAAAATCCTATGCCACGTGAGTTCCACTTGTGGTGAGGATGAGAATTGCCTTGACCTAAGCAGCAGCTGCAAAACTCCCCAGTCTCCGCATGAGCATTCTCAGATTGCAACGTTCATCTGCAGCTGCAAACGCGCTATGTATTGTTTTTGGATGTAGGAGAGCCCGAAAAGTTCCAAGAAAGCATGCGAAGCTGGGCTGGACTGTGGCACAGCTCTCATCTGCAAACGGCTTCCAATGATCCCCTTGTTCAGGACACAGCCGGGCCGAGTGGAAGCACTCCACTCCAAGTCGCAGTGCAAAGTGGTATGGCGGACACGGCCCTCCGACCCACTTGCGGAATTGCTAGGCGTTTCAACACGTTCGGCTCTAGAACACAGCTTGTGCCGTAGCTAATTTGTGCATTGTGCGCAGCTCGACGGTGTGCTGAAGAGAGTGAGGTCTCGGTCTTGGTAGAGGCGTCAGTGGAGCTGGATAGACGCTCGGCAGCCTGGGAAGCCTCAGCCACCGCTGGCAGTGCTGTTGCGCTGGAGTGTTTTGATGGTTTGCATGTAAGGGCCGGGACTGCATGGTGCCACGGCCCTGCATCTTGGAATGGCATTTTTAGTGGTGAGGAGTTGGGAGTCGTTTAAAGGAATGCAGGGGATGGTATCTGTCCTCATCGATGAAGAGTCTGTCGAGACACGCTCAGGTTCAGTGCTGCCCAAGATGGGCACCTGAGGATAGTGCGTTGTTTAGTCCAGGCCAAGGCCAACCTGAATGCAGCGGCGGAGGATGGAGCCACACCCCTTTTCATTGCCGCCCAAAGTGGCCACTTGCAAACAGTTCGATTCCTGGCCAACGCTGGTGCCGACCTGAATAAGGTTGGACAGCACGGCGCAACAGCATTGTTTATCGCGGTGCTGAGTGGACAGCTTGAGATGGTGGAGGTTTTAGTCGAGGTCCGGTGCAGCCTAGACTCGGCGGGCCAGGACGGTGCGACACCACTTTTCGTCGCCGCCCAAGCGGGACATCTCGACATGGTACGCTGCCTGTTGCAGGCAGGCGCGGACACCGAGCGACTGGCTGAAAACGGTCAGTCTGCTCTAGATGCCGCTGCTGCCTCTTGCTTCCATGACGTAGTCGAAATCCTGCAAGCCTGCCCGGAAAACGTGTACGCTGCGAAGCAGTTTCGTTGCGAAGACCCAAAGACACAAAGCACAGCACACTCTGCTTCGGCTTGGACGTGGGGCAGGCCAACGCCGTGGTGCTGGCCATGGGTACCGCCGACCTTCCCATTCGGCTGGGCGTCCCAGGCAGCGTGCTCTCAAGTCCCCAAAGCATTCGTATGAGTCTTAGATATACGTTACTGAAGTTCTGACCTTGTGTTGAGCAGCCAGGCGAAGACCTGCCCTGGGTCACCCATCGTCCTCCGATTCATTCTCCTGCTTCTGGGCTGAAGAGAATTCAGCTTCCTGACACACCTACGCTATTCAAGCATATTCAGGCTATTCACTGTTATCTTGGCAGAGTCTTCATGAGGCTCTCATGGCGAAGCTTGGCCATCTGTTGGTGGTGGGCCGATGCCTTGGCAATACCCTGGCGGTCAAGCACGGAAGGTCTGAGGCAGTTGATTTTGCCGAGACTCCTTCTTTGCAAGCATGTCCATACTTCAGGTGCCGGTCTCAGCGCAGCGGACGCCATCCTCCACGCATTGCGTCAAGGTCGGAGCATCAATCAGTTTCACCGATGACAGCATGTTGGTTTTCTCCCGCGAGCTCGAACAGACTCTAACCCCACCTCAGCTTCTGGACCTGCAGGCCGGGTGCGGGTTACGCATGTGCCACCGAGCTGCAGCAATCTGTGCTTTGCAACTTGTAGAGCGTGTGTGTTTGTGTCTACCCACGCGGATGCTGTGGATAGAGGCAAAAAAAGCACCTCTCAGAGATCTATAACCACGGAGTCTGGCTTCTTCTCACTTTCTGGCCGTCGACGCAAAGTGGAACATGAGAGGCATTTTTTGAGATGCTTTCAGAGGGCCGAGGCCAGTTCTTGAGCCACCCAAGGTTCCGCGGCAAGGCAAAGGACACAAAGATTGGGAAGATGTGCCTTGCAAGCAGCGAGCAGCGTCTGTTCACAGCTACGGTAGCCGTAGCCAGTCTAGGTCACTGCAAAAGCCTTCGGACAGGTTTGGCACTGCGACGGGGAGCCCCATCTACGGCGAGGAGGAGTGGCTTGCGCAGCTCATGGCTGGCGAAGCTAACGATGAAAGATACCTGCCCCTGGCAGCTCGGATGGAACCATGTTCTCAGCGCCGCTCCCTTTTAAGCAAGCGCACGATGAGCACGCAGCCTTCTCTCTAGGCAGAATCGGAGCTCGTGGAGATTGCAGAGTCGGGCTGCCGAGTGCGTGGGCCACAAGAGCTGAGTCTCTCGGACGCCCGAAGCTCAGCCCCAGAACTTGCAACAGCCGAAAAACCCCTCTTACCGAAATGCAGGCCCTCAGCCTAAACCCCTCTTATGAAGCGCCGGTAGCCGAAACAGTCAGCCACCTCGAAAATCCCCTCTAAGCGCCAGCTCAGCCTCTTTAGAAACCCTTGTTGTTGTTGAGGTGAGTGTCGTGTCGTTGCTTCTGGGAGCTGCGCCCCGCCTCGACTGCCTCCCCACGTCGCTCCGCCCCGCGGCTCTGGCGCGCCCCCGGGCGCCGCGGCAGCGCACGGCCCGGCGAAGGGAACATGCCAATATAGTAGTTGTAGGGAGTGAGCAATAGTGTTCTGCTTGCAGGCGAGACAAGCTGCATGTTATGTATGTGTGTATATATGCACATAATCACATGTGTAGATGTGATGTATGTGTTTCTACAAACAAAAACATACGTGCATGCACGCAGGCACGCATGCAGGGCATGCACGGCGCGCGCGAACCGCGCGCGCACAGCATGCACGAATGGCACGTGCGGCACGTGCGGCACGTGCGGACAGGCACACAAGGCACGCACAGCACGCACAGTACGCCGGCATGTGCTGCAGGCACCGCACGTGCCGCACAGCACGCATGGACCGTACGCACCACATGCACCGCAAGGTACACATGGCGCACACCACAAGCACTGCACCCACGGGACTCATGGCACGTTGGTTCGCGACATTATACATCCACCATTTTAGGTCGGCTTCGGGATGGAGGGGACTTCTGAATTCTGAAGGTCTTTGCTATTTCGGATTCTTCATCGACAGGAAATGGTAAATCAATCGGGCAGCGGCCTAGAAATGAATACGTTTGTTTGCAGATGCAATAAAGTAGCTAAGTACGTATGTATGAATATTAGATATCTGAGTGCATATATAAATATACTCTATATGCATAGTGGCACCCTGACCCGAACAGGACGGGCAGCTGAGCAGCCATCCGCAGTTTTTGGGTGTCCATGAGGCTTGGGCTTTGGCGGCTTTTGGGAGTGGCAGACATGCCCGGGCTCTTGAATTTGAGTGAAGGCAACTTTGCAGCTGGCCGACGCTGAGACGGGTGAGGTGCAGCAACGTAGGTTGAGAGGGATTCGAATTCTTTGCGTAGGCGTTGTGCGAGGCACGTGCGCGTTACAACACGTGCTTGGTGCAAATGCAAGTGTGGTTGTCAACATCCGCTGATTGCTCTGTCTGTTGGCTACTGTAGAGTGTGTGGACATGATGCAGGCCAGCAGGCGTTAGAGTCGGCCAAACCTGGTTATCGTGTAGTTTTGCAAGCGCTTTCAAAGACATTCAAAAACTCGTAGTCTGCTTTGGCCAGGTGCTCTCGCCCAACGTCTTCGTTCCCTGGCTTCTATTCATGGAAGCTTTTGGTCTGGCAGTCATGCTGCAAGTACGGCAAGTACGGTGTGGGGGCGGAAAAAGGCCTTAACACCTCAGAGGCATCTGTTCGACTAAGGCTATTGGCCCTCTCAGAGGTGACAACTTTGTGCGTTTCCTGCTGCTTGAAATGAATGAGCACATTGCGTGGCCACTCCTAGACACAGAAAGATGTATCCCATCCGCGAGTTTAGGGCTGATGCTTGTTGTGTGATCGCTGAGGGTCGGCGACGCCTATGCCGTGCGCCGGCAGGTTCTCGCGACAGCAGGAGAAAAGAGCTGCTTCGTTTTGTCATGCCCAGGACTGTGCCATCTTCGCTCACATGTGGGAGCGTTGTGCAAATGTGTGAACACTTCCTTTGAGGATGCGCGTATGCGCAAAGTCTGAGATTGCTGTGCAACTGAGCTTGGAACTGAGAAAGCACCACAATGACTCGCCCAGGCTGGTTTGCCTTTCTTCACGCTGACCTACACTCCCTGAAGTTGCTCCTCTGAGGGCGCACGGCACATGGCACATGACCTGTCTCGGTTGTTGTGGACACTGCTGACACACTTTGTTTCTTACAGTCGCCATCAGCAGCAAGGTACCACGGGATGCACACATTTGGTATTTCCTGTGTGGCAGAAGCCCTCAGAATCGAAGCCACTCGCTAAAGCTTCAAAATGACGCAGGCGCTGTGACAGTACGCAAGCATCCTTGTCCCAGTGTAGGTTTTGAGATTCTGCTGCTATCCTTGGAATGATGTGTGAAAGACACTTGGAGACGGGTAGAAGACCAGCAGTTGTAGTTGTTGCCGCAGTCGCTCTGCAAGCCCACGCAAATTGCACCCACAGGGCTCTCTTGGGGAGACCAAATGGGCCACTAGCAGGCTTTGCTGTGCAAGCGCAGAGCAAGGAGAAGTGTTGATTGCCCAGTCATATCTGCCTTGAGACAACCCTGCGTACTGTGAGACTTCGAGCACCCACGGGCCTTCGGCCCTCTAGGCAGCCTGTCAAATGCTCGTAGGGCTTGCGATGCATGTCCTGCTTCCATGTGGATCACAGCTGTCGGGACCCGCGACCATGGACATTCATTGCGCATCATGGGCTACCTAGGCCTTCTGTGCTTTAGCCGACCTTAGCTGCGGGCCATCCATACGGAATGAGTGAAAGAGCTATTGCCATATCCTCAAGGACGGTGCAAGTATCCGCAAGTAATCGTCACGCCTCGCCAGAGCACTCAAAACAGCAGTTCTCCCGCCCCACAGACCAAGGGCAGGCCACCAGATGTCAAGCAACTTCAATCAAAGTCAAGCCCCTGTAAACGGAACGACGACAAAGTTTGCCGAAGGCCTCCAGTCCTAACCATTTGCACCATTACTATGGCATTAATCAACATCCGTGCCGTCGTGATTTCAGATGCCGGTGTCCCTGTCTCCGGTCTGCCGGTGGATCCAAGCCTTGTCTATGCAAAGGCCAATGCAACCCGCCGCACGCACCCATGGGCCAAAGCCACGATGGCGATTTACTCCCTCAAAATAGGGGCCACCCCGAGTTTACCACAAAATGCCTTAACCCTTGTATGGGAGTCACTTGGGGGGGGGGGAGGGTAGCAGATGTATATATGTATATTATACTGTATATTAGATATGAATGCATATATATATATATACATATATATATATATACATATATATATATACACACACATATGGCTTTTTCGAGGCGTCCTCCAAAATCACAGCACCACCCTTGTGGACGTCGACAACTTGTCAAACGCAGTAATACAGGAGCCCGCAAATCCCAATTTCAGGCAACAACAGTCAGCACACAGCACGTTGTGAATGAACATCGGGGTAAGTCGCGGCTCTCACGTGCGCGCGACACAGGGCACAAGCCTGAGTTTGAAGCATGGCTTTGCTTTGGTCCCTGTGCTCCTGGTACGTGTTTCCCGGTTCGCACACGGCTGTCAGTCTTTGAGGTTCCACTTCCTTTGCCTTCAATGGGGCAAAGCACATCGGTGTCAGCCGAGGCCACATGTCGAGGAGCAGGAGATAGCAGATTACTTCAGCGTGGTACTGTAGGGTTCCTCCGTCCAGGCAAGCCATGAGGCCGCAGCCGGAGGCTCAGACTACTTCGCAGCCGAGAAGCTGCAGTTTTGCAGCACTAGCACGTAGGAAGACTCATTTGGGCCCATGCCAGCTTTCTCTCATTATGACCGTTCTGGAGACGATTTGCGGGACATCGCTTTGTTGTCCAGATTGTACAGACTGCGGGTTTCCTTGGGTCATATTTTGCGTGAGCTGACCTCGTACTGCATACCTCATTTTCCTATGCCGCCATCCCGGCCAACGGTCAACCCGCCCAGGCTCCCAAAGCAGCGCCAAAGCCAGCGCTGCGTGCCGCTCGGAATGGCCCGCCCGAGTGCGCGACCCAATCTGCACTCTAAGTTGGGGGCTTTGCTCTGTTGAAGCGCCGGCGCGGTCTCGCATGGGCTTTGCGAGGCCCACCTCTCCATCGATGTTGCAGCAGGCGATGGATGCAGTGGTCGGCAGAAGGCCAGGCTTCTCCTTCACGGCTCCGGTGAGGAAAGTTTGCGTGCACTGGAGAGCTCCCAGGCTGGAGGAGATCGTGGAGGTTTCGAGCAGCTCCAAGCCGCTGGGCTCCGGGCCGCCGGCTTAGAGAGACCATGTTAGACGGGTTGAAGGGCTTGGAAGGGCCCTTAAAGGGCTTTGAGGGGGATGTGGGGGGACGAGAAAATGGGCTTGATGGGAGCGTGATTCAGCTTTGGGAGGTCTTTTGTTCTTGAAGTGACGCTGCGAATGACTCCGCACTGGCTCAGGGCGTTCGGGACAGTCTGGCGTGGTCGATACCTGGATGGTGTCTCGACCGCAAACGGGGCTTGAAGGGCAGTGCCTGCGCCGCAGCGCTCGTCAGGGAACCATCGGACATCGGAGGTAGAACCGATCAGCAATGCGAGCTTCCAAGAGCCCCTCTAAGCTTTGAAGCCCTGTGGCCCCTCCGGTGTAGCGAATGTAGAGGGGTCCTTCAACCCAAGAGTTCGCACGTGCCGTCAGGAGGCTGCGCCCGCAGCCTCAGTGGGTTGGAGGGTCCATCCCAGGAGTCTTCGCACGAGTCTTCGTACACTCGCAGTTTTCGCATGTTCCACTCAGCAGTGAGCCGCCATGTGGCAGAAGAGCTTTTGGTAGCGGTCTGGTGATTGCATTGCTGCGGAACATGGGAATATGCCGAGGCTGTCGCAGTGAAGTCCCTGGACAAAGCGAAGATGAAGCAAATGAAGGCCCTGAGACGTCGCCGAGCAATGAAGCTGTTGCCATCTGATGTCTGTTGCTATCTGTTTCTCCCAGCTGTCGCTGCGTTCACCAAAGGTTCCAGACACGTTGGTCACGGCCGAGGTTGAGTTCATGCGTCCCTTCCCTACTCGTAGGTTTGCGGAGGTTCCTCGGCGTTGTAGACTTAGCTTCAACGCACCTTCAAAGCTTCAAATCAATTTCAACTCGCCAAGGTGAATGCAAGGGCCAGCCCTGGTTCGTCCAGCTCTACGACTTCCTGGAGCCTCTCCCGAAAACTCAACGGCGCAGTCACCAGCAATCGCCGTTGTGCACGTTGCGAACCGTCCAACATTCCAAGTGCCAATCGTTTTGCGTGCAGGACACTAGAGACAAGTTTTACCTGCTGCTTGAGCTGTGCAACGGAGGGAACATGGAGGCCATTCGGCTTGTTTGGCGCTGCCAATACTTGTCATCGGCTTTTGCGCAGTTTGCCAGGATGCAGCCAGAAGCCTGGATGGCGGTCTCAGCGAAGCGCGCTGTGCGGCCTTCATCAGCCAGCTTCTGTGTGGAGCTCGGGGAAGGGCAGCGTGGGTGATTTGCCAAAACTGTACATTTGAGGTCTGGTATTGCTTTCCTCCACTCCCGCAAGATTTGCCACCGCGACGTCAAGCCACAGAACGCAATGCTTCTAGGCTGGGTAATCCTGCACTTCAGACACCATTAGACATCCAAAGATGTCCGAACCCTTCTGGAGTTTGCTTGTGGCATTTGGCCACTCATTTTTGCAGGTGATGTCCGAGACACCAGGTCCCAGCTGCGGCTCGGAGACTTCGGGATCGCCCGGGGCCCCAACGTCCGCATGAGTCTCAAGTGCTACTTTGCTCTGAGAAGCTTTTCCCCTCCACCCCTTCTCCACCCCTTCTCCACCTTTTCTCCGGGTTCTAAGGCCGTGCGGCTGACCTCCGGGCAGCTCCTCACAGAGAAGTTGGGCTCGATGCTGAGCCGATGGGGACGCCACGAGCCCTGCCCTTTCTCTGCGCTGTTTTTGAGGCACACCCGCCTTCATGGCACCGGAGATGTCAGAGACCTGAGATGATTTTGGGGGGTGCGCAAGCATTGCATGGCGAGCGCAAGTGGCTGGAGCAGAGCCTTGAGGCACATGCTGCCCAAGTCGAACGGCTATGATTGCAAGGTGGGCAAAATGGAAGAACGAGAGCACACTGATCTAGGCTGTATGACAGTGGTGTGGCACGTCCACAGCATGTTGGCATGAGCTGCGTACAGATGACATGCAAGCTGGGCATGTTTGTGAGGTGGATTTGTGGGCAGCAGGGACCTTCATGGTTTTCCTCTTGTCCTTGGAATATCCGCGGCCTGTCTGCACTCCTACTAGTAGATTGCCATTCTACGTGCTGTGCGCTGCACGCCCCCATGCAGAGAATCGCTTGCCACGCCAACATCAGGTTCGTGGACCCAAGCGGCCGCCTTCTGAAGAACGACCTGCTCAGAGGATGCTCCGTGGGCCCATTTAATGGATGCGTCTTGCTTGTGTGCTATGGTGCAGAGTCTGCTTGTGAATCCAGGTCCACGCCCCCAGTCTCCTTCCCACGGCTCCCCTCTGTTGTTACATGGGGGTTTCCGAAATTCGGGATACCTTTTTGGGGTCCTTAGTATAAGGGAATCCTACCATTTGGGGATTTTGTATTGGGGTCCCCTATTTTCGTAAGCCCCGCACAGCTTGCGGCAAAGCCGAAGCCCCAGCTGCCCTCCGCGGCCATGTGGCTTGTCAACTCGGCAGTGCCGAGCCGTGCGAGTGCCACGAGTGCTCCGAAACAACCGTTCGAACCTCCATTCATCCATCTTCCTTCAGTGGGCGCGCGTTAAAAGCACAGCTACGACATGCACCCAGCTGCAAAGACTCTGTCTGTGGAACCTGACTTGTTTTGAAGACGCCCTCCCCAGATCTTTAGTCCTTTAATAAGCCTACACGGCCTAAACCCTTCAGTTGTTGGCTGTGGGCGTACTGGCTGTCAGGAGACTTGCCTATTTGGGAGGGGAACGCCTTCCAGAGTCTCTTCCGGAATGTTCAGGACATGCCCGGGCTAGTCCAAGAGAGCGAGAGAGAGAGGGCGTCTTGCAGCAAGTGTTGCGCAGAGCCGGGGGGAAGCCATGTTTACAGCTTTGAAGCAACAAACGTGTGGAACCCCAAAGGAAGCTGCCGGCCTTCGTCGGAAGAGGCAGTTGAGCTTCGGTAGATCGTGGTGTCGGGCCGCACGCAGTATAATTTTAACGCTACGCGACCCGCCTCGGCCCGGCCCAGCGCATCCGCGTGAGCATGGTGATTCCGCAGCGCCCAAGTCGCTGGACCCCAAGCAATAAGGGTTTGGTTCAGGGTTTAGGGTTTAGGGTTCCGGGTTTATGGTTTATGGTTTAGTTTAGGATTGAGGGCTTAGGGCTCAAGGTTCACGCTTTGGGGTTTAGGGTTTTTTTGGGAGCAGGGTTCAAGACGGTTGGGCTTGGATTGATCGTAGGGTTGAGCCAGGCCCCTCGTTGGGGTAAGGGGAGTGGGGGGGGAACGAGTGCTTCGGGCTTTTGGTTTGAGATGTTTGGTTCAGGGTTTTCGCTCAGACTCAAAAAACCCGCTCACCAACTGCAGTGCGGGGAGGGGGGAGGGGGGGGGGGGGTGCTTGTTTGTGGGAGGGTGGGGGGGGGGGGGTCGGGGGGGGGAGTGTGGGGGGGGGGGTGTGGGCGGGGTGTTGGGGGGGGGGGGAGGGGGGGGGTGCTGGGAAGGGCTGCAACAAGGGCTGCAACTGCCTCTGGTCCTGGCGAACCATCCGCTTGCGGACCCTTGCTCACCTAGGGGGGGTACCCATTTGAGGCAAAAAAAGGGTCCGAAAAAGGGCTTTGGGCGTGGGGGGAGGATTTGGAGGGGGGTGCCTGTTCTGACTACCTATACACCTTCGGCCCGAGGCCTCGGCGGATTGTAAGAGCTTGCGCGCACCTCGCCCGGGAATCCAAAGTCATATGTCGCTTGGTGCAGGGAAGACACGTCATGAGTTCATGAGGTATTACATCTAGGATGGTCCCAAGAGGGTCCAGGGGTGTCAAGGGAAGGTCTGGAAGGCTGTCTGAAGGGGGCTGCAGGTGTTGGCCTCCAGGAGCTTCAAAACCAATGTTCCAAGAAAGATTCCGAGGGGTGTTCGAGAAGGTTTCAGGGTTGGCGAGCCCTCTGTGGGAGCGGCCCACAACATGCGGCTCCTGGTGAGCGGGGGGGGTGGGTGGGAAGTACCACCAGTTACTTACTAGTTACCTGGAATGGAGCATGCCTTTGATCACTTACCTGCAGCTGCAGAGGGCTCACGGAGGCTAAGCCTCGTGATCTCGAGCCCCCCCCAGTTATAAACCCAAATCGACGGCCGGCTGAGTGCAGGTCGCAGAAGACCACCACACCCAAACTTCCCAAGATACCCGACAGCCTACCCCGAAGCACCCGAGGCATCGCAAGAACACCCGAAACATTCCGAAGCCCACCTCTTTACATCTCCTCGTTACATCATCTTACATCCGTGTCTTGGCCATGGCGCTTGCGCTGCCGAGCAGTGTTCGCCCCGTGGCCTTGCACCCGGGGCATCTTGGCACATCTGACCCTTCTCGTTGATGGGACAACTGGACAGAGGCATGTGAAAGTGCTCGGTCTTTTTGGCTTGCGTTCTCCGTGAGTTCGGAGTTGATAGTGGGGGGGGGGGACTCTGATGATTTTGTTCCCATCGTGGTAAGGCAAGCTGTGCCGGGCTCGCCACATCGAAAGATGCAGGCGTGGCCCGGCTGCACCTCGGGTTCTGCAGGTTACGTAAACTCTTCCTGGGCACCCTGATGGCATGCACGGAAGACCGGTCCTAGGTCCCGGACGCTGCCCATGCTGCAAGTGGCCGGGGCGCAGGCAAAACACCCACGTGCGTGCTTATGCTCGCTCTCCGTCATTCTCTGTCACCCGCTATCTCTTATTCCTGGTGGCTTTTGGCTCTGACTCTCTCTTGCTCTCGCTCTCACTCTCTGTCTCTCTCGCTCTCTGCCTGTGTGTCTTTGCCTGCTTCTCTCCGTCTAACTCTCTCTGTGCTTCTTCATCTATCTCATCCTTTATTCTGTGAAGGTGGGTCAGCAAGGCAGAGCACAGCCCTTCCACTGCCACTCTCCCACGCCAGACGCCAGGCCTTGAAGTCGCTGGTGGGCGCTCCCCAGGCGTCGTCGAACCACCAGCTGGTGTGTGCCGGGGCACAAGAAGAGAGCACTTTGAGTCCATCTTGGGCCTTAGTCACTTGCCGCGCTCTCTCTCTCTCTCTCTCTCTCTCTCTCTCTCTCTCTCTCTCTCTCTCTCTCTCTCTAGGGAGATGGGAATATTGGCGTAGGATTCCCAACAAACATCAACAAACACTTTGATAGACCGAGCCCAAGCGAGCCTTAGACTGCATGCTGTGCTGGAAGACAGCTGCGTAGTTGCCCAGGCGCCAACCAGATGCACATCCACAAGCAGTGGTCCCAAGGCCCCGGCAAATTCTCGATCATTTTGTCAGACTTCACGCGCGCGCCTCTTTTGGATTGTCGAGGCACTCAGAAGGACTGGCTTCCCAGACCCGATAGTCTACCGGCCGGGCATCCGCTGCTCTACCGGAGCCTCCAAAGCCGCTTTGGCTTCAAAGCCTCAGGCTGGTGGGCCCCATTCGAAGCAGATGCCAGTACGTAGAATTCCTGAGAGAGCTCGGAACCCCGGGCTCTCCTGTGACAACACGTTGTGCCCACCACTGAGACTGGCGCGAAGATGGCCGCCAAGGGTCCAAGCAGAGCAGAGGACCTGCACGGTGCACCAGCATTTGGAGTGGAGGGTCTTCCATGAATTCCATAAATAAGAGCGCAACCTACAGCAAGATGCAGTCAAATTCATGTGCATGTTGGCAATGGTCGTTCCTTCTCGGCTTAATCGACCGTCACGAACTGCAAACTCACCTATCGACAATCTCAACATAAGAAGCCATGTGTGCAAGGCGATGCAAGCTTCATACGAACCTCCAAAGTCTGCTTCATGTATCCACAGAAGCGCGAGCTCAAAGACTCCAGTATTAGACAAGCAGCCTTATGCCGACTCGGGGGGCTTTCATGACGTGTATCCACTTGCAGGAACGCAACATGTTCTATTACTCTTGTGGAAAGCGTTTCATGGCAGAGCTGTCGCCGATCTGTTTTGTCCCAATCCCTCCGGCGCACCTCACCATGTTTCTGTCAGTTTACGTGAGTTCGGCCTTCAAACCACTCGTAGGAAGGCTGTCAGCTGTTTGCAAAGCAAACCCAACTGCACAGAGAATTCTATCACTGGCACAGATGACTATGATTTAGATGAAGCACTTCTTGGCTGCGTGTTTGGAAGACGCATGAAGACGTGCTGTCAACTGTACAGTCGCAAAAATCATCCATGAAGCAGTGCGAGCCCCGAAGCTTTGTGTTATGAAGCGGCCAATGCTTGGTGGACGCTGCGGTACGCCGTGTGAAATGACGAGTGTTTGGCCGTTAGAGGAGACCTGTAAGCCGAAACATGAAGACTCGCAGGGTAAGGTGTCCAACATATAGCAATATTGTAGCCAGTGTCTTCGTCTTAGACCATGTAAGTACGTTAAGTTAAGTATGTGAGGATCCAAGTAAGTCGGAAGAGAGCTGCATCTCCTTTGCAAGAAGGGACTTAATGTATGTGACACCAGAGCAGCCTGAGCAGCCTCGTGATTGAAATCATGACGGCTGTTCCCCAGCAACTTTTTGGCAGTGGCTGCAGTAGCACGTGTTGAGTGAGCTTTGTGCAGGATCTGGCTCTTCACCGCCAACGAGAATGACGTCGAAGGACCGTTGCAGCAGCACTTGAGAGCTTCCTTGCAACTGGACCTTCCCGACGACCTCAGTCAACCTCCAAACTCCCCGAAACCTAATCTTCCGAAGCCTCTCCAACAAAACCCTAAACCATACGAGTTGCTAAGCCCGAGCACATCCGAAGCCCTTGCCCTCAAATCCTGGAAGCCCGAAAATCCATAAACAACCCTAAACACCCTGAGCCCTAGAGTTGCCCTAAACGGCCCACTAGGTCCCCTCCTGCCTCGCAGCCCCAGCTGAAAGTGTGTCAAGGCCAGCGTGGCGAGGCACAGCTCAAAGCAATCCGCGCCCCGGCCAAAAAAGCACCGGTGCCGTAGGTTTAGGGTTTCGGGTTTCAGGGTTTCATGGGGTCCAAGGGTTAGGGTGCCGGAGTGTAAGTGTAAAAATTGGGCTGGTTGGGGTCGGAGCACGGCACGGGCCTGTGCCTGTGGCGAATCTTGTGCATTTCATGAGGAAATGGCGTGTTTTGAGGGCTCCATGTCTTCACATCAACGTCCGAGATGTTCCGGGTTCAGGATTCGTTTGCTGAGTTCGGGGCTTGCACAATCCCCCCTGCCAGCGCTGAGTTTGCGAGGTCAGCGCGGCCAGATTTGGCTCCAAGCAATCAGCTTCTGTGCTGAATCTGTGATGGGGGTTGAGGGGGGGCGGGCCTGTCAGCTTGATTCTTCATGCAGTTTTCTTACCAGTAGTATACCCCCCTCACCACGCACACGCACACGCACTCGCACACGCAGACGCACACGCACATGCACATGCACTCGCTCATGCACGCGCACACGCGCCTGCTTGCAGGCTGGCACGCGCGCACCAGGCAGCGCCATATCTTGTCACGGCATTGGTTCCGGTAGATGTGAGTCTTGAACCACTTCGCTGCTGCCCAGGTCATGACGCGAACATCCCATGCTGAGTCCCGCAATGACTCCAAGCAGTCGGTAGCTCTCTTGCATTTTACACTCGGTACGCTCCTCTCGCGTGATGGCTTGCTGCTTGATCCAAGGTTCATACGACGAATGCGATGGCCCAGACCTTCTCATCAAGCATGGCCCACACCTCCTCGTCAAGCATGGGCGCATTGGCTCTGGCCACCTCCAACGCGCTCACGCATGGGGTCAGTCGCCTGTCGGATGGGGTTGTTCTTGCTGGCACATGGGGTGTCGCAGTGTGAATGGGGAAGCATTTTTTCATTCCGATCATTTGGAGTTTGGCTTCTGCTCCTGCAGCAGCTGAGCACTTGCGGGCTGCAAAATCCTGCGAGCCCGTAGAGTCTAGGGATTCCTCATCAACCACATGTCTAAGACATGTGGTTGATGAGGAATCGGCTGCACATGGTTCTTTCACTCCTGTGACATGTTTCTTGATTCGGCTGCTTCAAGTTTCGAATGCAAAGTGGAGTGGTGCTTGTACTGTTGAGTGTCATCTCTTCGGCAAGAAAACAACTCGAATGCTGCCAACCGGCGATGCTGCTAGGTGCAGCTGCAAGGAGTGCCTCAGGAGAGTAGATGACTTACGGTTTGGTCTCCCTACGCGTCCCAGCCCTAAAACGAGTGTAATTGCAGCTGCTGTTAGCTCATGGTTGGCCTGTAGATAATGAGCTACCCTGAGGGAGTCTCGGGAACATTGTGACAAAGTCTCTCTCAAAGGCCCCACATAATCATACCTCGATGCGGAAACAGCCCAATTTGCTTAAATGGAAGTAACGCGCGTCTTCTCATTCCTTGTAAATTCAATACCAAATTCCCTGTGAAGAGAACTATAAGACTTCCAAAAATACCTGTCGCATCCTCAGCTTTGATACGGGCTCTTGGGTGATACCGCACTGCAATCCTTTCTAAAAGTTGCCAATCGCCGTGGATGCAAAGAGCAAAGAGCACTTAGGAGCCAGTGCGTCGCAAAGAGTCATTCGACTTATACGCCCAGACGTAGCCCAGAGCGAGTTCCACACATCAAGGCATGCGTGACATCCCCTCAGACAGCCTGGTGCGGCGGGAGCGCATCCTGACTGTTAATTGCAGGTCTCTAGAATTGGGATCTGAAGAGGTGTATAATTCTGTGTAATGCTTGTGAGACATCTTGGCTCACCCATATTAGTGGCGATGTTTTGGCAGGTGCTTTCGAAACAGGTTTCAGATGGTGTTCTTCTACTATTCCTGGTTTCGCCAACTAGTAGTATCACGATTATTCATATGGGTTTGTGTTTTTTTGGGGGGTTCAGGTTTGAGAATGGCACATGGGTTGCACACCCGCGAAACATACCCCGCAACATACCCCGAAGCATACCCCCGAAACATACCCCGTAACATACCCCCGAAATTGCAGGTAAAGTAGCTCCTAATGCCGCGAAACATACCCGAAACATACCCCCGAAACATACCCCGAAACATACCCGCGAAACATACCCCGACCCCAACACGTGTCACGCGCCTCCCCATTAAAATACAAACCCATATTATCATTGTTCTCATGATTCTGATTACTCTTCTTCGTTTTCTTGCTTCTCTTACTCTTATTACTTATGATTCTTGTGATCATCCGAACTCTGCCGAAGAGAGAGCAACTCTGATTATTACTTAAACTGTTAGTATATTGTTACTATGATTATTCCTCCTGTCTTACCATCTATTGCTATGACTACTGTACTTTGATTGCTATGAATACTATGAGAATTTTTACTATTATGATTATTACTGTGATGATCATCAGTATTACTAGTAATAATATTAGGTTAATTTTCATTTTTGTTTTTTTGTTGCGCTTCTTGCTATTATTGCTATTATTGCTATTATGACTATGATGATCATGATTCTTACAATTATTCCAAGTAGTATTTTGTTTAATGGTCCATACTGTTGCCATTTACTATTATAACTGCTCTTATTGCTATGATTGCTGTTGCTACTCTTGTGCCGATTGCTCTGTTTATTGCATTTTTTTTGTCACTATGCTAGTGCGACTTTTGTGTTGTTCTTACGATGACTATCAGAGATAGTTTTTTTCTATATTGCTATTCTTTTCTATACCTACTATGAGTTACTAAATTTTGCTAGCTTTGCTATTGTTACTCGTTTACGATTGGTATTGTTGATGCTTGTTGCCTGTTGGACCAATACTGCAATTATTATTATTATTACTACTACTACTACTACCGATACTACTACTACTACTACTACTACTACTACTACTTCTACTACTACCATTACTACTACTACTACTACTACTACTACTACTACTACTACTACTACTACTACTACTAAACCTACTACTACTACTACTACTACTACTAAACCTACTACTACTACTACTACTACTACTACTACTACTACTACTACTACTACTACTACTACTACTACTACTACTACTACTACTACTACTGCTACTGCTACTGCTACTGCTACTGCTACTGCTACTGCTACTGCTACTGCTACTGCTACTGCTACTACTATCATCATCATGAAGAGTCATGATAAGAATACGAAGTAGAAGACTAGGACTAATATGAAGAATTGTTAAAATTGTTTTGATACCAGCAATAGGAAAAAGAGTAAGAGTAGCAGTACTGGTAGCATATAGTAGCATTTCTAAGAAGAAAAGAAATACCCGGAGTAATAGTGATCGTATGAATGGAAATCACACTCTAAATGCTAGTAATAGTGGCAGTATTGGTATACTGGTAATCGTAATAATGTTTGTAGCCGCGACAGAAGTACGCTAAAGTACAAATAGCCACAAGTGGCTGAAGTGCACAGGCAGCTCATCGCCTTCACCAGTGTTTCGTGCAGAAGATGCAGGTTGGCGGGGGTTTCTGTCATTTGTTCTGATGCTTGTCGCTTCCGCAAGGCAGCCCACAATCTGTGCGATTAGGTGTTAGGGACAGCAACTTCCGCCCAAACCAAACCCGAAGCTTAAACCTCCTGTGCTGTTAACAACTCAGGCTCAGTTGATTCTAGAGGACTCTCAAAGAGACTCGGCAGAGAAATGAAGGCTAAGTGGCCGTGCCGTTCGCAAGAGGCATTCGCATGGCACAAGATGGGATGTGTGGTTGTTCAGATGCGTCTGTTTACTTTGTTTTCGCTTCTTTCGGAATGCTGCGAGGAATACAAACGCAGTTCAGTTGGTCCATGAGTTGCGAGACATGGTGAACGAGGATGAAAGAAGGGGTCGAGGCTGGCCCGAGCGGATGCTTTCGTACCTACGGCCATGAAGAGCAGGCTCACGCACATGTCTCCAGAATATCCACTCGGCAGGTGAGACGAAGAAATGGTTGGGGCAATTGGGCCTCATGCCACGCAGCATCCGACAGCTTGCTGCTGGACGTGAAGATTAAGATGCTTCAGTTGCGCAGCCCACTCCAGATGCACCTGACTTCCGCACGTTGATCCATAATGTTCCCTCAACTTATCATAAGGACTATTGGATGGCTCTTGATTCCTTTTACCTGTACGACGTGAAGAAGACAGGCCAGGGACCAACTTCCTCTCTTTCTGGCCTCAACATATTGCGATGCTTAAGCGACCTTGTCGCAACATGTCCTTCAGCCGGTCTGCAACCTGCACATGTAAAGCACCGAGGTAGGCCCCAGGTAGATATAATGCAGCTATGAACCTATAACGATTTGACGTGTAACGCCCTCGCTAGCACAGGGGCCCCTGAGCCCTCGACTTCTGGACTGGAGTGCCGCATCAGGACACCTGGACAGGCGATCCTTCTACAATCTTCTCAAAGGCCCGAGCCCTCAAGGCAAATTGTGACGCAGGTCGCAGATTTTTTACAGAGTCTTGCCGAGCCCTCTAGGTATCAGCCGGCAGCAAGATCAGATAAGTGAGGACATCAGCATCTCGTCGTTTAGTCTGCCACTTCAATGCCTAGATTTCATGGGCGCAGCGTAGATGTGAGGGTGCCAAGCATCGTCTTGTGCTGAGGCAACGAGATCTTCGAAGCACCTTGTCAGATGGGATCTATGCTGGGAATGTTTGCGTGCGCGTATGGGTGCTGCTTGGCGCTGCGTAAGACTCTGAAACTTCGGGGGGTGCGGCGGGTGGAGTGGGGCATCCTTATTGTTGCTGTAATCTGCGTACCCTCTGTGAGGAAATCGACATCAACAAGTCTGGCGGCATCGATAAGGATGAGTTTCTCGGATGGGTGTTCCAGACCAACAACTTCCGTCATTGGCTCAGCTCTCCATCCAGGAATCTGAGCACACAGGCACAGATAGCAGGCAGAGCGTGCTTGAATAAGAGTTTCCAGCGGCGTTACATCTACTGCTCTTGCTCCTCAACTTTCCTTAGCCCTAGGTCTGAACCATCTTCGAGAGAAGATGGTGCAGCTGCCACAGGAGCAGGTGCAGCGGATTTTTCGGAAGATCGTGCCCGAGGTCGCATTTGGCATCGCGTCGGGAGCTTGCAGGTGTCTGTTAATTTTAGTCCAGTCTACAGAATTTTTGATTAGTATTATTGTTGCTATTCTTATTCCCATTATCATGGTTATTATTGTTCTTATTACTATTACGATGATCAAAGGGCTTCATGAGCTCAGGACAAGACGGGAGATGGCTCTCTCGACAAGGATGAGTTCTGGCGCTTCATCGAGACCATCGGAGGACCAGGGGAGATGTGCACAGTTCGGCTCCGCATGGCCTCCCTCAGCATGCTGGAGGGAAAGTGAAAGTAGACTAGTAAAAATATAGAAGTAATCCATCTGCTGCATGGCAAGCACATCAATCACAGTCGTCAATCGAGTGGAGCCGCCGTCGCAGGAATCCCTCGAGCAGCCAGTGTCCGGGCCAAATCAGTTGTCAACCTCCGTCTCGGACTCGCAGCCCCGGACTTAAAGCCCGAAATTACACCAAGATTCGCCTTATTTCTCGAAAGAATTCCAGAGACTGCTTGCGGATTCCGACGGCAGTTTGCACACGCCCCCTTTAGGAGTTGTCAGACCGTAGAGCTCTTAAACCCTCTGAAAAAAATGGACGTTTGAGTTTTGACGCACTCCCTCCTTGTGTGTGCATGGCATGATTCGAAAAGCTCCGTGCTTCAACGCTCTGACGCTTCCCTGCCGACCTCCCGTTGCGATGGTCACTGACAGCGTGTTGTGTGCCGCCCACGTGTCTACACGAGACGAGATGAGCATGGCGAAGACGCCGAAGCTGTTTGCATGTCCATTATTGAACAGTGTCAAAGGCAGCAGTGCCTGTCAAGATGCTTCCAGCTCGCATTTCAGCACCTGCTAGACTTCTACGACAGGAAAGCGCAAAAAGATGCATTAAGCAAAGCCTCAAAACAACCGTCTAACACTTGTGAAATGGCCTGCGCTGTCAATCGACTGCTTAGCAATACCCAGACGAGCCGTGGTGGCATCTGCATCAGCCAAGACTTAAATGCCTCTCTGCTTAGCTCGGATTCTACATGGACAAGCTGAGGTGATGACTTGCATGCTACTTGTCTGAGAGCCGTTGTTCATACATATGTGTAACATGTATACGTGCATGTATACGTATATGTATATGTATATGTATATGTATATGTGTATCTATGTGTATATGTGTATGTATATGTGTGTATGTATATGTATATGTATATGTATATGTATATGTATATGTACATATATATGTTTATGTATATCTATGTGTATATGTATATGTATAAGTATATGTATATGCATATGTATATGTATATGTATATATGTATATATGTATATATGTATATATGTATATATGTATATATGTATATATGTATATGTATATATGTATATATGTATATGTATATGTATATGTATATGTATATGTATATGTATATGTATATGTACATATATATATATATATATATATGTACATATATATATATATGTATATGTATATGTATATGTACATGTACATGTACATGTACATGTACATGTACATGTATATGTATATGTGTATGTATATGTATGTGCAGCTTTTCTGCGGGCTGTTTTGGGCCTTGACATGCCTTGACTCTGCCGAGGATTTCATTGATGTTGATGCTTCTGGTGACATCACGTATGACGAGTTCCTCAACTGGGCTTCGTGTCTGAATAATTCCGTCTTATGCACAGGCCGTACCCCGAACCTCAGCAACCAGACTAAACTTAAAGCTGCAGCCGCCAGAAACCCTACACTACTCAGCCCAGCTGGCTGAACAAACACATTCGACACACAAAGCTGACTGATGACAAAAGTCCCTGACCTTGGGGCCAGGTCCATCCAAGTCGCGAGCTGAAGTTGCTTGAGCAGAGAGGCATCAGTTTTGGTGAATCAGCGCTGCTTTATCGAGCTTCTGCATTTGGACTTGTATAGAGGTGCGTACGGAATCTTACAGGCAGCTTACAAGATCCAATAGCGAGTCTTGTGCTGTGCAGGACACACAGATCAGCAAGGCCGGCTTGCGGTTTGAGTCGCTGTTCCAATCTTGGTAGGTGCGGGTGGCGTGGGTGCGGGTCCTCTGCTGGCTGTGTTGCAGCCTAAAATCACATGGATCATGGTGGTGCTTGTGAAGTCTAACTGGGCATGCGACACAGTTGTCCGGGCACTGCAGAAGCCCCAGCTTTGCCTTCCCAAGCCATGCGCCAGACTACCTGAAGCTTGCCGGCAACTACGTGGCACCCAGCAAGCCGCTGATGGAGACGCGGCCAGGAAAACCTGTGGCGACCTGACGGCTTTAGAAAAAAGGCAGATCAAGAGGTTGGGATTTTGGGTTGAGTGCACGTGATTACGTTCTTTCATTTCCGCCTTCAGCTTAGGTGCTACAGTTCTGGGTCGGGAAGGACTATGCCTACATGGCAGAGCGGATGAGGATCATCATGTCGCAGGCATGGGCTCCTTCTTTGAAGTCGAGAAGGATTTCAATGCTATAAGACCTTAACTGGACTCAGAGCTCGGCAGGTCTTCACCGACAACCAGGTGGAATGGGAGTTCAAAACTGATGATCGTGCCGGACTCAGGACTTGGAGGAACAGATCTGTCGTCCTCACAGCGAAATTCAGTTGGAGATGCTGGAGGCGTCTTACGACTAGTTGCATGGCCAACTCAAATCTCAGGCATCAAGGGCACCTGCTCGCGGGTCGTTGCCAAAGCCCGGACCTTAGCCACAGGAGCATGTAGTAAAAGACGACGCAGGATCGAGGCTTATCGAAGTTGCACAGGCACGCAGCTTCTTTGCTCCGAAGCAGTTGGGATAACACGGTATGCTCACTCCAGCGTAAAAAGCTGCTTCGCTTACAGGTCGGGCGCGGGATCGAGCTTTGGAATCGCGACCGAATGCGTCTTGCCTCATTGTATTTGGCTGCCTTCTGCATCTCCTGCATGCCATGACAGCCGTGCTCGATCACACTAGAAGGCCACAGTTCCGCTGAGGATGGCATATCGTGAAGATCCTTTCCTTGATCCCTCAGGAGACCGGGCCACCACGGTCCAGTAAGCGGATTCAACTTCTCAAGTCTTCTCTCAGCAACTGCCAGGAACAAAAGCACGACAGTGGCTGACCGAGGTGTGACTGGTCAGCAGGTGTCAAGCATTTGGCATCGCAGAGAGCTGGCAACTGCAATTTGTCAATTTGTTTGGGGCGATGTGCTCCTTTGGTGACGTGCGTAAAGCCGAAGCCCAAGGTTGAGAAGTTGTCTGCCAGATGTTGAGAGTGCTGCCAACCTGCATCGCGCCAAGCTGCAGAAGAGGCACCGACACGATCGGCAAGGATCCAAGGACCCTCGTGGTATGTCAAAAGATAGGGCGTCTTCGAAACAGAGGATGCCCTAGGGCCGGACGCCCTCTAGTGAAGGTCGTCTTTTCCCGGCTCATGTGATGTATCGCGAGTGTACCAAGTGCATCGACATTAGCACACAGAAATCAAGTGCAACTCAGATTCTTTATGTTATTGAGCGTGCTCATCCTGCGGTCCGTGCAACTGTTGACGAAGTAGTGGACATGGAGAGTGTAGCTACTGCTGAAGCTCCGGAAGCCGATTTTTTCAACAGTTGCGAGTCGCACGGCTGCACGCCTCTCTTAGCTCTCTTAGACTTCCTAGTAGTCATGAACCCCCTAAACTCCCTAAACTCCCTAAACCCTAAGACCTAAAACCCTAACCCCCCCCCCCCCCCGGCGTTAATCTGAAGGCCAGGCTCCAAAGCTTACCAGAACGCCCAAGTCTTGCTCGGGTGGACGCGGGCTCGTAAGCATGGTGAGCGATGTGGGGAGCAGAGAACTGTGCTCATGTCACATATTAGGTATACATATGTATGTATGTATGTATGTATGTATGTATGTATGTATGTATGTATGTATGTATGTATGTATGTATGTATGTATATGTATAAATACGTATATATATATATACATATGTACATAATATATATATATATATGTATATATGTGTATATACATACATACATACATACATACATACATACATATATAGTATGATGATGATGATTATTATCATTATTATTATTCACAGCGTTGCTGTGGAAATTTGGCTAGCAGTGATTCAGCCCCCCCTGGCCCCGTCGACTCTTGAATCACTTGGGACGTTGCGCCGTACAAAGCGCAAGCGACCCCAGTGAGTCAGTGAGCCCAGCCTCAGAGGACTCTGAGAGTCTATGGAGTCTGGGAAGGTTCGGAGACGCCGCTGCCCAGTACTGGGTACTAGCGCCCTGGATTGAGCGGTGTTACACCAGGCTCTTGCCTGGACATGCCGGGAAGTCATGGCTCTCAGGGAAGGTAATCAAAACAAACGAAGACCAAAGCAGTTTCCTGTAAGAGCAATACTTTACGAAGCCACATGTGATGCTTCTTGTTTCCTGGCTCTGGGTCAGGGTTTGCCCTCCTTAACAGGTCGGAACTGCCAAAGAAAGAGAGAGCTCTCGCATGTCAGACTGAGTTTGACTGGCGACCTTGTGTAGATGAGGGCCGGTCGACACGGGCTTGAAGCGACCCTCAGAGCCCTAAAGGGATCCTGCGGGCGTTTCGGGGGGTGCAGAGCTTGCCAGTTGTTCTGCAGTCCACCGCCCGGCACATTTCATAGACCATGAACGGCGCTTAGATTCTCATGGATGCAAAAAGCTTCGGAAGTTTCCTTCTTTCCAGAGTCGGAACGGCCGGGTTGGAGCGCAAACTACTTAACTACTTCATCTGTTGCTGTTATGCTGTTGTTATTAATTCTAACGCTACGCGACCCGCCTCGGCCTCAATGCAGCTCCCGCAGAGGGGCCGACGTTGCGGGGGGGGGGGGGGGGTTTTGGGGAGGCAGGTTCGGGGGGGGGGGGGGGGGTAGGATTTGGGGGCTGCGCCTGTTCTCACAACCTAAACACCTTCGGCCCGAGGCCTCGGCGGATTTTTTAGTTTTTGTTTGTGAGACCCTGTACAGGTTGTTCACTGGCCATAAAAAGCACCATTCAGCTCCATCCAGCTCCACTACTCTTCAACTGCTCCATCGAGAATGTTTTGTCTCGATTGTACCTGTGGGGGAGGTTTGTTTACGACTGGAATTACACAAAAGACCGCGATCGAGTCGCGGCTGTCAATGCTCAGGAGGGATGTAAAACCAGTCAGTCTCATCCTGCAAGGTAGACGGGCAGCATATGACGAAACACACCCCGCTGTAACCTCTATCCTTTACTGGCAGTGCCAGAACGCTCATTTCACTTTCGCCCCTTGCTCAGAAACCTTGGATTTCCCAACACGTGCTTTCCTTCGTTAATCTCAATTCCAACCTGAACTCTTACCTGCCAGACGGGCAGGCCATCGCCGGTGGCGCGCGACCTGGTTCGGCGTCTCTTGCGGCCCAAAAGGCTTGGAGAGCTTCCAGAGTTCACGGTTTCAGGGTCCAGGGTTCAAGGTTTCGGGTTTTATTAGGGCCGGGAATTTGCACTTACCAGCCGTTTCACCGCATTGCTGCGCGGTCTCCTCCGCCACTGACCACCCTAAATTCCAACTCTTGTAACCATGGTGGCCGCCACCACTAACTTGCAGCCCATGCTTTGTAGCGATCTTCCCCAGAATGTTTGGCTTGGCGGATCATGCAAGGAGGGCCCGCACACAGTCACCACCAGCAACTCCAAGCAAATGAACCCTAAACCCTAAACCCCAAACCCCAAACCCCAAACCCTAAACCCTAAACCCCAAACCCCAAATCCTAAATCCTAAACCCAACAGCTCCTTCATCGAGTCCCCTCGGGCATGTGCCAGGACCTTGCGACCCGAGGCTGAGGATGCCCTGAAGCTTTGGCCCCGGTTTCTATACATATGCACGTAGTAGATCTCTCTTCTTAGGGTTATAAACAAGAACAACATTCATTGTAAGTATATTCTTAATTGTTATTTAATATAGACATTTTTTCTAGCCGTCTGTTTGTCTTTGCGATATTTGGCCGGGCGCGGCTGTGAGAATGGTGTGCCGTGCTGTGGAGTCCTACGTTGCGCTGCTTGGGGCGGAGGCATCCTTGGTTCAGGGCCCCGCAGCTGGAAGCTGTCGACGACCGCGAGGAGATTTAGGGTACTGGTTGGTGTTTTAGGGTTTAGGGTTTCAGGATTTGCTGCAACATAAGGTTCAGGGTTTAGAACCTCAGAGAGCCGCACAGGTAGACAGAAGCAGACCCAGCAGGGTTACCCTCATCCCCTGAGCTCCGCAACGGCTGCTGCGTAGGAGGAGGTCGCCGATCCTCTGCTCCAGTGGGCTGACTTTGAGGCCGAAAGGAATGTGAGTGAGACGAAGTGCAGGGCACATGCCACTTATGCCACGATGGGGGCAGCCGGACTCTAGAAATGAGGATGGATTTGCCGCCATCACCAGGGAGTTCCAGAGAAAGGCTCAGGAGAGCGGTCTAGGGATTAGGGTTTAGGGTTTAGGGTGTTCATGAAGAAGAATGGGCTCGTTGTTAGGTAAAACGATGGTGGCAGGAGATGGCCTTTCCTATAGAGACTGCTGGGATCTGCCCCCCATTCCGTTGCCGGCCTCAACTGAGCACCACTGCAGATCAGGAGATGGTGCAGGCGGTGGAGAAAATCCAGGCCTGACCGGCGTGTTTTTCTTTTGGGGCCCAGCTTCTGCCTGGTGCTGACCATCTCGTCAGTGGCTGAACCCCACAGCTGTATCAAGGCTCGAATCGCGGTGAACCGTTAGCTTCCCACCAGCACCACAATGCTCGGCCGTCTCCTGGTCGTCGTGTCGCTGGCCATGGCAAATGGCAGCTGCCTCTCCGACAACAAGAACAACTTGCACACGTGCGCACAGCAATGTTCAGAGAAGGACTCCAAGGCCGCGTGTGTGTCCGATTGCCTGCTCGGCTTGAAGGTGCCATCTACCTGTGCCTCCTGCCTGGGCACACAAGTCGACTGCGGCCGACGATTCTGTGCAAAGGAGTGCAGTTCAGGCAACTCCTCGGACTTCTGCTTGGCGTGCCTGGACTCGAAGTGCTCCGCCTGCAGCAAGGCGCTCAACTTCGACTCCCATTCGCTGGAGGATGCTGGACCGGACTTCACCAAGCTCTTCCTTGGTGCTACAGGCGAGGAGGCAGATGGACCTGTGAGCTTCCTGGCAAGGCAGGCAGGAACCTGTGCTACAGGAGGTTCCCTGCTGCATGGTTGTGGCAGCCCCTGCTATAGCCATCCAGATCCCTCCGGCTGCTATGCGCGGTGTTCCATCAACTCCTGCTACGGCGGATGCTCGAGCTGCGGCAACCAGCACTGCTTTGAGTCTTGCAGGAGATCTGTTGCGAGCTTTGAGTGCGCAGTATGCATTAGCGGCCACTGTGGGGGCTGCTCGGTGAGTTACAGCTCGATGAACTCAGCACCAGTGGAGAGCCAAACGGCACCCATTTTACCATGAGAGGCCCGCTCATTTTTCTTGGTGACCGGCAACTTCGTGATACCCTCTCGGAGTTGCGTAACCTGCCATACAGGGATGCATGCCGGCATGCGTCAAAGTGAGGAATTCAGCGTGGCTTCATCAATTCGAGAGAGAGCTGTACAGCTCGAAACGTGTAAAGATGTCGAGGCGGTCTTGCTTCCGTGGCATGCCGCAAGCAGAGTTTCAGGTCTAATTGCTGTACATCAACCTGCAAATTTTGGTACTGGCGCGCTTGGCAGCCGCAGATGCCCCCTGCCTTGCCAAGGCGCATTCCCAACCATCTCACTGCCTAGCGGCCTGCAGTAGCCTTCCGAACAGCAAGTGTGTGACTGCTCCAGCGCTACACGCCTGTACAGAGTGGCAGAGCAACAGTAGAGAAACGTTCTATCACTTGGCACGGAGGGCGGATGGATTTGTGGACCCCAAAAGGATGCGCATCCGAAGGGAGCATGCAGCATGCAGCATGCAGCCTTCAGTCATCTTTCGGTAGCCTGGGCATGTGGGTAGACGGCAGACTGCTCGAGCCGCAACTGTATCAAGGCTCGAATCGCGGTGAACTGTTAGCTTCCCACCAGCACCACAATGCTCGGCCGTCTCCTGGTCGTCGTGTCGCTGGCCATGGCAAATGGCAGCTGCCTCTCCGACAACAAGAACAACTTGCACACGTGCGCACAGCAATGTTCAGAGAAGGACTCCAAGGCCGCGTGTGTGTCCGATTGCCTGCTCGGCTTGAAGGTGCCATCTACCTGTGCCTCCTGCCTGGGCACACAAGTCGACTGCGGCCGACGATTCTGTGCAAAGGAGTGCAGTTCAGGCAACTCCTCGGACTTCTGCTTGGCGTGCCTGGACTCGAAGTGTTCCGCCTGCAGCAAGGCGCTCAACTTCGACTCCCATTCGCTGGAGGATGCTGGACCGGACTTCACCAAGCTCTTCCTTGGTGCTACAGGCGAGGAGGCAGATGGACCTGTGAGCTTCCTGGCAAGGCAGGCAGGAACCTGTGCTACAGGAGGTTCCCTGCTGCATGGTTGTGGCAGCCCCTGCTATAGCCATCCAGATCCCTCCGGCTGCTATGCGCGGTGTTCCATCAACTCCTGCTACGGCGGATGCTCGAGCTGCGGCAACCAGCACTGCTTTGAGTCTTGCAGGAGATCTGTTGCGAGCTTTGAGTGCGCAGTATGCATTAGCGGCCACTGTGGGGGCTGCTCGGTGAGTTACAGCTCGATGAACTCAGCACCAGTGGAGAGCCAAACGGCACCCATTTTACCATGAGAGGCCCGCTCATTTTTCTTGGTGACCGGCAACTTCGTGATACCCTCTCGGAGTTGCGTAACCTGCCATACAGGGATGCATGCCGGCATGCGTCAAAGTGAGGAATTCAGCGTGGCTTCATCAATTCGAGAGAGAGCTGTACAGCTCGAAACGTGTAAAGATGTCGAGGCGGTCTTGCTTCCGTGGCATGCCGCAAGCAGAGTTTCAGGTCTAATTGCTGTACATCAACCTGCAAATTTTGGTACTGGCGCGCTTGGCAGCCGCAGATGCCCCCTGCCTTGCCAAGGCGCATTCCCAACCATCTCACTGCCTAGCGGCCTGCAGTAGCCTTCCGAACAGCAAGTGTGTGACTGCTCCAGCGCTACACGCCTGTACAGAGTGGCAGAGCAACAGTAGAGAAACGTTCTATCACTTGGCACGGAGGGCGGATGGATTTGTGGACCCCAAAAGGATGCGCATCCGAAGGGAGCATGCAGCATGCAGCATGCAGCCTTCAGTCATCTTTCGGTAGCCTGGGCATGCGGGTAGACGGCAGACTGCTCGAGCCGCAACTGTATCAAGGCTCGAATCGCGGTGAACCGTTAGCTTCCCACCAGCACCACAATGCTCGGCCGTCTCCTGGTCGTCGTGTCGCTGGCCATGGCAAATGGCAGCTGCCTCTCCGACAACAAGAACAACTTGCACACATGCGCACAGCAATGTTCAGAGAAGGACTCCAAGGCCGCGTGTGTGTCCGACTGCCTGCTCGGCTTGAAGGTGCCATCTACCTGTGCCTCCTGCCTGGGCACACAAGTCGACTGCGGCCGACGATTCTGTGCAAAGGAGTGCAGTTCAGGCAACTCCTCGGACTTCTGCTTGGCGTGCCTGGACTCGAAGTGTTCCGCCTGCAGCAAGGCGCTCAACTTCGACTCCCATTCGCTGGAGGATGCTGGACCGGACTTCACCAAGCTCTTCCTTGGTGCTACAGGCGAGGAGGCAGATGGACCTGTGAGCTTCCTGGCAAGGCAGGCAGGAACCTGTGCTACAGGAGGTTCCCTACTGCATGGTTGTGGCAGCCCCTGCTATAGCCATCCAGATCCCTCCGGCTGCTATGCGCGGTGTTCCATCAACTCCTGCTACGGAGGATGCTCGAGCTGCGGCAACCAGCACTGCTTTGAGTCTTGCAGGAGATCTGTTGCGAGCTTTGAGTGCGCAGTATGCATTAGCGGCCACTGTGGGGGCTGCTCGGTGAGTTACAGCTCGATGAACTCAGCACCAGTGGAGAGCCAAACGGCACCCATTTTACCATGAGGCCCGCTCATTTTTCTTGGTGACCGGCAACTTCGTGATACCCTCTCGGAGTTGCGTAACCTGCCATACAGGGATGCATGCCGGCATGCGTCAAAGCGAGGAATTCAGCGTGGCTTCATCAATTTGAGAGAGAGAGAGAGCTGTACAGCTCGAAACGTGTAAAGATGTCGAGGCGGTCTTGCTTCCGTGGCATGCCGCAAGCAGAGTTTCAGGTCTAATTGCTGTACATCAACCTGCAAATTTTGGTACTGGCGCCCCCTGCCTTGCCAAGGCGCATTCCCAACCATCTCACTGCCTAGCGGCCTGCAGTAGCCTTCCGAACAGCAAGTGTGTGACTGCTCCAGCGCTACACGCCTGTACAGAGTGGCAGAGCAACAGTAGAGAAACGTTCTATCACTTGGCACGGAGGGCGGATGGATTTGTGGACCCCAAAAGGATGCGCATCCGAAGGGAGCCTGGGCATGTGGGTAGACGGCAGACTGCTCATACTGGCATGCTTCTTAGCAGGATGGGCCCCAGTGCGTGGAGCCGCAGCTGTATCAGGCTCGCATAGCGGTGAACCGTTAGCTTCCCACCAGCACCACAATGCTCGGCCGTCTCCTGGTCGTCGTGTCGCTGGCCATGGCAAATGGCAGCTGCCTCTCCGACAACAAGAACAACTTGCACACGTGCGCACAGCAATGTTCAGAGAAGGACTCCAAGGCCGCGTGTGTGTCCGATTGCCTGCTCGGCTTGAAGGTGCCATCTACCTGTGCCTCCTGCCTGGGCACACAAGTCGACTGCGGCCGACGATTCTGTGCAAAGGAGTGCAGTTCAGGCAACTCCTCGGACTTCTGCTTGGCGTGCCTGGACTCGAAGTGTTCCGCCTGCAGCAAGGCGCTCAACTTCGACTCCCATTCGCTGGAGGATGCTGGACCGGACTTCACCAAGCTCTTCCTTGGTGCTACAGGCGAGGAGGCAGATGGACCTGTGAGCTTCCTGGCAAGGCAGGCAGGAACCTGTGCTACAGGAGGTTCCCTGCTGCATGGTTGTGGCAGCCCCTGCTATAGCCATCCAGATCCCTCCGGCTGCTATGCGCGGTGTTCCATCAACTCCTGCTACGGAGGATGCTCGAGCTGCGGCAACCAGCACTGCTTTGAGTCTTGCAGGAGATCTGTTGCGAGCTTTGAGTGCGCAGTATGCATTAGCGGCCACTGTGGGGGCTGCTCGGTGAGTTACAGCTCGATGAACTCAGCACCAGTGGAGAGCCAAACGGCACCCATT
Organism: Symbiodinium natans; assembly: GCA_905221605.1. NCBI lineage: Eukaryota > Dinophyceae > Suessiales > Symbiodiniaceae > Symbiodinium > Symbiodinium natans. Next base: position 198,773 of record CAJNDS010002712.1, on the reverse strand, counting down.
TTACCATGAGAGGCCCGCTCATTTTTCTTGGTGACCGGCAACTTCGTGATACCCTCTCGGAGTTGCGTAACCTGCCATACAGGGATGCATGCCGGCATGCGTCAAAGTGAGGAATTCAGCGTGGCTTCATCAATTCGAGAGAGAGCTGTACAGCTCAGTGTCACGTGTAAAGATGTCGAGGCGGTCTTGCTTGCGTAGCATGCTGCAAGCAGAGTTTCAGGTCTAATTGCTGTACATCAACCTGCAAATTTTGGTACTGGCGCGCTTGGCAGCCGCAGATGCCCCCTGCCTTGCCAAGGCGCATTCCCAACCATCTCATGGCCTAGCGGCCTGCAGTAGCCTTCCGAACAGCAAGTGTGTGACTGCTCCAGCGCTACACGCCTGTATAGAGTGGCAGAGCAACAGTAGAGAAACGTTCTATCACTTGGCACGGAGGGAGGATGGATTTGTGGACCCCAAAAGGATGCGCATCCGAAGGGAGCATGCAGCATGCAGCATGCAGCCTTCAGTCATCTTTCGGTAGCCTGGGCATGTGGGTAGACGGCAGACTGCTCTGCTGGCATGCTTCTTAGCAGGATGGGCCCCAGTGCGTGGAGCCGCAGCTGTATCAGGCTCGCATAGCGGTGAACCGTTAGCTTCCCACCAGCACCACAATGCTCGGCCGTCTCCTGGTCGTCGTGTCGCTGGCCATGGCAAATGGCAGCTGCCTCTCCGACAACAAGAACAACTTGCACACGTGCGCACAGCAATGTTCAGAGAAGGACTCCAAGGCCGCGTGTGTGTCCGATTGCCTGCTCGGCTTGAAGGTGCCATCTACCTGTGCCTCCTGCCTGGGCACACAAGTCGACTGCGGCCGACGATTCTGTGCAAAGGAGTGCAGTTCAGGCAACTCCTCGGACTTCTGCTTGGCGTGCCTGGACTCGAAGTGCTCCGCCTGCAGCAAGGCGCTCAACTTCGACTCCCATTCGCTGGAGGATGCTGGACCGGACTTCACCAAGCTCTTCCTTGGTGCTACAGGCGAGGAGGCAGATGGACCTGTGAGCTTCCTGGCAAGGCAGGCAGGAACCTGTGCTACAGGAGGTTCCCTACTGCATGGTTGTGGCAGCCCCTGCTATAGCCATCCAGATCCCTCCGGCTGCTATGCGCGGTGTTCCATCAACTCCTGCTACGGCGGATGCTCGAGCTGCGGCAACCAGCACTGCTTTGAGTCTTGCAGGAGATCTGTTGCGAGCTTTGAGTGCGCAGTATGCATTAGCGGCCACTGTGGGGGCTGCTCGGTGAGTTACAGCTCGATGAACTCAGCACCAGTGGAGAGCCAAACGGCACCCATTTTACCATGAGAGGCCCGCTCATTTTTCTTGGTGACCGGCAACTTCGTGATACCCTCTCGGAGTTGCGTAACCTGCCATACAGGGATGCATGCCGGCATGCGTCAAAGTGAGGAATTCAGCGTGGCTTCATCAATTCGAGAGAGAGCTGTACAGCTCGAAACGTGTAAAGATGTCGAGGCGGTCTTGCTTCCGTGGCATGCCGCAAGCAGAGTTTCAGGTTTAATTGCTGTACATCAACCTGCAAATTTTGGTACTGGCGCGCTTGGCAGCCGCAAATGCCCCCTGCCTTGCCAAGGCGCATTCCCAACCATCTCATGGCCTAGCGGCCTGCAGTAGCCTTCCGAACAGCAAGTGTGTGACTGCTCCAGCGCTACACGCCTGTATAGAGTGGCAGAGCAACAGTAGAGAAACATTCTATCACTTGGCACGGAGGGAGGATGGATTTGTGGACCCCAAAAGGATGCGCATCCGAAGGGAGCATGCAGCATGCAGCATGCAGCCTTCAGTCATCTTTCGGTAGCCTGGGCATGTGGGTAGACGGCAGACTGCTCATGCTGGCATGCTTCTTAGCAGGATGGGCCCCAGTGCGTGGAGCCGCAGCTGTATCAGGCTCGCATAGCGGTGAACCGTTAGCTTCCCACCAGCACCACAATGCTCGGCCGTCTCCTGGTCGTCGTGTCGCTGGCCATGGCAAATGGCAGCTGCCTCTCCGACAACAAGAACAACTTGCACACGTGCGCACAGCAATGTTCAGAGAAGGACTCCAAGGCCGCGTGTGTGTCCGATTGCCTGCTCGGCTTGAAGGTGCCATCTACCTGTGCCTCCTGCCTGGGCACACAAGTCGACTGCGGCCGACGATTCTGTGCAAAGGAGTGCAGTTCAGGCAACTCCTCGGACTTCTGCTTGGCGTGCCTGGACTCGAAGTGCTCCGCCTGCAGCAAGGCGCTCAACTTCGACTCCCATTCGCTGGAGGATGCTGGACCGGACTTCACCAAGCTCTTCCTTGGTGCTACAGGCGAGGAGGCAGATGGACCTGTGAGCTTCCTGGCAAGGCAGGCAGGAACCTGTGCTACAGGAGGTTCCCTACTGCATGGTTGTGGCAGCCCCTGCTATAGCCATCCAGATCCCTCCGGCTGCTATGCGCGGTGTTCCATCAACTCCTGCTACGGCGGATGCTCGAGCTGCGGCAACCAGCACTGCTTTGAGTCTTGCAGGAGATCTGTTGCGAGCTTTGAGTGCGCAGTATGCATTAGCGGCCACTGTGGGGGCTGCTCGGTGAGTTACAGCTCGATGAACTCAGCACCAGTGGAGAGCCAAACGGCACCCATTTTACCATGAGAGGCCCGCTCATTTTTCTTGGTGACCGGCAACTTCGTGATACCCTCTCGGAGTTGCGTAACCTGCCATACAGGGATGCATGCCGGCATGCGTCAAAGTGAGGAATTCAGCGTGGCTTCATCAATTCGAGAGAGAGCTGTACAGCTCGAAACGTGTAAAGATGTCGAGGCGGTCTTGCTTCCGTGGCATGCCGCAAGCAGAGTTTCAGGTCTAATTGCTGTACATCAACCTGCAAATTTTGGTACTGGCGCGCTTGGCAGCCGCAAATGCCCCCTGCCTTGCCAAGGCGCATTCCCAACCATCTCATGGCCTAGCGGCCTGCAGTAGCCTTCCGAACAGCAAGTGTGTGACTGCTCCAGCGCTACACGCCTGTATAGAGTGGCAGAGCAACAGTAGAGAAACGTTCTATCACTTGGCACGGAGGGAGGATGGATTTGTGGACCCCAAAAAGGATGCGCATCTGAAGGGAGCATGCAGCATGCAGCATGCAGCCTTCAGTCATCTTTCGGTAGCCTGGGTATGTGCCCCCAGCCCTCAAGGTCCCCACTCACAAACGCTCAGCCCTGGAAACCTCTTGAACCTAAAACCACAAAACACCTGGCAAAGCCGAGCCCTTCGAATCTGGCGTGACAGATTGGCATCGACCTGCAGCCGCAGATCCAACTGGACCTGAAGGACGACAGGCGCCACAGGAATGCAGTGGTCTCTGCACTCCCCTGTTTTGGGTACCTAAACATGTTGTGGTTGTTCGCATCGCACAATTAGGAACTGCAACCAAGGGTCCAGGTACACAAGGTGGCAGGCACAAAGGACTTGGCTCGCAGGGTCAGCAGATTGTGAGTCAAAGCTTGAACCGATATTTATCCCCCTGGGTCCAGGATGCGGAACTGCGTCGTTTGTGGTGGACTCGGGCAAGTGAACTTTTCAACAGGGACAGTACCTAGACCTAGCAGGTACAATGGACCCCGCCGCTCAACACCAACTGCACAGCTTTCAGATTCAGATTACTCATGTCTCTAAGCCTTCAGAGGCAGAAGATGCCATCCATTCGACGCAAGATGCGTAGCAGAGTGTGGCAGTAGCCTGTATTCATTGTTGTCACGAACTGGCGCAGCCTCATGTGCACTGGCCCAGGCTACCATAGTTCGGGACACTTCGGTTTTTTCTGCGCGGGTCTTGGATGGCTCTGGCGGGAGGGGGCGGAAGCGAACTTGCATTTGTTATTGTGCATTGTGCCGTTTCCCAAGTGTTCTCTGCAAAGGATGGTGGATGCTGGGTGCACCTTGAACAGCGTTGACAACAGCAGTCAAAAATCGTGGTGATAGCTGATAGCAAGTACAAGTATAGCAAGTATAGCAACCACGGACCACAGTAATTAGCAAGAATCGCAGTTGTAACATCAATAACAACAATAAACACAATGAACGTTTAGTGTCTTAGAATGGATCGCCCTTTGGTGTGCCGCGCAGTTCGCTCGGCTTTTCTCAGCCCCGTCGTCAGGCGACCAGTGCTATCACAGCGTTTGCATCGGCTGTTTGGTGAAGCTGCCGAAGCTCGCCACCCAGACATTTTCATCCCCTCCAGCCCCTCAAATCATCGAAATTCGGTCCCAGATGTATAATTCTGCGATCCTCTTGAGATGCTGTGACGCACAGTTGTGTCTTAGTCAGTGCTTGCTTTGGCGACCGCCACAGAGCATGCTGAGGCCGGAGTGCCCCCACTGTCGCAAGCCCACCTCCGATGTGGCCGCCGCACAGCACCTGGCAAAGGTTGCCGAGAACTTTGATGCCCAGGCGGGGCCGAGGTGCAAAGGCTCAGTGGGTGGTGCCTGAGCTTCAAACCGAAGCCCTAGACTGCTTTATGTGGAAACCGAAGCAACAGCTGTTGATCGCGCTAGTTCCATGTTGGGCACAAGGAGGCAGGAATAAGGCGACGGGAAGCTGAGTAAGAGCAACCGGACAGCTCAATCCAAAGCAAAATTCAAGCCTTCATCTCAAGAAGCCTCAACAGCCGCAAGCCTCAACCCCCGACACCCACAGGCTGCTCTTCAAGTTGCCATGCAGGCACTTGAGGGGTTGTTGCTGGGAGTCCTTTTCTCAATATACGTCTGCTCTGGTACGAAAGTTCCCTGACAAGAGGCCCGGGTGTAGATTCTGGCTTTTGAGGCACATCTCCCCATGAAGTTTTTGGGATGCTGTGTAACCGTGGTAAGTACCAATGTTGTGATGGGTAGTGTTGTGCTTCCTTTGCATGGTTGCATAATGCTTCGCCCTACTTGTCGAGCTGGTGCTATATCCATCGATCCGCAGCATTTTGTGCCACTGCAGCGCATCCCTTTGCTTTCATCTACGCACTTCTGAGGCGCGGTCAGCACTGCCATGCTCTGACCCCTCCCACTTCTTGTGCTTTTCCCTGACCCAGGCCATGTCTGGATCTACTCCCGAGGCCGGGGCAACAGGGGTGCTGGTAGGGCAGCCGCAGCGGAAAGTGACGTCCCCTCTGTGCGAGTGACGGTGCCAGTGCCTGCCAGGTCGCCAAGGCAGCTCCCCGCCCAGTCGCTGTAGCCAAGAAGGCCGCGAGTCGCACCAAAGTGCCTACCCTACGCCAAACAAGTAGTTCACAACCAACCCCCTAAACCCTCTTCTTCCCGCTCTGTCACAGGCCATGGCCGTACCAGGTTCTGGTGGTGGTTCCGCTGGTGGTTCCGCCGGTGGTTCCGCCGGTGGTTCTGCCGCTGGTTCCCCCGGTGGCGCCGGTGCCAAGGCCATGGGTTGCCTATCCAACAGGGCCCCACCCTGCCCCGCCCACGTGCACCGTGTCGACCTAAACCACAGCTCTTACTGTATTGCCATAGTGCCACGAGACGAGACGAAAATGCTCAGAACCCTCTCCCTGCTAGGCCTTGAAGATCATTGAAGTTTTTTTGAAGGGTTTCCAGCTACGAGCTCTGACACTGGAAATCTGAAACCCGGAAAGTCTCTTCACAGGCTCACTTGCAACTTCCAAGATGTCTAGTATTCCGGAGTTCTTGGCGATGTACTCCTAGCTGAGGCAGCCGCGACATCTAGCAGCAAGGGAGAAGGATCGTTTCTGAAAGGCGGCCATGTCGTTGCCAGGCATCGGCCCCTTCCGCCCCGCCGCACTCCGCGGCGGCAATCATCCAGGAGATGCATGCAATATATGGGTGGTTGTCAAAATTAGGGTCCCTTTTTGGACACCCTAAATATGAGGTCCGTATGACATTAGGACCCCCAAAAAGGCCATAATTTTGACAACTACCCATATAGCAATACAAGAGCTGCTCAGCAATTGGGGTTGGCGCTGGTGGTTGTTGGCTACTAGTCAGCAGGGCTTGCAAACAGCTTGCTTTCGAGAATCATCTTGAGTGCTAGTCGAACAATGCACGTCGTCAGGCAATTAAGCTTTGTCAACCTTACTCCTAGTACATAAGGCACAAAGCTCTACACGAGGAGGGAAAGAAGCCCATGTCCGCTGCCGAACGCATGGGAGCAACCGGATCTGCTCTGAACCGAGGCCGCTGAAATATTCTTAATTGAGTTAGAGTGATAGAGTGATATAAGCTTACTAAAGTGTTACCATATTGAAAGAAGAGAATTCTCTAATGGCACAATACTGTAAGAATGCCACCAAATATATAGTGGAATGGAATAAAACGATAAGACACAAACATGTACAAATCAAACTGTCACAATACCACAATACGCAAATACAACATGTAATATGCCAAAACAGGAGTAGATGCATATATCTATATAAAACATAATAATTGCATTTTTTATGCAACAGCATAGAACAGTCACACTACAAGAATACACACTTCAGTTTAATATCACAATATATGAAAGACACTGATTTAGCAACATAATGACAAACCAAGAAAATCTAATAGTAGAAGAACCATATAAGAATGTAACATCGGAATACTAAACAAGATGAAACGTATGACGGCATAATCATGTGACAACATACTAATATGCCAATATCAACATAACGCAGAATAGTACCATACGAATATACGAATATAAACACGGCTTATATATATATATATATGAGCACGCTCATGTATACATATGTAGAATATTCAGATTTTATGAGTAAATTCGTAACCTAATTGTGTATTATATCAATATACCAATATCGGAAGGTAACAGCAGAAAGTTGTTTTAATATGTTATTATATAGAACAACATATTGCTGGTCTGGCAGATACTTGGGGTTCAGGGTTGAGGACTCAGAGCGTAGACTGCGGCGCATGCCCAGGGCTCCAAGGGTGGGGATGCGGATGCCTGGATTGGATCCTGGTAGCCCAAGCAATCGCGTGAACGGGCTTTAGGTGTGAAATGTGCAAAAGTCATGCAAGGAATGATCACAAGAATCATCAAAAGAGTCATCAAAGCTCATCACGCGTCCGCTGTCGCACCGAATGCTTCGACGTCCGCCAGGTGTCGGTGCCAAGGCTGAGGCTGCGGCGCCCAAGGCCAAGGCAGGACCTCACGGTTAGGCTGACCCGTCATGTGCTTGTATGCGAGATTGCGAGATTGCGAGATTACGAGATTCTGCACTGCATCTGGGTCTGACATGCACAAATGCACTTCCAGGCCAAGGCCATGGGTGGCGCCGGCGGTGCCGGGGGTGCCACATCCATGAAGTACATGAGCGGCGCTGGCGGTTCGGCCGCTGCGGCTCCAAGCCAGGCTGCGCCACGCACCGCCAAGGCCTCAGGCAGAGAGAGACTAAGGAGGGTATCTGAAAGGCCAGCTTACTGATTTCACAAAGGTTGCGGCAGGAAAGTCAGAAAGCCTCTGAGGTGCTGAACATCGTCAGTGGTAAGCCGGCCCCGGCCTCACAGCCGGGAACGGTGGCCACAAGCTCCGTGGGCCCTGCCCGAGGCTACGCCAAGGCCATGGTCCCACAACGTCTCAAGCTTCCAAAACTTAAGATAAAATAGTCCCAGCACCCCTAAACAAAAGACCTTGCAACCCCTTCTTCCTGGACTACCCGGTATTCCCTCTCTTCCCCCTCGAGCCCTCGAGCCCTGAGCTGCGCGAGGCTGCCAGCTCCGTCCTTACCGGCTCGGACGCTCCGAAGGCCGGCGCCTCTTACCACTTCCGGGGCCCCCACGTCCTACGTGACATGTCCTACGTGACATTGCGTGACTCTCTTTCTGGAATCCTTTGCTCTGCCACTTCCCTTTGCTGCCTTAGGCATCCGATTTCAGAACTGCCCCCGCCCAACCCACCCCCCCCCCCCCCCCGAAACGCAAAGGCCCCGAAGCAGCCACATCCAGGTTGGACCCCCTGCCGTGGCTGTCGGCCGCGCCATGGCCGAGGCCTCCACCCCATGGCAGAGGGGTCGCTTCAATAGAATCAAATATTGGTATCAGAATATAAGAATACTCAATTAATACTAGAGTGACACAGAACATAAACATGTATCCCCCTTTTGCTTGGAGGAAACTAGGTAGGCCTTTGGGATGCTTGTTGTTTTCCCATCTTCAGGATCATATTCGGGAATACTTTTTAGAGGGTTTGAAGGGCCAGCCTAGGAAAAACCTGCAATGACTTGGCAGCAGTCCATCTTGTTTTTGCTGAGGGCCGCGGCGGCGTGACCCGCGACGCCAATGGCAAGCTTCGCGTCCCCATTGGGAAGAAGTTCCAGCCGCGTGGCTTCAACAGGAAGAGGAGAGAGAGAGAGAGAGAGAGAGAGACAGAGAGAGAGACTGACCCACTGGAGCACGCCCGAGAGGGCGACCTCCCCTCGGGGGGGTTGAGTGCGGAGGAAGGAAGGAAGGAAGAGAGACTCCAGCGGGGTCCGAAAGCATTGAAGCCGGATGATGCAGAAGGGGCAACAACTCGTACGGGCACAGGTCATAGACAGGAGGCACTTGAGCGGGTGGGGGAAACATTCAACCAGTTGCCCGCTCCAAACCATTTTCACCCTTCGGGGTAGCTCCCCTTCGGGGGGAGGGAGAGAGAGAGAGAGAGAGAGAGAGAGAGAGAGAGAGGGAGACTCTCCGGCCCCGAAGGGTTGGTTGGATAGAAGGGTCTGAACCCCAAACCCATCGAGGAAACCAGGAGGTACAGAGGGGGGAAGTCGAACAGTAGCAGTTTCTTACTGAACCCCTGACTCCTGTGTTTTGGCCAACGAGCCGGACGCCCTCTCAACACGAAACACGAGATGGACGTTCTTCACCAACTGACCCGAGACCAGCACGCGCCCCTGGGGGCGGCCTCCCTTCGGGGGGGTCATGCGTGGGGGAGAGAGAGAGAGAGAGAGAGACCATTTTGGGTTACACAAGGGCCCCGTGCTCACTCACTTCCGAACAACCAGACCAGAGGCCCCCCGAATACCGGGGCGGGCGAGAACGCCCGGGGGCTTGCCCCCATGCCCCCAAGAAAGAAAGAGAGAAAGAGACCATTTTGGCTCAAGCCATTTTGGCTCAAGCGGCTCGAGCCCCAGCCCAGTGTCCGGGGGACAACTTGAAAGAGAGCCGGAGAGAAGGGGGGGGGGAGGCCTGAGAGTTGAAATTTCTCTGCCCCCAGCGCCCGTGCCCGCCATACGAGCCCACCTACCTGTTTGTCGCACTACGCGAGGGCACCGCGAAGGCCCGGGACTTTGAGATCGGGGGGGACGGAGCACGAGGTGACCGGCGCTAGCCGAACTCTCCGACTACCACCGCTGAGGCGTGCGGGGGACATCCTGACCCGCTACCTGACGGCCATCGGCGGCCTACGCGACGTGCTTGGCAAGGGGGGGATTCAGCACTTCCCGAAGCCTGCCAGGGACTTTGACATCTCAGAGTTCGTGACTTGGGCAGCGACACCGAGAAAGATAACTATGTCTGGTGGCAGTGGGGCACCTGCAAGTGAGGGGGCATCACCCGCCAAGAGGAAGGTGATGGACCTGGAGCCGGGGGCGGAAGTTGAGGTGGTGGAACAGGGTAGGGTCACTCTCGCCACCCTGCAAGCCACGCTACATGTTCCTGGCCATCTCGCAACCACCAGAACGACGACGCCGTGCCAAACTTGCAGCCAAGGTGAAGAGATGCATCCTGGAGCTAGGCGGGGAGCACGCCCACCTGGAGGCAGAGTTTGCGACGGGGACCGTGTGGTACAAGGGGCTCCGTGTATCGTCGGCAGCTGGCCCGACGAAAGAAGGGGCAACTGAAGCAGGGCCCGGATGGATCGACACCAAAGCAATGGCAAAGGGGCTCAAGATCCTTCCGGACAGGGTGCAGCAGCAGTGGGAAGGGCTGGCCTCCAGCCTGCGCTGACGAAGAATGGGGAAGAAGAGCGCTTGGTCTCACCTTGATGGCGGGAGAGAACATTCCCATCGCCCAGCACTGACATTGCTCACCTGGAACACTGGGGGGGCCGGGGGGCGAAAGATCCTCGACGCTCTCCAGATGCTCGCGGATGACAGAATGCTGAACTGTTCCACCTTTGCACCAGCGGTCGTGGCCCTCCAAGAGGTGATCTGTGACCCGGGGGCCCACATGGAGAGTTCAAAAAGCTGGACACTCATTATGGGCAAGACAGAAGACTGGGGTGGGGGCAGAGAACCCGAAGATCGCGAAGTGGCCTTTCCGCAGAAGAGTGGCACGCAGCAGTGGAACACCCAGCCGAAGACGGACCGGGGGGCCAACAGCGGGACAAGAACTACTGAGCCTACCGGATGAGCATAGACGTAGACGTGAGCGTGCGGGGCTTGAGTAAAGTTAGTCTAAAGGGGGGGGTTCCACTTTTTGTCCGTAACTTAGGGGGTGTACTGCAACGTCTTTGAAGTGCCCGAGTCCGCAATGCCCTCACGACCCCATTGTCTCACCTTTACAGTGGTCAGGGAAGAACCCCGGGGCTTTGTTGCGGGGGAAGGGGGGCTTTCAGGAGGCTTGCCAGTTCAGGTTTGGGACAGGTTGTAGTGCTTCGAGGCTAGAGGGTCAGAAGGGGGCCATTGACCACAGGTCTCACGTCAGGTCGGGAGCAAGGGCACCACATTGTCGACATAGCGGGGCAGGGTGATGGGGTATAGTCGGGTTCCAGGGGGGCATAACAGTCGGCAGTGTACACCCGGGCACCGGACACCACAAGCAACCACCCCGAAACAGGGGCGGGCAAAGATGCCCGGGGCGCCGACCCCAAGCCCCTAGAAAGAAAGAAAGAAAGAGAGTCTTTTCGGGGGACCCCTCATGCCCAGCAGAAGAAGGAGAGAGTCTCCTCGAAATGGTGTAGTGATAAAGCCTGAGAGGACGGATTGAGAGACTACGTCACTTCATGAATTCAGGGACTAATCCGCAGCACACATCACTTTTACACCGATCTCTCGCTTTTATTTCTTTGACATTCTCGCCCGTGGTAGCACAGGCAGCACGCATGGTCCTTAGGCCTTCTCTCGGAACCCCCTTTTCTTGTGTAGTTCGGCGCTCGCCGAAGCGCATGGGCTGCTGGTGCAGCAATCCAATCAGCAAAACTTAAAGTATGAGAGGAGGCGAGATGACACGGTGGCACAGATGCCTGCCTGCGTAGCTCGGTTTCTCATGCAATTTGTTCAAAGCAAGGCTGGTCTTCATCACGAGCGAGGTTGCGCCTTTCTCGAAAACCGGAGGCCTGGGCACGCCCTAGCCAGAAAGAAGCATCTTTAGACATCTGGGCCGCCTGTCCCATTCCTCTGCTACAGCTGCAAACCCGAGCCTTGGCAAGCGGCTCCAGAATGTGAGCAACAGCGGCCTCAACTGCTAGTAGTCGGCAGTAAGCCCAAAGCCAGAGCCCTAAGACCCGTGAACCTCCAAACCGCTCCAGGACTTGGAGAGGCCATGGATGGACTTCCCATTGCCTTGGCAGCGCTGGGTCACCGCTGCATGGTGGTCTCACCCCGCACCCCTGGTCGCAGAGAGATAACTTGCTGGGAATGCGGCGCAGTGAAGGGTCTTAAGCTGTCGCACTCAGAGGACCGATTTGCAGAGTTCGGAGGACTTGAAAAGGCATGGTTTGTGCACCTCGTTGCACCTCTTCGCCTTCAGGCTACGACCAGTACTCGGAGGCCTGGGACACCAGCTACTGGTCATCGGTGCCCATGGGTGGAAAGCAGGACGCCCTGGGCCCACAAACCTACACCCTACAAGCGACTGCCGCTTTTCCGAGCTGCCCAGCCTTGCAGGAGTCGGTGCACTTCTTCCACACCTTCAAGCAGAAGGCCCCTAGCAAGTTCTTTTTTGGGCTTAGAGTTGAGGCCCTCATAAAACCTCCCCGGGCAGCTGCAGCTGTAGTGTTCTACTCAAGGGGTTTGAGTCTGCAAGGTGGACTACGTCTTTGTGGACCATCCGACCTTCTTGGAGCGCGTGGACGGCCTGACAGGCAAAGCACGCTAGTGATTTTATGATTCTCTAAGACACTCATGCAGAAGTAGCAGGCACAGTCTAGTGAATGCAGCAACTAGCCTTAGTACACGATGAGCCTCAACATCAGGGAAGGCCTGTGAACTTGTCGAAAGGTGCGAAGCTGTATGGACCCGAGTGGGGCAAGGACCTTCACGCCGCGCAGATCGCCAATGCTCGTTCACACAGAAACGGTGCAGGTATGTAGTGCGTATGCCTGTGCTTCAGGACTTTGCTGACAACCAGGCGCGCTTTGCCTACTTCTGCAAGGCGTCGTTGAAGGCCATCCAGGACCCACCTCTGCTGTGAAGTTGAGGGTCACTGGATGCAAGGCACGGCGCGTGGAAGATCATAGAAGTAGGACACGCGAGGAAGATGTTGCAACCAACAACTGGCACTCCTGTACTGGCAGCGAAGTTAACACGTCGAGCGGCGGCACATGGCACACCTGCCTCACAAAGCAAGAAGAAGAGGAAGAAGCAGACTGAAATATCAGATAGCAATATGAAAATATACGAACATAGTGAAAAAGTCATATACGAATATATTCACATACAATTTAGTCTCTTAAAGTTTTTCCGCAGGAGCTTCCTCTCGGAGGAGCTCCGCACCGGTCTCAGCGATCGTTGCTGTTGGATTGTTGGATGCTTTTGGGCCTTGGGGGTCACCCCGGAGCAAGAGAGGTTTCAAAATATACAAAAAGGTGTATAATATACTGTATATAGTGCAATGCATAGCATCAGTGCATAGCATAGAATACGTAACACATATTATGTAATATACCATATAATATATAGTATATACTAGATTATCTGGATTTGGTGACGTCTGTCGGATGTCTCCTAGTTTGAATGCCTTTGATTCCAGGTATGGCGGTGACTCAATGGTTGTTTGCAACGACTGGCACAGTGCCCTCGTGCCAATGCTCATCCACGCGGACAAGAGTGCGAACCCAGGCAGGTATCTCATTCACAAAGCTTGTCGTTAGAGGTTGAAGCCATATAATTACCCGACACCCCAAACCCTAATCGGCCTACAGATCGGCCCTAATCCCAAAAACCTTCATCTCTGCGTGAGGCAAGTGGAAAAACACAAAGACCGCCTTCCTCTGCCACAACGCCGTGTTCCAGGGCCGCTTCGTTCGCGAAGAAGGCGCCTTACTGTATGTTGCTTGTTGTATTTGGTTCCAGGGTTGTGATACAATGGCATTCTTATATTCGGGTACTCTTACTATCAGCAACAACATAGTATTGTTGTGATGATCGTTACACTACTTTCTTTGTTTTAAGGACATTGCTGCATCATCTCATCATGACAATATGACACACTACGTAGTGCTTGCAGGCGCAAGCGGCCCATAGAGGCCCGTTGAGCCCTAGGTCTTAGGTTTTTTTGTTGTTTTTTTGGATTTTGGGGTATCTTTTTGGGATCTTCCCCCTTATACTAGCAGGCCTCAATAGGGATTGTATGAGGGGTACTATAATCCCCAATAAGGCTTATTGGGGATTATAGTTTAAGGAGTTGTTAGTACAAGGGGGAACATGTCAAGGCATCTTCCACCCTGGGTTGACTGCCAGGGTTGGCCGAGCTCTTCGGTGTGCCCCAGCGCTACATCGACTCGATCACCTTTAAGCAGCCTCTACGCATTGGCAAGTACAACGAGAAGGCGCCCATGGTTTGACCAACTATGCCCCAGCTGTCTGCGCCGAAGTGTGGATTTCGGTGTCGTTTGTCTTTGCTCTGCACACTTCGCTGCCAGCTTGCAAGCCGCCTAAGAAGTGCATCAGCAGGTGTCGTGCATCAACACCATGGCAGCTGGACTCCGCTACTCGGATCGCGCCAGCATCCGAGGAATCATGCGGCTTCTTGTGATTCTGGAGAGAGATCCCACTCATGTGTACGTGACATGGTTGCGAGAATCTTGCTGGGCTCAGGCCCTGACTGTGTCCCCGAGCTACGCGAAGGAGATCACAATGGACCCTGAGAAGGGCGTGGAGTTGGAAGCCCTCTTCAAGATGGGGAACTGCACAGGACTGCAAGGGACTGTGGCGTCTAGGAGGCCAGGTGCGCACCCGGTGCTGCGGAGTTGTAGTCGCCCCGGAGGAATCTTGAACGGTGTCAAGGAGGGTGTCTCTCCCAGTGACATGAACTTCGTCACCAAGACCATGATGACTTGCGGGCCGTTCACTGCCTGGATCCCAGCTGCATTTGCGGATGGTGTTAATGCAACTCGTTTGGCCTCCGTGCCATTTTGTTAAGGCGGCCACGGCGGATGCAGCCAAGAGAGAGCTGAAGGCCTGCAGCACCCGAAGTCAGGGGGCTTCCAGCACTGCAGTGGCATTCAAGCGGCCAGTCGCAGCCAGTGCTTTCTTGGCGCTTGGCAGAACCTCTACCGGCAGCAGAACAACCTGCAGGAATGCAAGGGCCCATTGATGTGCTTTATCGGAAGGCCAGGCTCGTTTTTGCTTCTCTCACCCTGAGCCCTGCAACCCTTGTGGCCTTGGGGTAGAACCCAGGACGGTACAACCCCTCAGCCATCCAGAGCCCTTGCAACTTCTTGACCCTAGAACCACCTAGACTCTCAACCCAGACGTATTCCCTTTCCCAAGACTGGCGCAGGTTGGATGCCCAGAAAGGCTATGACATCCTCCTGGAGGCGCTGATGGAGGTGCTGGAGGCGAAAGAAGGGTTTCGGATGGGGAATTTATGGTTTTTATTTGGTCACTTCTCTTTCTGACTAGCATCATGCTTTGTACTTTGCGATCCTGCCGTGCTACTAAATCATCGAAACTCCTCATCATCAGTATCTTTGCTGCAGTGCCAAGTTGTCATTGCCGTTGGGGAGAGTCTGGTCCTTGTTAACTTCATCTTAATGGCGAATATGGTGCGGATGTTGTTGTCGTGGGAGCAACCTCTTGAAGGGCTTCTGAGAGTTTCTAGCAATTTGGGCGGCCGCTACTGACGCCAGGACACCGAGCTACAGATGGTGGTGGTCGGCGCTGGTCGTGCTGATCTCGTGGCACAGTGGCGTGCCTCAGAAGGTTTTTTGTCATCTCAGAGACATGTCGGACATGAATGGCCACCAGAATTCCAAGCTTGATCGTGAAGCGGGAATGGAAGCAGGTACCCCCTACTGTTCTTTCGCATCTGAGATCATTCCTTTAAGGTGTCATGCAGCGTTTGGTACAAGTATTCAGCGTTAGCGCTGCGGATAGGCTTGACTCTAGGGGGGGGGTGCGAAGTCAAGCAGTCAGAGCGGCGGCCAAGGACCAAGGCCGTGGAGAAGCAGTTCCCCAACAAGCTCTTCTACGCAGGCTGGGTCTACTGCTCAGGTTGCTTTCGGGTTTAGGGTGCAGGCATCTTTATCAAGCTACTTCATAATGAAGTAGCAAGGCCAGAGGTCACAGGAGCGCTTCGGGCAAGAAGAGCAGAAGCTGCCCTGTATCGGCTGAGCCGATCTCCCTGTGCCGCACGCGCGCATGAAACGGACACGGTGGCTGCAGAGATCTTTGGAATGCCAGCATGCAGACCCCGCAGCAGCACGCTGAGCGAAAGTGGAGATGGTAAAACATGTTGGCAGAGTAATCATCCTCAGGTACTTGGCCGTTTCCATAACCACCAAAACTCAGCAAAGCAGGTGCGAATATGGCGAAGCCTATGTCGAAGGGCGAAGCGTTTGATCTCTCGAAGAGCCCTCGTGTTCAACGCAGCACCCATCCGCGGAAGGCATGCGGACGGCGCCGGGATGCAGATGCATGCGACGACAAGTTTCACACAGAACCTAATGAACGACCTGACCTCGATCAAGCATGATCAACTAACTTCAATGAACAGCCTGAAGATGAGAAACGCTTGGGGTTTTCGGGTGCGGGATGGGTGTCAGGCTTCGGGCTTTGAGGGTTTGGGGCTTTGGGGTTCCGGGCTTCAAGGATGGTGTTGCTCTAACGACAGATGAAAAGAGGGCGTTATACTTGGAAATAGTTGGAAAGCTACTTGTAGCACCGCCATTCTTCAATTCACTCAACGGGTTCTTGCTGCAAGACAGGCTGGATGGGAGCAGAGCGCTACGCTCTTCTCGCCGGATGTGACTACACGCTGCTGCCATCCAGGCCCTTCTGTGGGTCCATGGCTGTTCTGTACACCCTCTGTAGCCTCTCTAAGACTCGTCTCGAGTGTTGCCGAAGGTGGGAACCATGCGGACTTGTGCAGATGGAGGCCGCTGCCTGTTCCTGCACACGTCAGAATCAGGGCTCATGGAGGGACTCAGCGCCGCTGAGGCCATGCGGCTGGGAACGCTGCCCATTGTCGCCCCAACGGGAGGATTGAAGGATACTGTCGAGGCAGGTCCATGCCCACGCGAGAAAGCCTGCCATGGCCATACCCGGGGCCTTGAAGTTTTCACTCAAAGTCAGTTTTGCACATGGTCACTTGCTCTAAGACATGGTCCTTCTTGGAGTCCTCATGATAAGGGGGCCCCTCTTACTGAGGGTTCCCCCAAAAATCAAAAAGTGACCCTAATTTAGAGAACAGACCTTATACCAACAGCTCTTACGGGGGATTATAGTATCCCATATTATAATCCCTACTAAGGACTGATGGTATAAGGGGAACATCCCAACCCCCCATACAGTTTTGATGTTAAGAGGATGGCCTCAATGGCCTCTGGACGGATGGCGAGATGACTGTCGAGGCCATCGTGGAGCAGGAGCTTGGTTTAGGGTTTAGGGTTTAGGGTTTAGGGTTTAGGGTTAAGGGTTTAGGGTTTAGGGTTCAGTTCGTTGGCAGTGCGAGGAAAGGCTTTCTAGGGACGTGGACTGGCCAGCCTTGTCAAGGCCAGGGATTCCATCTTGGTGGCGCGCTGGAAAGTACCCCGCAAAGCCCCGTGCTTCTCCCCTGAGAGGGTCTCAGAAGCAGCACATTCAGCCGAAACAGATTCTCTTCAGATGCTGCACAAGCAGCCGAGCAGAGCGCACCCAGACCCTCTTCGTTTCGCGACTAAATGAACCTTTGAACTTGGAGCTACATGAACCTCAAACAGCCCTAAACATGGGAACATATACCCAGACGCCCAACACTAGGGCGATCATTGCCCCCCACGAAGGTATGAGGACAATGAGCTTTACTGGTGGCATGATGTGCCACTCATTTGCGGCAACCTCTGCTCAGGGAAGCTGACGCATGTTATATGCACATCTATTACATCTAAGTCGAATCTATCCGTGGCACACGTGAACAATGAACTCTCAGCTTCTTCAGCATCCTCAAGTTCTGTGACCCTGAACCCTAGACCCTAAACCCTAAACCCTAAACCCTAAACCCTAGACCCCCCCGCAGCCGGAGCGCCAGGAGTCCGTGGATTCCTTGGCCAAGGTCCTGCGCCGAGCATGTCGGCTCTTCCAGTCGGAGCCCAGCAAGGCCCCGAAGCGTTTTGTGGAGGGTTTAGGGTTTAGGGTTTAGGGTTTAGGGTTTGGGGTATAGGGGGCCGTGTAGGGTTTAGGGTTTACGGTGTTAAGCCGTGTAGGGTGTACGGTTCGCGGCCTTGAAGAGGCCCGGTTTTTTTGTTTGGAAGGGAACTTGAGAGTTGCGCTAGCCGAATGCTTTGCTCAACTTGCTGTGAGCAGATGCAGAGAGCGCGCTTCTGCTTGCAACTTAGGGCTGCTTGAATTTCGCGTCCTTTCTCCGCTGGGAATCCCACAGCCTTCCGTTACATTTGTCAGGTCGTTGAGATGAAGAAGGCTGCAATGGCCGCTGCCGCAGAGTTCACTTGGAGCAATGCGGCACTGCAGTACGAGGCCACGAGCTAGATCCATCAAAGCAGGGCCCACAACACCGGGATGCCGCATTGCACCTGGGACGTAGGGGGGCAAGTCGGCAACGCGCGCTCCAACTCCTCTCTGTTCAACAAAAGCTTCACGCCATGCGTTGCTGACGTTTCCAGCTCATGCACCGGTTGTGCAGAAGTGTCGTGGGTTGAGATACTTGTAGTTACGCCGGTGTTTTTTTACCAATCCCCGCCAGGAAGTTCGACCATCATGAAGAGGGCCTACATATCTAGCCGATAAGGAAAAGCCTGTTACAGACTGCGAGACCCAGCCTTTCAAGAGCAGTGCAGGCGGTCTTCCAAGAGTTGGGCGTCAAGGACGTGCTGCCACAATGTGGCGGTCAGGCCACAGTCACGCTGGAGACAGACAAACAAGTCTGCTAAATGATGCTTGGCTGCAGAAAGGGTGCCATGCGCTGTTCGCAGGTTCCTCATCACATGACATGTGCATCGCTTCTTGTCCTCAATGAGGCCGGCGGACAAAAAAAAACAGCAAAGTCGCTGCAGAGCGATTTTTCCTGTACACTTACGGGACCGTGATGGATCCCGAAAAGGTTCCATCGGCTCGGTTCAGGGTGTTTGCCCTCGTGGACCGGGCCGATGGAGCCAAGGGTCACGTCTGGCAGAACCTGCCTGGAGCTCGCCAGGCGGTTGTGTGGCCTGAAAGCAACTGTTGTTGGTGAGTGTATTTCGGGCTCCTTTATAGATATTGGTGAGTGTATCTAATTCATGGCCTTGTGGGGGATCCTAGTAATAAGAGCCATACTTCACACAACCCTTGGTGGGCTCGGTCGGACCCTTCATTTCAAGGAACATTGCAGTCCCTCGTTTAAGACGCGCTGCTGATTTGCTGCTGGCTCTGCTTCTATTTGTGCTCACAAACCGCGGATCTCATGCTGCTTTTGGAATGGCCAGATGCCAGTCGTAGTGCGCTACTTACCCCATTTCAAGCTAATTCAAGGTCTCAGGAATCAGTTTTCCTGTCTCGCTGTTGCTGAGCTGCTTCCCTCTCTGAGGGCGGGAGCTCCAGGCGAACTGATCAACTGATCTGTTCCACGCATGCCCCTTGAAGGGTCCTAAGGGCCTAGTCCGCGAACGGCTACGCGAGCCAAGCTGGACCTGTTGCGGGCATCGGAATGCCGAGTTTCGTACGAGTCGTCAGCTACATGCCCCTCGTCGCCAGAAAAGCGTCCCATCAGCTGACAGGTTGCAGCCAGAAAGTGCCGTCACTTGCTGCTGCAACTTTCAACCAATCACTCGCAGCTTCGATTCAGGTTGGTGCCGAAGTGGCCGACAATTTGGACAAGGCCGGCAGTGAGTGGGGAGAGCAGTTTCGGAGGCTCCCATAGGAAGGATTCGAGTATGTGGGGGGTATACGGGTACCCTTTTTTGGGAAATGCCCACTTCGCGACATTTTTACAGCTGCTCTCGCTTTGTGTTTTTTTGGGGCTATGAGTCTCGAGCAGTTGCCAGGTCGGATCTGGAGCTGTGGTGGACCTGAGTTTGCCAAGGCAGGTCGTCATAGTTCGCAGCACTGGCGTGCCTGGGCTATGGGGGCAAGAAAGCACACCGATGTCGGCCGAAACCATGATTCCCCATTGCTCCGCAACACGATGCTGCCGCCAGCGGTCGGTCAAATGACAACCACGTTGAACTCGGTAAAAGATGTTGGCTGAAGCGACATTGGTGAGAGTCGGGAGTTGATGCTGGATGCCAGCAAGCTCCAGCAAACTGATGCGTCCGCCTCACCAAAGTTGGCCCCTCCCGGTTAGGGTCCAGACTCCGAGGAAGAGGCGGAAGAGGCGGAACGTGGCGGGGTACAGGCGAACGGGATCTCCAAGCCGTGCGACATCAAGCAGGGACACCGGAGAAGCAAAGGAGGAACACATTGGCCATGAAATTCGGTCAACAAGGGTTGCAGCACAAAGGGGGCCGTTGCCTAGCGGCTAGCGTCTAGCGCTCTGACACGTCATCCAGACTATGCCGTTGTTTTTTGAATTTGTCCGATGATCCACGCTTTCGAAGGCATGCTACCGAACTCGAAAGGGAGCGCAGCCGTGCCGGGGGCCAAGTGGCAATGTGCAGACCGCTAGTGAGCCTCTAGTGTGGCAGGTGGAGGGCAGAGCTTGGCACTGGTGCGCTCATGTAGCCCGGCACATGATCCAAGGGCCAAATGGCCTCCTAGATTCGGGTGCAGAAAGTGGGTTGAGCAAAGCATCGGTGCGCCATGCCTGCGAGGTTTGCTGCCTCTGCAAAGCACCGTCGTCTGTGGTCTCCTCATTGTGTCTTCCACTGTTTTGCATCATCAGAGCCTTTGCACAAGATGAGTCCAAACAGCTTGACAGATCTCTCAAACGTCGTCCGGATCTAGCTGCTAGTTCCGCCAGTCTTGCGCCCACACTGCGTGAAGGCCACCAACCATGTCTGCCCTGCTTGCCACGTCCATTCCTGAGAGACAAGAGGCTGTTTGAGCTGCAGCTTCTGGCTCTGCCTCGTTGCATGTAAAATTATGTACGAGAGGTGCCAACATCCTAATCCCGCCTAAACCTTCAACCTCTGAAGCCTACGACGCCCTAAAGCCGTCACAAGCCCTAAACCATCCTCAGTCCATCTCATCCTCTCTCCCAACATGTTTCCCCAGGCCAGCGTCTGCTATCCCTGTGCCCGCACCGAGCTTTCGGAGCGGCGCTGCCCTGCATGTGGCGATGCCGGGCCCCCCAGGCAGAGCTTCCTCTCCGGAAGCGAACTTGGGCAACTTTGGACAGCCGCAGGAGTTGTCTTGTGAAAGTTCGGAGTGATGCACCGATGGCAAGTAGCCTGATCGCTCCGCAAAAGCGTGTTCACATACTGTAACAGCTCCCCACAACACAGACAATGATCTCATGCGGAACTTCCTCAAACCGTTCTGGAACCCCAACGGGCCATCCTCACAGCTGCCAAAAAGTCCAGGCTGAGAAGAACTCAGAGCCTTTGGGGCAATTCCTGGCTGCCGGCGAGGTCGGGCATGCAACGCGTCGTTTTGGCACCACATGTTGCCAACCTGAACTGCCTTTAAAGCACCCTCTATCCCAAATCTCCTTAAAACCGCCTTAAGCCCCCCGTTCTTGCTGGAGCCATCCGCAACCTGCCCCAAACATCCCCAAGCTGCCCTAATCTCCCTAATCTCCCCGAGACCGAAGCCCCCTGAATAGCCAGGCCTGGGATGCAGCCATGGGTCTCGCAAACCGTGCCGGCGAGGCGGGGATATTACATATATATATATATATGTATGTATGTATGTATGTATGTATGTATATATATATATATATACGCACATACGTGTATTACATATATATATATATATATGTATACAAAGTCTTTTAACATATACAATGAGACATTTAGACTATAAAATGACATAGAACAACAGGGTACAATAAAATGAAAACAGAATATTTTCACAACATATGTATCATGTCAACGTTTAGGACACGGCAATACACTCAAAAAAGGCCATCGTGGACATAGTTTGGGATGTTTCGGGGTTAGGTCACGGTTCAAACCATGAATCTGCTCCCCTGAAGGCGCTCAATGAGGTCGAGGCGTTCGCCACGCGTGTTGGGCTCAGTGGATCCGTGGGCTCACAAGTTCTTTAACTTCATCCTCTGTACTGTCTCGGCACTCATGTGCGAATATTCTCAGCTACGCAGAGTTAAAGGCCATTTGATGCTTGTCTGCAGGCGGCATGGAACACCATGCGACACCATGCGCCTGAAGCACTCTCTTTGCCACTTGTAAAGCCCACGTTGCAATGAAGGTGCCTTTTCCAGCGATGGCTCGCCTCTGGTCTTGTGATGACCTCGGTGAAAAGTGCTGCAGACGCTGGTCGCGACCTTGCAACCATTGCAACCATGTCACCTTACCCAAGCTGAGGCGGGAGGAGGACCAGGTGGCCTTGCGCCGGGCAGTGTCCAGCCAGGCAAAAAGCCCATGCAGTTTTGAACCCCTACAAAGCAGACCAACAACAGCCAGTCTGCGGCAGGCTTGGGTCTGGGGCCCTAAAACGCTTTAACCATCTGGGGCGTTTGTTTCGCATTCTATACATTGGGCCTCTGCTTTTATTAGGGATCCCGTGGCAACCGGCACCTGTAAGGGGCCCTTCCCCGCTGAAGTTGGGAATATCCAGGCTCAGCTTCAGCTGTCCCACTGCTGCTTCCAGTGCAAAGCACCGAGCTCCTCCTTCGACCTGGTCCGGCCCTGAGGCAAAGGATTTGGAGTTCATTGGGTAGTCGGGTGTCCTAAGTCCTGAACCCGGCAGACCCTAAAGGGAAACTATTCAAACTTCAGGCAACGTGACTTCAGGCAACGTGCCCGGCACCCATGAACACCAGAATGCCGGGACGTCGAACTTTCTCCAAGCCCCAAGCTTCCCTACTTGTAAGTCCTAAACCCTTTCCCCTAAACCCAAAACCCTAAACCCTAAGCTTCCCTAAGCTTCCCAAACCCAGGAGTTTCAGGGGGCCGGGGCCTCTTAGGCTTGCATCAAGTGCTCCGCGGCCCTCTGTTCCGCCTGCGTGGGCCCGCTGCTCATGGGATTGCTGTCTCTGATTTGTTTTCTGGTTTAGGGTTTAGGGTTTAGGGTGTAGGGTTTAGGGGGTTGTTTTTTGGCTGGGGTTTAGGGTTTGGGGTTTGGGGTTCGGGGTTTAGGGTTGAGGGTTTAGGGTGGTTGATTTGCGGGTTGTTTTGTGGCTTTTAGGCGTTTATGGGGTCTCGTGGCTCGGAGGGTTCGGGTATAGGTTCGTGCTCCGAGCTGGGTGAAGAGTGTCGGGTTGGTCTTGGTTCGGACCTTGCCCGGCATAGGCATGGGACATGTCCTCTTATTGACATACCCTTTCCCAGTTTACGACTCCAAGAGAACGCAAGAGGAGCACGTTTGAAGCCGCTCATTGTTCTACCAGCTGCTCAGTATGACATGTTCCTAGGCCTCTTGATGGCGCATCTAATTCAGGAACCTGGTGAATGGAGCATGCCTCTGCATTCACAAGCAATGCTTGCCAGGTTTCGCTAGGAAGGGCGCTACCTCGGCATCCTTTGTTCAGCGAGCCCTCTCAAGTTTCTGTTATAAATCTTGAGACGTGAAGGCTGAACTCCTTCCTGCCCGCCCGGAATCCCCTGTTATTCTCTTCGCAGTCAGGTTAATTGCCAGTAGACGGTTGAAAGGACGCTTCTAACGGTAAGCAAAGTTACGAAGTTCTGCACAGGTCGTCTTGGTGACAACCCCTGCTGCACGGTCCCCAGATGATTCGCTTCATGTCGCTTCAGATGGGTTCATGAAGGAGTCCTCTACCCAAGGGGAAGCTTGAGGCAGCTGTAGGAAGTGCATGGATGAGTGACGCTAGTTGATATACCCTTGGCCAGGTCCGGGCTGCCAGGACACTGAGGTCTTCAACGCGCAGTCCTCGGCAAAGCGCCTCTTTCAGCCGATGCTTCAAAAGTCCTTTTGAAGGGAACGCTAAGTGTCGAGCCAGCCCTTATTGCTTAACCGTCAACTGGGTTTCATCGGGATGCATCATGCGGCCAAGGCAGCAGCCGTTCGATTCCATCAGGGCGCCCAGCAGATCTCCACGTCGGTGCGGATCTGTGGCTTCTGCATCTTTCTGCCACAGCAAACATCGAGACACAGACTATCACAGACTTCCAGATGGCCCAGGCAGCCAGCCTCTGGGAGGGAATCTTGTACCTGGGCAAGGAGAGATGCACTTTCATGCAGTCAGCTGCCTCATCCCATCGTCCCGTACTGTGGGTACTCGGCTATATTCAACTTGCCTTCTCAGCTGATTTCGACGCAGGAGCTTCTCCAAAGCAGCCCCCCAGGTGCTGGAGTTGTGAGCGTAGGATGGTCTTCATTCGCATGTAGTTTGCATTGGCTTGCGGCAGGCTCGCCGATAGCGGCACGTTCCAGTGCAGGCCGCGAGGGGGAATGGAAGGGCTCCCACAGCTTGGCAGCTGGACATGTCGGGTCTTTCGGGTGTGGGACCGTGCGCCACGGGATGGTCGGACAAGTCTACATGTATTCGTTGCCCCTTTGTCTTGAACTTCTGCAGTGTCGATGGTGCAGGGCCTGGAAAACCACGCCCGCGTGGGCGCTCGGAAACCTCAATGCTAGCCCAGGGTTCACCTTGTCTTTGTGGCAGCTGCTTTCCCCTGGATCATGAAGGGCAACCTTTCTGGGATCCCAGCGTCTTGTTTCCTGGATTTAGTCAAGCACATGTATCTTCTCTAGTTTTGCAATCAGGCCATCCGGGCTTGTCTTCTGCACTGTTTGTGATGCTCAACCACCACCTCTCAGTAACCTCGCTGGCACCTTTGGCTCATTGGCAGACTCACCATACTTATCAGCTCCGCCGCAGCTTTGTAAAGACCGCTGCTTGTGATCTGGTCTGCATGGCTTGCTTTCTCCTGCGGTAGAGATCGGTAGAGTGCTGTAGCAACCATACCTGCATGACTTGACAGACTGAGCCCGCGCTGAGTCATCAACCCGCATGGCACTTCAAACTATGCTTAAACTTAAACCCTGAACCCCTAAACCCTAAGCGCCAGTATTCCCCCAGTCTTAGGTGAAGTTCATGGCGTGCACAGCTCCTCTCTTGCCTGAAGAGGGTGCTTCGACACTTGGCTCCAGATGCCCGGACTGGAGTTCTGGAGATCAGGGCGCTTTCCCTAAGGAAGTCTCATATTGTCAACTTCAGCGTGGAGCTGCAAGCCACGAAGCAGGAGGGCACCGAAGAAGAGGTTCTTTGTGAAGCTCCGGCTGCACATGGTGCGCACACATGGGGCCCTGGGTTTACACTTTTCCCTTGCGCGATCGACACAGTCACTTAGGTGAAAAGCACCTTTCTGGACATGGGGGATGGGCTCAGCCTCAAGAAGCGCCCCTTGGCAGTCAGATCGCAGGGTCCTATGCTTTCCGGGCCTGTCCAGCGGCTGCCTTCCAGTCCATGCAAAGTACCACAATCTTTAGGGACAAGTGCTCCAAAGTCTGGGTGTTTTTGTGGATTCATCCCAAGGATTCCGAACCTTCCGCAAGGCAGCCTGTTTCAGTGAGCGACCATCCTCAAATGGATGCCAGCTTCATGCGTGCCAGTCGTGGCAACTTGCAGACTGCAGTGCTGAGACTGGTTCCTAACTGCTCATGCCATCACGAAGCCACTTGAAGTTGTGAAGGATGTGCTGTGTCCGTTGGTCGCAAGTACTCGCCTGCTGCGTGAGGCCTCTACTGACGGCAACTTGGACGATGGAGAGGGCCCGGAGGCTTCCGCGCTTTTGGTGCATAGTCTAGTGAATGAGCAAGGAAGACATGATGCTCAGACTTCCTGTCCATTCCTGTCCAACACCAGCACCCCACAGCCGGTGAGGTCTACGAGCCAGGTATCTTTTCATCGGAGTTGGCCGAGGCCTGGCAACAGCTTCTGGTGGGCAGCTCTCCCCACTTGAGATGTCTTGCCTTGTACCTGCAGATACCTGCAGTCCTCTCTTACCCAGTGTGAGGAAGCGTGCGCTGGAGTTACAGAGAAGGATCGCTGCTCGGAGGACTCAACGACCAAGGCAGCGGCATAAACACTTCGACGGCACGTCAAGTCATGTCAAGCCGTACAGCAGCCTCTGTATCTCCCTTTGCATCTTTGCACAATTTGTACTTGTGCGTTCTGCATTGCACATGAAAGGGTGACAGATCGACTACTGTGCTTGGAAAACCGAAGTTTGAGTGACACATGGCTGGACGATTTTCCAAACGCTCGCAGACTTGGGCGACTGCACCGACGACGCCGTCGACACCCTCTGGGACAGAGGCCTGGACGATCCTACGGATATTTGTATTTTGCCGCATGCGCATGATGGCAATGCAGCAGGATGGCAGCGAACCTGAGACCCCAGAGAAGTGCGAAGAGGAGCGTTGCTTCGCAGAGTTCTGCTTGAGATTGTGCCGTTTGGGTACGTTTCGCTGGCAGGGGTCAGGATGAAACAGCAGGTGAATCCGGCCCCCCAGGTTGTACTCACGAGTCCAAAGGGGCCATGGACACAGATTGACAGCAACATGCTTCGCCTGTTTTTCAATCTCGCACGTCCTGAGCAGAAAAGCACAGGAGCAGGGAGCATGGTCGGAGCAGGCCGAGTGTGTGTCTTGATGTCATTGTTTGGTTGTGCTGGCCATCCCGCATCAGCCCGGCAGTATCCGTTTAAATATATGCAGGCTCTGAATCACCGGAGCTAGTTCGTTGGCGTCTGCGAGTCATTGCTGTAACCAGAGCCGGAAACAAGACAGCAGAGTAGTTGAAATCAGGCCCCAGTTCTGGTCTGTGCAAGGGTCGTCCCGGTCACCAGGCTTCCGTGCGAAGGAGGCCACGCACAACTGTGATGATGCGAAACCTGCCAAACAATTATACCAGGCCGGTATTTGTGTGAACGAGCAGCGAATGGGTAGCTGAGTGGCCCATCCAATTCCAGGTCCATGCTTCTTCAGCTTCTTGATTCGCACGACTTCGCTGGGCAGTACGACTTCCTCTACCTCCCGATTGACTTCACTCGTAAGGCCAACCTGGGCTACGCCTTCGTTAACCTTGTTAGCGAGGACTGGTTTGACAAAGTTGCAGCAGCTACTGCAGAATCAGGGGCTGTTGCTGCTCACTTTTTGGAACTGCCAGGAAGCAGTTGCGGCTTTTTGGAAGCTGTTCGATGGTTTCAGTGCATGGTCCTTCCCTTCCTCAAAGGCTTGGAGCAGCTAAGCGCAAGGCTTCAACATGCCTGCACGATCCTGCACGCCCGTTTTTTGAGCCCTACTATGCAGGTGTGCGAGGTGTCGTGGAGCGGCCCAAAGCAAGGGTTCAAGGCCCACGTGGACCGCTACAAGAACAGCCCGGTGATGCACAAGCCGCTGGGAGTTGGATATCTTGGGGTCTTCGGGTTTTTGTGTGAGGATGTAGAGAATGTAGGGACCTCGGCATTCAAGGAGCAGCTAGTGGGCTTGTCACAGTCGCGTTTGATCTTCAAGAGTTGTAATCACCGTGCTGGTCTTGCATAGATTCTCTGTGCTGCAGATCGGTCAGGAGTGTCCCCGATGAGTACAAGCCGATGATTTTCGTCAATGGTGTCCGCAAGAAGTTTCCTGCTCCGACAATCCGAATTCAGCACCCGAAGAAGGCTGGAAAGCAGTAATTCCGAGTGTGGTCTGTTGCATTTGTGCCTGATGCCCGGCTGCACCAAAGTTATAATCTCATTGGCGCATGATGGTTTATCTAGTGACTCTAGTGCCCATGCCCGAACTCGTCTTACAACCGACATGGTTGACCACGGCGCCCAGGACCCCGAAGACTGGCTGCCTAGAAGGTTGCATGGTGGAAGTACTCACCCTTCCGCGGAGTCAAAGCTTTCGCTTGTACACATCCGCTCATGAAGCAGAATTTAGCGTCATACTTAGCGTCATTGATCAAGGGCTCTCCGTGGAGTCGGTGCGAAACTCCTCGTTTCCAGTTTGTGTCAGGCTCATGCCTCCCGTCCGCGGGAGTGCCTAGCGTGGGATGGGGTCAGATGTCCGGTCTGTAAAGCCATCTGGACAGACACCCCTTGCACCAGAACCGTGGCACCGACTCCCCATATACCGGGTCTGTCGTGCTTCCGGAATTCTGCAACATTTTAGTCTTTTCCCCTAAACGTCGCTCCTCCATGCTCCCATGGCATCACTGCTTCGAAGCAACGCTGTGCAGACGCCGGCAGATGCCAGCGGGACTGAAAACAGTAAAAACAGCTGACGCAGCATGGTGGCCTGCAGCTTTTCTTTGCAGAGCGCACGAGTTTCTTGGGGGCCTCTCTTGACAAGAGATTTGCCATTTCCATTCTGATGACCTCCTTGAGATGCAACAGGGCCAAATGGAAGATGTTAAGCGATGGTAGCTACCGACTGCGATCTCAAGCCATGTCTTCAGACTGTGTCTGTGCGACTTGCCAGAAATGTGGTAAGCGCATGGTATTTCGGCAAAAGCCGGTGCGACAAACCACCGGCTCCAACGATAATTACACAGCCGCCGGTTATACCCAAAACTCTCCGCAAGCAGAGGTCTCTTGGCTTTCTTAGCTTTCTCAGCTGCCCTGTCATGGGTTCAACGCATCTGATCATCCTTCAGCCTTGGCTCAAGCTCATCCTGGTTGCTGAGAAGAGGCGAGCGGAAGATGCAGGCAGATGACTCAGATGAGCCGTGTAATCTCACCTCCAGAGGAGCGTGCTGGCACTGACATGCACCGACATAGACTGACAGCGCAGGCGGATATGCAGACTGTTGTGGCCCCTGGGCGGGATTGGCTCACCTGGCCCTCACCTGGCCTCACCTTCCATCTACCTTGACATCCGGTTGCGCTCACTTGAGGTGCGATCGACCTTCGTGGACTTGAAAGAGGGCCAGAGTCTGACTGAGATTTGGCGCCAGCTGCGCCCGTGCAAATCGGACCGGGGTTCGGGGTGCATCGTCGGGACATGTAGAGAAAGAAGAGGGGAGAGCCAGAGATCTTGGACTCGATGATGCTTGATCCAATCACTTTGTCAAGCCTCACTTTGCCGCTCGTCCTGGAGGAGTCGGACCTGTTCAACCCAGCGGAGGAGAAGTCATACACACCAGGCAAGTTCAGTGACGAACAGGAGACCAGCAGTTCTTGCGGTTCAGTCTCACTTCCACAGGATCTGAGACATGCTCCATGACTTGATGAGGGTGAGCTTTGCTCTTGAGAGTATCTTGAAGTCTGAGATCCGGAGTCCTCTTCTTGAAGTTTATCATATGTTATCATCATCATCATCAGCATCATCAGCATCATCAGCATCATCAGCATCATCCATGCTTTCTTCCAGACCTCTGTGTCAGGAGGAGCTCCGCAGCCTGAGGCCATCCTCAAGGACGTCACAGGCTGGGGTCTTTTGGGTGTGTGGCCTTGAGGATGTTCACAGAATCCCACGCCAGTCTGCGAGTTTGAGGTGGCGCTGTGGTAACGCCTAAGTCGTTTCAAACCAAGGGCGTTCACGCGGTCTTCAATGGCTATGACAGACCGCAGAGCAACCTGCAGCCACCAGTAGGGGCTCCAGCAATGCCGCGTGCATTGATGCGCAGGCCAGCGACACTGTTGAGGTCGCGGCTCGGCAGAGCTTGTTCGCCATCAAAAGCTGCTCTTGGCCTTTCCGAGTTGGCATGTAGAAAGCCCGTTCAGGGTTTAGGGTTTATGGTTTAGGGTTCCCCCTAC
The DNA here is from genome assembly GCA_905221605.1 of Symbiodinium natans. Classification (NCBI taxonomy): domain Eukaryota; class Dinophyceae; order Suessiales; family Symbiodiniaceae; genus Symbiodinium; species Symbiodinium natans. The sequence goes on along the minus strand of CAJNDS010002712.1, from coordinate 169,633 downwards.
AAAGGGGAACCCCGCAACCTGGAGATGCACCCCCAAAATGTGGGGGGTTTGCGATATCAAGGGACCCCCAATTTGGACTCCCCTAGATTCCTAGATAGTAGGATCCCTTTCTAATCAGGACACCCCAACAGGGTACCCCTGGTATCGTACACCCTCATGTTGGCTCTGCAAGGAGAGCGAAGTCTCTACTGCTCCAGGGTCGCCAAAGCCAGAAGCCAAGTCTGACTGGTTATTGGTTCTTCGTAGGGAATGGGGAATTGGTACCTCAGGGAATCCCTTAAACGGGGCTACATAGGGGGATGCAAGGTGCCCAATTCCCTCATTGCCGGCCAAGAACCAGCAGGAAATGACTGCTTAAAACCTGTCGCTTCCACTGCGAGCAATAGTTGGATTCCTAGGCAAGCCCGTGTCCACCAAAGCAAGAAGAAGGAGCCCGACATTCATTTTCCCCAAACAGTCTACCGTAGGGCTTCCACATGTGACTAGGAGAAGTGATCAGTGGACGTGCCTCCTGCGACATCGGGGCATGTCGTCTCCCTTCACGGTTCCACTTGCGTGTTTCGTCCGTTTCCTCTCTCTGCTCTTACATCCCTTCTTGTATCCCCTCTTTTCTGTTTCGTCTGCCCAGTTTTCTACTTGGTGCCTCTTGTCCCCTCAGGTCTTTGCTTGGAACCAGAGCCGGATCGGCAGTCACACCTCCTTTTTGTCTCCCCTCAGCCTCTTGTCTCCCCTTGAGACTGGACCCTCCTTCTTGTTTTCCCTCTCCCTCTCGTCAGTGTGAGGGTCTATGTTAAGACTTGTTTCAATCACTTCCTCCGATGCCGTACATGTGCATGGAGGACGAGAAGAAGAACCACACCTTCGGTCGCAGCACCGTGATGATGCGGAATGTGCCGAACAACTATACCAGGCACCTGGAACACCCCATCACATGTTTGGGCCAGCTGTGCTGCCTTGAATCAGGGAGATGTTGCTGAGCATGCTGAATGTCCATGGTCTCGAAGGGAAGCTGCTTGGCCGTTCCTCAGATCCCTCTGCTGGCCCTTTTTGAGGTGTCTTTGAGGGGGCAAGAGAGTTTAGTAGGATCTTTGTCTGGAGGCAACGGTCAGTCCAAAGCTGGTGTCATGGTGTGCGCATAACTGCGACTGAATGCTCCTAGGTATGACTTCGTATATCTGCCGCATGATTTCGACCGCAGCGCCAACCTGGGATACGCCTTCGTGAACTTGGTCAGCGATGACCGCACCTCAGGAACGGAGTTCACAATTCACAAGCTTAGGACCTGAGGTTAGAATTAGTCAGTTGCCAGTGCGGCTACGTGGCAGGATGGAGATTACTTTTGTGCAGGGTTTCCCTCCTTGGGTTGTAGGGTGAGCAGGTGGCTACTTAGACAAGCTGCATGTGAGGGGCTCTCAGGTGCGAGACGAGTATAGTGAGTATAGTGTCTCCTTGTAACGTTTGCAGTTAACGAATGCCGCCCGAGCAGCCGAGCAGCCTCCACGTGCTGAGGAAGCCGTGCGCGCGTTCTGGGAGAGCTTTGATGGATTCAAGCGGTGGTCGCTTCCCAGTGCCAAGGCAAAGACGGCTGAGAGCGCTCTGTTTTCTGGGTCATTGGGTGACGGTTCTCTTCAGCTGTTGGAGCCCCGAGAGGTGTGCCGTGTGAGCTGGAGCGGACCGCATCAAGGACTTGCAGCCCACGTGGAGCGCTACCGGAACAGCCCGGTAATGCACAGGCCAGGCACTTTGGAGCACAGGTGGCAAAGAGGCATAAAGAGGCATAGTGACTCAAGGACCTCTTACGGGAGGCATGGCCGCATGTGGAGAGCAGGTCGAGACTTAAGTTCAGAAAAGAATGGCAAGCCGTGCCGAAGGGATACGCGCCGTGATACACTTTTGTTTGTATATGGAGCCCTTTCCTGTACACACAGTGTCACGCAACCTTTCTCAAAGATCACTGCTCGATGCAAGCGATGCTTGGTGGCCAGGAGCGTGCCTGATGAATACAGGCCGGTCGTCTTCACTGACGGAGTCCGCCAGCCGTTCCCATGCCCCACTCGCAAGGCCATTGGGAGATTACATGGATGTTTTTTTTTTTTGGGGGGGGGGGGGGGGGGAATGCGTTCAACGCACAGAATCAAGAAGCCAGTTCTGGCACTGAGATCAAACCACCGCCGCCTCGAGCAAGCCAGTGAGTGCCGCCCCCTGCAGCTCGCCCAGCTACAGTAGCTCTATTGCAAGTCCAACTTTGGAATGCATGGTCGGAAAGTTGCCAAGGCAGCGTCGAACACACTGCTGCTGCATGGCAGCGCAATCTCGTTTCGACGCGCAGCTGCAGTCCAATGGTCCAATCCACAAAGGCAGCCCTAGAAGAGTACTGGTGTGTAGTGGCGCAGTCAATCTGGGCCGACGACTTGGGCATCGGCGTGACAGCACACGCAAGGAGCGTCGACTGTGACTTGCATCTGGCAGCTAAGGATACGTTTCCCCACGTTCCTGTACAGTACAGATATCTCATGGAGTCTGGAAAGTTGCTCGGCATTGCAGGCTAGGGGCGGCTGCGCGGATGGGACCTATTGAGATCTATTGGGTCCCACAGCAACAGCCGATCGAACCGCGACGCTTGTGTATAGGTCCCAAATGAGGCGAGGGAGGATTCACATGCCCTGCCAAAGATCACTCAGGACAGACGCAATCAGCCAGCTGCTCCCATCACAAGCCTAGCACCGGCACCGGCCGTGCAAAGTCACGAATTGGCTGCACGTGGCACTCAGTTGGCGGATATCCAAGCACTCTTGTGGCACTTGAAGCAGCTCCGCAAGTCGACATGACATTGGGGCCAATAGAATTTTCGGTAGGGGTTGGAGTTTCGTTTTCGTGCTGTCTTGAAGCCAACTCATTGCCAGAGGGAACTAGCTCATGATCTCTATTGCCCAAGCAGGGCTCACTCTGCTTCAGCGCGGCTCTTCATGGGTGATTGTATGATCGCCATCGTCTTTTCTTGAGACTTTCGGCTGCCAGGGCTTTTGAAGTGCATGGGTTCGTTTCAGTGGTTAGAGGGACGCCGCAGGCTACAAACCGCCCGCGGTTCGTCACGGTTTTCAGATTTTTGGGCCTCGATTGCTCTGTGTGGATCTGTACAGCCTTTTTCCCACAGTGTTGAGAGGCTTTTGGGAGCAAATGGCTGATTAAGCTTGAGTAAATCATCTTGCACGCCGGGGTTGCTCCTTCGCCCCTTGACACCTTGAAGTAGATGGCGCTGGATGTCTTAGAACACATGGCGCTTCTTAAAGAACAACTTGCCGGAGCAAACCTGATGGTCAACGTCTTATGCTTTTCCCAGCACAGGCCGGGAGCTGCCAGAGCCATACGCAGCGAAGCTTAGAACGTGCTCGACGGCAGGCGTGCTGCAACAAAAACAAGGCAAGTCTTGCTCGGCGGCCTTAAGGTCCCAAGGATTCGAACCCTAGTCCCTAAACCCTAAACCCTAATCCCTAAACCCTGTTTGCTTTCCGGAAGCTGTTTGGCTGCACATCCTGCCAGCTGCCAGCTGGGGCCTTGGGCCAAGACATGGCTGACGCATGCCAGGCCTCTCGACCTCTTCTCTCAGAGCAATCGAAGAGTTGGGATCGTACCACCCTGCGATGGGTTTGCTCAGGGCAAGGGCGACAAGGGGCCCAGAGCCTAAAGAACTTCGTGCTGCTTGACGCCGCCGCAATGATTTGAGCGGTTGCGCAATGTAACTTCACGTGAATGTAAATGTAAGTGTTGCACCTCGCAGGGTGGATGTAGTTTGGTTGTGCCTGGGCGGCAACTCAAGGTACAGAGGCCTTGTGGTCTAGCAATCAACACGCAGGGCCTCTTCGCCAATTAGAAACTACCTCGGCATATGCCAGACAGCAAGTAGGTGCATGATGGGAGCAGCAGTAATGGTGCACATCTACAGCCCTTTATGTGTATCGAGTTGAAGTTGAGCCTGAAGACACAACACTGCAACCCCTGCTCCGTGTGCATGTCTCTCGCGTCTCGCACTCAGGTTAGGAGCACATTCCTCGACCTGGATGATGGCAAAGACTGCCGACGGCTGTACCGTGAGCTGCGCAAAGCCAAAACGGAGACATGCTTGCCCCAAACCCTAAACCCCAAACCCGTACTGTTTCAGGAGGCAGGTTCGGGGTGTATTTTTGAAAGCGCAAAACTCCGATTAAATGTACACTCGCGTGCGATTCATGCACGGCGCGATTCCAGCACGAATCCTGATTCAAGCACGCGCGATTCAAGGAGTGCCGACTCGAGCAGACGTGCCTCAATGGGCGAGTTTGCTTTTCCGACCACTCCAATGGATTCCGACTCACTCACACTAACGATTCGGGCCCCCCTAGTCTGCAATTTTAAAGGTTAGGGTTTCAGGGCTGGGGGTCTGTTCTCAGGGCTTCGAGGGCTTGAGGGCTTTCTGGGGGTCTTGCACGACAATCAAGGTTTGAGGGCTGAGGGGTTTTCGTGGTCTTCAGGGCTTTTAGCGTCACCTTGTAGGCTGCACGAGTCGAACATGCAGGGGGGGAAGGCGGGGGGTGTGAGAGGTTCACTGCTTGAATGCAGGAAGGCCCAAGCTGTGTCCCGTCGGGGAGGTGCGAGGGGAGGTCCTGGCAAGCTTGCTCCCTCTCTCCCACCCCAGACACCCAGCACGTCAGGCAGACGTAAAGGAGCCCATTCGCTTTAGACTCGGGGGGCACTTTTTTCCAGTGAGTGGAGGAGTCCGACATCGACCTGCTGATGGAGACCGAAGTCTACCATCCGGGCAAGTTCAGCGATGAGCGAATGGAATCCCAGGTCGAAGGGGTGCGCAAAGATTGCTCCAAATAGCTGCGACGAGTTCTTCAGATCTCGAACGTCACACACCCCATCAGAGATGTGATTTGCAGGAGACCTCGGATCGGGACTGCCCGGAAGTGCCACTGAGTTGAAGAGTATACTTAGGCCTCTAGTACTGTAAGCTTCCTTTAAGTGTGTAGTTGCAGTGCAGTTCATGCCACGATGTGGCGTTCCTTGGCCTGAAAACTCCACAGCCCACTGAAACCCCCTAAAACAGCCCACTACCCCAAACACTCCTCGTAGAACCGCATCCGAGGACCAGTGCCGTTGCTGGGGTCGAAGAGGAAGACGTCGAGCGGAAGACGACCGTCATGCTGCGAAACCTGCCGTTGAACTACAGCAGGCTGAGTTCCTTCTGGCACTGCCAGGACATTTTCCTTTGTTGCTCATGGGTTGCTCCTGGCATGGTTAACACGGTGCTTTGACACAGTGACGAAGGGTCAGGTTCTGAGGTTTGGGGTTGACATCGGTTCTTGGTTCCAAGGCTTGGATGTTCTAGGCTTTGGGCCTGATTAGGCGGCCTGATCCAGTGTTAAAAGGGAAAGTTTCTGCGCAGGGATCCCTTCAGCTCAACTTGAGTTTGGGCTTACGGCTTGGGTTGAGATTTGGGGCTCTTTGGGGTTTCGGGAAGCTGGCTTCGGTTCAGATGGGTTTCAGGCCAGCGCCTGTCGGTGGAATTCTGGCCTTCAATGGGGTCACAGCTCTGGGGTCTTAGTGAACTCCTCCCAGCAGCTGACAGTCCAGGTGTGGGGCCTTCGTTCTTTCTGTTTTGGATTTATTTCCTTGATTCTTTCTGTCTTTCTCTCCGTCCGAGTATGTTCAAAAACCCCTCGCTCTCTGTCTCTCTCTTACTTTTCTTGTTGTTTTCCTATTTTTTTTTTTCTCTCTCTCTCTCTCCTTACCGCTCTGTCTCCAGTGCCCTCGCTCAAAGGCTCGTTGTCCATCTCAGCATCCAATATCTCTTCGTGCTTTTCGGTCGAAACAGGATGTGACATCACCTGGATAACACCCTCGGGAAAACTCACCTTCTCTCTACCAGTCTATGTGTGCCTCTGCGTGTTACTCCAGGTATTTCCTGGGGACCGCCACATGCTGCCTGAGTCGCAAAACTGTTCTGTGTCTTCTGTGCTGTTCTGCTTGTTCTTCACATATGTCGGCTGCCTACTGCCTTCGCACCTGTCAGCTCCTGCTTCTGTGTGCGCTGGATATATTTGCATTGTCTCTTTGTAAAGCTGGCAACGATCGACGCTGCTAAGTGCAGTGCCGCAGAAGTGAGACGACCCCATGTCGGAATCATGCAATTCGTCTTGCCTCTGGGCCATTTCACAACTGTGTGGCTTGTGCAGGGACATGTTGTTGACCCTTCTGGACAAGCTCGGCTTCTCTGGCTGCTACGACTTTGCGTACCTGTCTCTTGGTGCAGATTGGGCCTCGACAAGAGCAAAACATGAACAGCATGCCCGGCAGCGTGCCGAGGCCATGCGACTTCGAGCGACGAGCAAATCTGGGATATGCTTTTGTCAATTTGGTAGATGAGGCACCTTAGTGGCATCATGTTGCAGTGTTCATGTCTGCGTGGCAGGTCACATTGTCGTTGCTGGATGGTTCTAAGGAGACAGCTTCCAGATTCTGGCAGATCTTAGACGGATTCTCCACTTGGGCCTTGCCTTCGGCAAAGGCTGAAGCTGAAGCCTGCGTAGAACTGTGCAGCGTGTAGTGTAGTGTAGACGTGTGGTTTAGCTGACCATTCGGTGTTCCCTGTGGGCAGGTGTGCCGCGTGAGCTGGAGTGGACCGCACCAGGGCCTAGCAGCCCACGTTGAGCGTTACCGGAACAGCCCAGTGATGCACTCGCACCTCGACTAGAGCTAAGTCAGGAATTCGCGCCGCCAGATGGCTGTACTCATTCACTTGCAAATGTCAAAGCGCTTGTCTCAGGAGCGTCCCGGACGAATACCAACCAGTTGTTTTCGCTGCTGGTGTTCGCCAACCCTTTCCGGCACCAACGCGCAAGCTTCGCCCTCCTGGAAAGGGGAGTCGTGGGTGACGAAAAAGGGGGGTCATCGGGTCATCAGCGCTGATGTGGATGGCAGTTTGGTTTCGGGGGCACTGGCCGTGCAACCATGAGCTTCTGCAGTAGCTCCCGTTGGTTCTGGCACACCCCCCAGAATCCGTGGTGACAAATTCACTGCTTGCACCAGGGCAGGGCTATAGCAACTACAAAAGGAGGTCTCTGAAGGAAGGAGCAACCCAGACATACCGAAGCTGCACTTGGTACCTTGCAGACAAAGGGACTCCTCGCCTTCAAGACCTCCGGATAGAGCTCTGCACATGGCGACTGGAGTAGAGCGGACTACACAAACTCTCAGTACATGACCATTGTGGACCGCAGAGCATAAGCAAGCGGCTAGTTCTTCATAGGTCTCCAACATCGTTCGGCGAGAGTCGAAGGTCTAACATGTGCAGAGCAGGTCATGCAGTTCCTGCAGGGTCACGGACAGTCCACATTTTTGGTTTCTTTTGACCAGATGCGTGCCAGCATTGCAGCATGGTCAAAGTTGAAGTTTTCAGGCTTGCAGTTTGACGAAACGGCACCCCTAGTGAGAGCGGGTGAAGCTGAAAACAAAGGAACTCTAAGTTTCTGGAAAGTCGGAAGTAACAGTCTGTCAGAGTCTCTCCGTTGCTACACATCATGCTTCGCTGGTTCCATGCTCTTATACATGTCCTGTTATGTCACTATGCACAGCATGTAGCAAGGGATGCTTCAGCAGTTCGAGCTCTTGCTCGGGTGATTGTGCCAGCTGTCAGCTGCCGTGAAGGGGTTTCAAGATTGTAAAGACCTTGTCAGGCGTCGCCTGCTAGGCCCAGTTGCGCTGCGGGTTGTACTCGGCTTGGCACAGTGGCGGGCCGAAAGAGCAAGGTGCAAACTGGCACTTGAGAGTCAACTTGAGAGATAAAGCAGCTAAAGTTCTTGAGCTGGGTTTGCTGTAAAACAGCTCGAGGCAGGGCACTGCAGTCCGAGCAGTAAGCACTTACTTTCTTCCAAAGCATTTCCACTTGCTTGTTGTTTGAACCGCCAGCACCATGCATGCCCCTACCTGCTCTGTGATCCCGGCTCCGGTCTGTTCGAAACGTAGGAATTGTCCAATCGGAACATGCAGTTCCGCAAGTCTTTGAGCCACATGGGCCACATCTGAAAATCAAATTCGTTTGCTTTGTCTGCCGACCGGCGACAATGGTCTCGGTTCCTTTGCCAGGGGTCTTTCACATGCCCAGCCTTGTGTTCATCTTGCGCAGCTGCGCAAGCAACTTTGAGGGGTAATTTACGGTTTACGCTTCCTGGTTCTAGTTACATAGCAGTTGCTGTGGCATGTGATGGAGCCTCTGCAAACTCTGCATGCTGTAGAGGGCCTGCTCAGAGGGCTTCCAAGGGATGACGGCTTTACATTTCACGGAAGCTCCAGAAGTGGTCAAGTTTTGATCGCGCCTTCAGTAGACGCTTTAAAGGCTTTGCGTATTTTGTGTATGCGTGTGTGTGTGTGTGTGTGTGTGTGTGTGTGTGTGTGTGTGTGTGTGTGTGTGTGTGTGTGTGTGTGGCCTGCCGAACAGTTGTGGCCGCCCGAACCATCCGAAGCTTGACACGGAGCAATCTGACCAGCGAGATCAAAGGCCCGTGAGTGGCGAGCACTGGCGAGCATGAGAAACTGTGAGGAGCTCTGGAGGAAACTTGAGGAACCCTGGTCAGTGAGGGTCTTTTTGGCTCGGAGCGTGTCTTGGTCATAGCGTCCGCGTCCGACATGTCCTCTGCATTGTTCGCCGAACTAGGTGCTGTCTCAGCCGGAGGCCAAGAAATGCCTGCCACATGCCAGGAACAAACTTTTTGTGAAACATCTGCCAATCGATACGTTGGAGCCCCCACAGAGATCCGAGGCAGCGAAGGCTGATGAGGTCAGCGAGGTCGAAACAACCCCAGGCAGCTCGCCGAGGCCGGAAGTCTTGAGCTTCAAAGTTTAAAAAAAGCCCAAAGGGTCAAAGGGTGCCAATGTATGAGATGGTCGTATTGGCGAACTCCTGCAAAGACTATCTAAATCTACACCTAGCCAGGGCCAGTACAAAAATCGCCGGCCGACTCTGACGGCTTCGTGAAGCTTTGTTCGCCAATGGGCTCGTAGCCAGATTCTTTGCTGACCACTGCGCTGTGTGAAATGAGCTCCCGGTGTAGGAGACTCGCGGAGGTAGAACCAGACGAGGACACACCCTTGCACGGGTGGAAAGCATCCAGAATCTCATGCGCCCTGCAATCTGAATGTCAGCAGCAGGAGGACGAGACCCCAAGCCGCCATGTGATTGTCAAGGGCACCTTCATTGAGCTGACAGACGGCTCAAGCACTTTGGCTAAAGACTTTCACAACGATTCGCGCTCCCGAAAAGTGGCCAAGCCGAGTAGCTGTCCCTGAGCCGTCGGCTCGCGAGTCCTTCAACCCGGAATTATAGGGCCCTATACCCTTTAAGGGATTATATAGGGTACCTCATTCCCTCATTCCCTACTAAGAACCAGCCAGCCAAAGCATGTTCTTTCGCTGCAAGTTAGAGGCATGATGCAGCGGTATAAGAAGATCCGCAAGCTGAAGACGGACGGCGCTTTTGTTGCTTGTCGACTGCTTCACAGTTCCATGTCCTTCGCTTTTCATCTTCTGTGAGAGCACCTGGGACATCCAGGGACCGTCTTCCCGCTGCCCTGATCAGGACTCCGTCCTAGCTGAGTGTGACAGCGAGACTTGGCAAGATGGAGATAGACTTGTGGACACCTCCATGTAGAAGGGGTGCTTAAAGTTGGTCTCTTAGAATTCTCCGAGAGTAGGAGCCCTTACAAGAATGCCCTCAGAATCAGAACCCCCCCCTTGTTGCAGTGTTGTGGCTTTGCCGAGGAGCCGGAGATTGTTATTTCGGAGCTGGACCGGCGTCCCTTGCCGGAGGCCTCCGCAGTAATGCGCATGCATGTTATTGTAACCGCTTGCGCCAGCCGTCACGGAAGCCCGGCCCAAGCTACGGGATGTCCTCGGATTTGACAAAACCGCACCGTCGGGCTGGGTCGAGGAACGAGACACAAGAAAACTGGAACCATCATGAACCCCAAAGAGCTGAAGACACACCCAAGACCGCGAGCAGGCCGTTCCAAAACTGGCGACAGTGCTGCTAGACGAATATCGGTCGACTGCTCTCCTGGCCCCAAAAGCGGGATGCATGTATGCACTCTAAACTTCACGTCCTAAACCCTTAACTAGAAGCAGCGCCAAAAGTGGCAAGTGTCACATGCTTCAACGAAAACAAAGAGCCGCAACGTGTAAACACCACAACTAATTTGTGGAGGTGCAGCCCGGACCAAGACGTTGTTCACATGTTTTCGCTTCCCTGAGCGCAGCAAAGCCGATGATTCGTGCATCCGCTGTTCACAATGAACTTGGGGCATTGTTCTGAAGAAAGGCCATTCCCCGAGAGCCACGTTACTTTTCTTCCACTGCCCAAGTGCGCCGTGTCTAAGAGCTGTGGGAGCTCCGGAGGTTTGAAAAAAACTAAACTAATTTTAGTATATTTTAGTAAAACAGCCGAGGTGCTTGCCACATAGATCTAGGGGGTCCAGAGGGGGTGCATAGGGCCTTCCCAAGGTGCCCTAGCCTCCACCGTTGTGCCCCCGGTTTCGGGCTAGTCCCCACAAGCCCCAGCCAAAACAGCGCCTTTGAGCCTGGGGCCTCGGCAAATTGCAGGCGGAAATAGTCTTGCAATTGACACGCGACAATCGCCGTGGCGAAGGTCAAGTCAGAGCGGGCGGCGCAGTCGCCCATCCCGCCAGTGTAACCTGGCACAAAAAACGTTCAAAATTTGAGATTCAGGGAATCGTGGGTCAGCAACTTGGACAAGCATTCGATGATGATACCGTGGTTAGCCGAAGAGCCTGCTACCGAGGATCGAGTCGCCTCCCCGAAAGGTGGCGCAGCCTAGCCGGGAAACGCAGTCGGGACGGACAACCGTGATGTTGAGGAGCCTGGACGGACAACTGTGATGTTCAGGAACATCAGGTTACTGCCCTTGAATTCGATGCTGTTCAGGAATATCCCAAACAACTACACAAGGCCAGGCGCTGTGTTCCTCTTTGTGCTTGCTTTGCAACTATCATCTTTCGCCACCACTTGCGTTTGATAAGTGCGACGACCATGGGATATCTGCTTAGGCAGATGTTTTTGCAGCTGCTGTCGGAGACTGGATTCCACGCCCGCTACTGGGCCTCCACAAGCAAGCTTCGTTGCAAGGTGAGGTCGACAGATGATATGCTAAAGGTGCATCCCACTCTCTGGTTCCCCATGCTCCGTAAGGCCGGAGGAGACGGCTGGATCCTTGCATGATTCGCGTCTGACTGAGGTTACGACTTTGTTTACCTGCCATGCGATTTCCAGCGCGACTCAAATCTGGGCTACGCCTTCATCAACCTCGTAGACTCCGATCCGCGACTGCACAAAGGGCCCACGGATTTGCATCGTGGGCTGGAGTCCAAAGCGTCTCTTCACCTTCATGTACGTGCAGACTGTGCAGATGATGCAGCGCGTGGTGTGGGTTGCCCATTGCACCACTGCAAAAAGCGTTGTCAGCCGTGTAGGAGAATGATGCGCTAGCTAACCTCAACACGCTCTGCTACAACATTACAGCCTTTTTTTGATCACGCAGGGAAGCGCGCTTCATGAACCTTCTTGATGCATGATGTTTATTTTCGCGTGTTGTATGAAGACCCTCCCAAGGAATCTGTGGAGGCATTTTGGAACGCCTTTGAGGGCTTCTCGTCCTGGGCCATCCCAACAGCAAAGGCTCCTGGCCCTTGGGGGTTTAGGGATGTTCAGGGCACCACGGACCCCAAACCCATTAAAAACCCCCCGCTGTCTAAATCCAGTCCTTGAACGCCCCTGAAACCTGTGTGAAACGCATCAACTCAACCCAAGAACCCCAAATCCATCAACTTCCCTGGAGGTTGGCCAGGTAACCTGGAGTGGCCCTCACCAAGGCCTTCTGTTTGGTCATGTAGGCCTGCAGGTTTGAGGTGGAGAATTTTCAAGTCTACTTCCCGAGGCTTCAGCTTCACATCCCCAGGAATTAAGGACATTCCGGTTTAGGGTTTAGGTTTACGGCTTAAGGGTTTTCAGCGATATTGGACCCCGGAACCGACAGGACCCGGAATGTTCTTCAGGCCAGCCGAGTATTGCGAGATACGCGTCCATTCGGGTCGAATCATCATCATTTCGAGTGTTCTTCGGTCTTGGTTCCCTTGGTTTTCCGAACACAAAGAGTCTTAAATAATGATGTGAGTATTCTTCAGCTTTTTGTTCCCCTTTCAGAAGCCCGAGCCTGCACATTCGGGCTTGTTTTCTCGCATTGTGGGATGCTTGCCGTGCATGGCAGGCTTCGAAGCACACGTGGAACGGTACCGGAACAGCCCAGTCATGCACAGGACTGGCTGTGGTTTAATGCAGGATCCGGGCAAGTCTTGGCACAGCTCATGCTCCGGGCTTAGGATCCCCGACATGGTTCGCTATACAACATACAAGTACAACAGACCCAGAGGAGTGTGCCGGAAGAGTACAAGCCCCTGATCTTCATGCACGGTGAGCAGGTGCTTCCAAGCTCCACTGAAGTACTCGCTCACTGCACACTGCGCTCCTGGGATTCGTTTGCTTGGTCAGGTTCCCTTCCCCCCGCCGACGAGGAGGCTGAAGGCTCCGACCAAGAACACACGCTAGCCGTCACGCGGCTGCCAACGTGTGCTCTATTTGGTGCATGATGGTGCTGCGTCCGATCTGGCTGACGCGACCTTTGCCCCCCATGGGCTGAGGCAATTTTGTTTACTTGTACAGAAGAAGCTCCCACAAGCAACGGCACCTTGGACGCACTGGACAGACAAAGCTCAATGCTGGCACGTGCTCGTCATGAATCCGAGACGTGGAGCTTTACCGTACGGTAGGTTACTTCCATGACACTTCCTCTCCCGCAGCTTGTTGCCGCGAGCCTCTCTTCAGGGAATCGGGGGATGGGCTCACGGAGCTCGTTGCGGAGGGTGTCCTTGGCGGCACAGGCAGGGAAAGTAGGCGCCCCCATTCGATCACACGACGAGTGAGAGAGTCCACGATGGTCTGGTTCGGTAGGCAGTCGGAGGAGAAACATGCGGCGCCTGGGCAGGACCTGTGCTCAAAGGCGTATAGTATCTCATGGTATCTTAGTATCTTTATAGTATCAAATAGTGTCTTTTTGTGTTGTTCCCATATATATATATATACATATATGTATACGTATATATATATATATATATACGTATATATGAATATTTTCTAGATACACGTATATATACATATATGTATCTCTCTCTCTTTTTAAATGTGCATTGCTTTGCAGCTGCTTTTCAGCCTGGATTCTATGACCCTTGTGCAACAGCCAAGCTCAGTTTGCGGTGCTTGGCTAGTGCGAACCCTGACCTTCCAGACAAGTTGCTGTAGTTGCTATAGGTCCGCCAATGTCTTCGCTAGAGCTGTACCCCGTTGCAAAAACCTTTAGGGGATAGCAGCTTACTTCATCCAGAAACGCTGAGAAGGTGAAGGTTTGCCTCCGAGAAATCAAACAAGTTCGGTTGTAAAGGTTGCCTGCGCTTCTCGAGCTTTCACACGCCGCGTCACTACATGTGATGAAAGACGTGTGTCGTGAATCAGTTGGACAGTGAAGCCGAGGACAATGCGCATGATCATGGCATGGCCCTTGACTTTTGAAACCTTTGTGGCGGCCGCTTGCTAGTGGCGCGCTCTCGATGGATGTCGCGAGTGTTTAGTGATGCCGGCATTTGTCTTGCAGAAGTCCGAAGAAGGCGACGAGTAGTTCAGGGCACATGCATCTCGAGCGCTGTGAGTGTGCAAGGTCACCTCTTTCCACTCAGTTTTGGGGCGCAGTGCGTGGGAGCAAGACCACACTGTCCACACTGTATAGTGAGTGGTTTTCCTTTACCCAAACGCTGCAACATGACCACATAAGGGGCGAAACAGCCTGTGTCATGAGGCCGCCATAGTTGCGGAGCACTTGTAAAGCACCGTGCACGGCTCCGCAACCTTTTCAACCTACGGCCTACGGCCCTACGGTTTTCGTAGCAATCCCGGAATTCAGCAAGTTTAGACGTATAGCCAGAGCGCCTTAAAAATCTGCGCCTTGCACAGTCAAACTGGGACAACTTTCAGAGCAACTCAATGCAAATCAAAAGGAAAGACCATGCGGACGTGCCTTCGCTTCTCCGCTCAAACCACCAGCCTGGCAGTTTACGGCCGGGTCCAGGCACCGGAGTTGCGCAGCATCTCAGAGCACATGAAAGGTTTCTGCTGTGAGGGAGATTTGAGCTTCTAATCCCATTGCCACTTGCGTTGTCCAGCCTTGCTGTTGCAGCGATGCCACCGGTCAGGACGCGCGGCCACAGCCAGCACGTGATGTGTGCGATGTCGACAGCCCACTCCAAGTCTGCAGACACAATTGCGCCCGACTCGCACCAGGCCGCCTTTGCGGACAGGTGCAGAACATTCTTATACTAGCGAGTCTGGGGTGTGCCAGGGATGAGCGAGGCGTGCCTTTTGGAAGGATGAAATTGACACCGAGCACTCCGTAGTGGTGAAGCACACCTTCTTGGACGTCCAGGAAGGTGAAAGCCTTTCAGCTGCATTGGCGACTCGTTGGAGTAAAGGCTGGCAATTCGCTTCAAACATTGGGTGGCGCTCTGGCCAGCCAAAGTCATGCTGGGAACGCTTTTGGGTGTCTGGCACCACGCAGCAAACCCTGGACACCAAAGATGTCCGACCCGATACCCCAAATTGTAAGAAGGCTTGGATGAACAATGCCGGCGAATGCGCCGAGCATATTCAGACTCCTGGCTGAGCTTGAGAACAATCCGAGTCATATACAATTGCTTAATAGCAGATAGTCGTTCTGCTGTGGGTGAGTGGTTGGCGTGTTGGGATGGATGCTGGGGTGTAGCATTGCATCGGGCGTTCGGCGACATGCATGAGTTGCACTGGAATTGATGAGGACTTGCCACGTGCAACGCGTTGCCAGGGGGGACTTCCGCGTTTATAGCGTCACACGTAAATGCAGAAGCCGTTGCTGCTCGATGTGTGCCGAGCCATGCTGGGGGGGGGGGGGGGGGGGAAGTTGTGAACCCAACCTTATTCTATTTTGGAGGATGGTACAGACCCCAACCCATGTTCCGAAAGGGATACTTGCATCTGCGCTCAGCTGAGCACCCCCCCAAAGCACCAAAGCCTCAACCTATGCAGGACACACGGGTGCGTGGCTAGGATAGTATTAAAGATCTAAATTTCTATTCCTCATGGAGTTTAAGTGCCGGTGCGCTTCATTTGGATTCCTTTGTCATGTTGGCCCTTTTCTCTTGTTCGTTGGGATCGTGCCACTCATGTCTGGTATTTTCAGCCACCTCTTGCTTTGGCTTTGCCCCGCGGCCAAGGATCCAGCTTTCATGAAATACACCGGAGGGGCGGTGTACAAGCCTGGTCAGTTCAGCGATGAGCAAGATCAGGAGCTGATGTTGATGACCCACCTGCTCCCGTATTGTTCCGAAGCCGCACAGCAGGAGTCGCAAAGCCAACAGAGCCAGCATCAAAGCCAGACTGACCACGCTGGTGCTGGAGAGATCCTCGGTTGCAAGTCGGGCCTTCCAATAAAAATGCAGCGAGCTCCCTTACTTGATACAAGTATTATTATGATTATCATTATTATTACTATTAGTACTATTATTACTATTATTGCTATTATTGCTATTATTGCTATTATTGCTCTTATTGCTATTATTGCCATTATTTCGACTATAATTATTAGACACAAGCACATGACGAGGACCAGCAGTGACTGCCCCGAGTCGGCACCAGCTTTTTCCAGCGATACCGCCAAGGCGCCTGCTAGGTCCTAGGTTTGAATCTGGGTTTAGGGTTTAGGGTTTAGGGTTAGGCTGAGATTCTGGATTCTGGGACTACCTGGGTGGCCTCTAAACTTGGCATGGAGCAATAAGAAGTTCATATACAGACTTGTCTGTTATGTCCGTTAGTTATAGCTCCGCGCAGCTTCGAGCTGCTTGCAAACGGAAGCCGTGGCCCTTTGTGCAAAACCTGAGCTGCAATCTCGACCGCGTGCAAGCAAGCGGACCTGGTCCTCACTTACTTGATCTGGCTTTTGCACGGGATTTAAGGGAAAGCGTGGGAAAAGGGCGTGCGAGAGATTCGTCTCCTTTGGCACCTGTTTTTCGTCTGAACGCGTTGTCGTTTTAATCCCATGCTCAGCTCAGGGGCCTTGTATGGGGTCATGACAGGCCACTCCTCACCTTGAAGGTTAGAACGGTTAGCGTCAATGGTGCCTGGCCCGTTCATCCCGGCCAAAGTCGAAGGCCAATGGTCGGACGACGATGATGCTGCGAAATTTGCCGAACAACTACACAAGGCCTGACTTTCACAGAAGAAGCGGGCCAATCTCAACAATGCAGGAGGTCGCTGAGAATAGCTTGACATCGTTTCTGGGACTTTGCCGCACAGCATTAACATGTTGCCCAGATTGCCTGCGAAAGGCGAATGCTGCTGGAGCTTCTCGACTCCCGTGGCTTTAGTGCGAAGTACGACTTTGTCTACCTGCCCTGCGATTTTGCTCGCAGCTTGATCTTATCAGACATGCAAGTTCTTAGGGAGCCGTGCTGCACGCTTGGCGCTTTGGGGTACCTTACCGTGGCAAGCTGTGTGTGTGCATATATATATACATTATGCATGCATGTGTATAGCAGATCGCATGCATCAGCGATATGCTGTAGACTGCGCATCTTGCAAGTGACACGATCCGATCTGCTATGTTTTGAGATGACCAGGCAAGTCCAACCTTGGCTATGCCTTTGTGAACTTGGTGGAAGCAGAGGCTCAGCAGGTGATTGGCGTCACCTGTTATCCATCCAGAGATGCGAGCTGGGAACTTGCAAGGGTTCACACCTTGGCCTCTTGAAGGGTTGAGGGTGCAGGGTTTAAGGTAAGCATGTTACAAGGAAGCCCAGAGCAAGTCGTCAGAAGACCCAACAATTGGGTTAAGAGGCTAAACTCCAAGCCCTTTTGAGCTCCAAGCCCCAAGCTCCAGACCCTAAACTCCAAAGTCACAGCCCCCTCAGCTTAGGACATCGTGGACGACTTCTGGGGAGCCTTCGACGGCTTTGTAGACTGGGAGCTGCCGACAGCCAAGGACTCTGGGAGTTGCCGGGGGGGGGGAGAAATTGAGGGTTGAGATGGGTTAAGGGTTGGTTGAGGGTTGGGTGAGGGTTGGCTGAGGGCTCCTCCAGGCATGCCCAAGCCCCAAAGCGCCTTACCTTGGCCCTGCTTTGCTCTCCAGGTCTGCCGCGTTGGCTTCAGTGGCCCACACCAAGGGCTGACTGCACACATTGCTCGCTACCGCAACAGCCCGGTGATGCACAAGAGACTCGGAGAATCGAGCTCTTGTGTGCCATCTTCTACATCTGGGTTCCCCTAATATACACGTTTTTTTATAAATTTTTACCCCGCTATAGGAAATAAACCCAGGAGTGTCCCTGACGAGTACAAGCCCGTCATCCTCAGCAACGGTGTGCGCCAGCGCTTCCCTGCACCCACTCGCAAGATCAAGCGCCCAGCCACGGGGACGCAGCGCTTGTGGTGTTGATGTAGAGGCTTTGGAGGTTTCGGATGGTTTTGGGCCTTGCCTTGACTTGGCTTGACTTGGCTTGACTTGATTTACCGGCACCGTGCTCAAGGATTTGCAACTGCGACAGCTTGTGAGACTGCTCTCTGGCTGACCAAGGCTTTGGGCAGATGATTGCCGGGACTACGTCTGCTTTGCTTGTTTGCTTGGGATCCGGGCATCGTGGCATGTTTTTTGTCAGCCATGATGCCAGCTTTCGACTGTGCGAGCCTTCTGGCGGGGGGTGCCATGAAGCTGAGGCCAGGAAGGTAAGGGACACTTCTCGCAGTGCATGCTGATGCTGGCAGCGCGTTCCTTCGAGGCTGCCAGCGCATTTGGCACATTGTGGTGGATGTTCAATCATGAGTTTCTCGTCTTTCACTAACTAGCTCTGTGCACAAGAAGCATTGGTGGCCGTGTGTCAGGCCAAATGCTTCTTGATAGTTTTTGCTGAGGGCTGCCTTCAATTTTCAAACTCCCCTTCTGTTGGGTGCGTTGAGCACTTGATGGTTTTGCACACTTAAGCAGCGCAACTGCAGCTTAAAGCATTCCCTCAAAGCAATGTCTCTGCAATATCTTTGACAGAATGTGCTGTGGCCGTGGCAAGACCAGAGGCATTAAGTGCCTGTGCAGCATCGTACCCTTGCAAATTCCACCGGGTCCCACCGGTTGAGAGACCCCGACTGATGGCGACGCGGGTGGTGCACAGCTTGATGTGAGTTGGTCATGCCGGCGCACCAACTTCAGTCTAAGTAATCAACACTACATGGCCATACCCCTTTGAAAGAAACTCAGGGGCATGCTAGTATCTCCCCTCACTTCTCCGCTCAGCAAGGTTAAGAGTATGAGTTTGGGGTATGTTAAGCTGTTCATCGGTTCTGACAGGCCAAGTCAGAAATAGCCAGACTCTGACTATGACTAGATGAGCAGTTCAAAAGGTGTCTGTTCGCTCTCGAGTCGGAATGCAGTCGATTGGCAAAGCCAATCTCCCTGCGACCACCTTGCAACAACCGGTGCATTGCACCGCGATCCCCATCCTCAGGGTGCCAAGACATGTTAAAAAAAATCGGTCCCATGGGGTGCTGAGGCATGTGCACTGCAAATCTCGGGTACTGCATAGCTCAATCTTTTGGAAGCATTTCCCTGGATGTCTTGGACGCGCCTATGTGCTATTGTACAGCTTTAGATTTCAGGAGGATCTTGGAGGCGCCAAGCACTTGGCCATACAGCAGGCTGAGGCGTTGCATGCACAAAATTGCACTGACATGAATTAAAGCCATTTCTGATTGCTTCAAAATTAGGCAGGGCCCGAAAAGGGGGTCTGCATGCTAGGCTGGTACTGTACAGCGGCCGTCGCCCGCCTCTTAGGCGGAACCACAAGCTCCTTTCAGGAAGGAGATTGAGGCTTCACGAGACCAGACGACATGGTATGGACTCGAAATCGGTTTTTCGTCCTCGTGTTGGTGTCCGGACGGCATCAGTTTGAGCTTGCCCGAAATCTTGAAAATTATTTGGGAAGCGGCTTCGTGCCAGTGCCCGCTTGGCCCAAGCTTCGGAAGCAGCTCTCGCGCAGTTTGGGCGCGGATAGTGCCCATGTTCACGGAGAGAGCTGGCGCCCGGAACCCAGCGGAGGACAGCAGCTTGTGCTTCGTTTGCGTCATGCTCCCAGCTTGTGTGTTTGTGTGCGAGTTCAGCGAGATCAGTATCACATCCGCCGAGCAGGATCATCCGGGAGTCGAGGACTGCTTTGAGGACTGCTTCGAGGATGCCGTGGACGTAGCCCAGCCCGAGGAGCCCGAGGAGCTTCCGATGTTTCTTTGCATGCCAGGGGGTTTCCGAAATCGCGGTCCAGCTCTTTCGTGCATATTGTGATCATATTGTGGACCGTGACTGACGGGCGTTGCCCTGCTTCATGCGCGGATAGTTGCCGGTAAGCTGTCGGCTTTCACTGACTGTTACTGCGCGTGAAACCAGAGCAGACAGAACATACATGCAAGGAGAAGGTCGAATCCCGCAACCAGCAGCTGGTCGTCAAGAGCACCTTCCTGGATGTCATGGATGGCTTCAGCGCACCCGCCTGTTTGCGAGGGTTCCTGAGTTCTGTAGGAAATGAAGTGTAGATGGCTCCACGCATCCCGCCGCAAGCGAAGCAGGGGAGCTCCAGCGAGTGTGGATGGTGCTTGCTTCTTTGAAGGTATGGAGCCCACTCTAGCACAGCCGCCCTTAAAACTGGCGACCTGGAAGCCCTTCACCGATGGACTACCATTCAACAAGCCAACAGAGATCCCTGGAATCAAATGCAATGAAGATGGAAAGCCCGTCAAGAGCCGTAAGCATCTCTTGACCCCTTGTTCAACGTAAGAAGCTACAGAACCCGGCAAAGAAAGACTCTGCAAAATCCACTGAAGACCATTCTGGACTAGGAACTAGCCTTAAGCCCGTAGAACAAAGTCTAAATTCATCTGCAATGCTTCATACTGGAAGTGATGGGAAGTCGACGTGCGAAACAAGAATGCAATGCAGCTGCACAAAATCCGTTGTTTTTTGTTGTGGGGGCGGGCGCATGGACCCTGTTCATCGTTTGTTTTGGGTGTGGAGTGGGTTGTACTGCATTCCGCAACACACCCCATAGCCGCCGAAGGACAATCACCTCTCCGTGAATTGAATCAAGGCTTTCACTGAGACATGTTTGGTCGCTAGCGACATGGGAGAAGTTGAGCACCAAATCTGCAAAGAGGGGGTAGCGACTGTTGAAAATGAAAAAGGGAGTGAAAGCAATGTTCGATCGGAAAACACTTTGCAGCAGGAGGAAGAAGGCCCTTCGAAAGTCATTGAGCTCTTATGAAAAATGCTTCCAGTACCCTTCTAATACTGTGTGCCGACACAGCTCATGAGGCATTATAGCCACGTTCCCCACCCTGCTGCTCTTGCATCCCAGCAAGAGAGAGCGGCAGCACGCCAAAAGACAGTAGTGAATCTAGCACACGTAAAACGAACCCTCCAAGTCGGAGCCTCTACTTGCCATCGGGTAGGAGAACCTCCCCATCATTCATAATGTCATAAGCCCTGCGCCTTCACGCAGCTGGCCGGTGGCCAGGTGCCCGACAGCAGTTTAAATCCCTACGCCGGGCGCAAAGTGCCCCGTGGCTGCAGCCGTGTGAGCATCCCGATTTGTCAGTAGCTTGGAGCTTCGCAGATCCAGGCTCTGAACTCTTTATCCATGTATACATATATATATATACATATATTAGTATATGTGCCTCTACACACACCAAAATATGTTTTAAAGGAATTTCTCAGAATAGTATAAGACTATATTAACGTATGTATACATACATATATATATATATTTACATACATACATATGTGATGGTACATATATGTTAATCCCCATGGTATCCGCAAAGCCTCAGGATCCTGTCCTCGAGGCCGAGGCACCAGCTGCCTACGAGCCCGGGCAACTCGAGGCCTTTCTGGGGCTTAGGGGATGGGGCTTCTGTTTAGGGCTTTGAGGATTCTTTGTCTAATTTGTTTGCATACTTTTCGTAGGGTGGGCGGTCTAACAACAACAGAAACCTTTTTACAGCAGCAGAGGAAAAAAAACAGCAACTCTATTTGACCAAGCGGTAACTTTCTCGGTTTCTTCTGTCTCTGCTTGTACGATAATGAAGCTGTTGCCTCTCACTTTGCAATCCACATTTGGTTTGACGGCAGAGCACTTGGACTTGGATCCATCAACCCCGGGCTCGAACCCCACGAGTGCTCTTTCGGAGAGTCTCCAGATCTCTTGAAAGTTGTGTTGGGGGGGCAGATCTTTCGGAGAGTCTCCAGAACTCTTGAAAGTTGTGTTGGGGGGGCAGATCTTTCGGAGAGTCTCCAGATCTCTTGAAAGTTGTGTTGGGGGGGCAGATCTTTCGGAGAGTCTCCAGATCTCTTGAAAGTTGTGTTGGGGGCTTTCGGAGAGTCTCCAGATCTCTTGAAAGTTGTGTTGGGAGGGCAGATCTCTTGAAAGTGTCTCCAGATCTCTGGACAGTCGTGTGGGGGTTATCCAGATCTCTTGAAAGTGTCTCCTCTGGACAGTCGTGTGGGGGGGTATCCAGATCTCTTGAAAGTTGTGTTGGGAGGGTCTCCAGATCTCTTGAAAGTGTCTCTCTTGAATGTTGTGTTCCACGATTCAGCAGTTTCCGCTCCCGAAACCTCGAAACTGCGGTCTCCCAGGCTTTCTCCTTTGTATCTCTCCTTTGTATTCTCAAGCAAAAGCTAGTGGGAGACCACGGTTCAGCATTTCCGCTCCCGAAACCTCGAAACTGCGGTCTCCCGGGCTCTCTCCTTTGTATTTTCAAGCAAAAGCAGGTGGGAGACCACGATTCAGCAGTTTCCGCTCGTCCGTAATTTCAAACAAAACCTGCTGGGAGACCACGATTCAGCAGTTTTAGGTCCTGAAAACACTAAACTGCGGTCTCCCGGCTCGGGCCTTTGCATTTCTGTATTGACAAGCAAAACCTGCTGGGAGACCACGATTCAGCAGTTTCAGCTCCCGAAAACCCTAATCTGCGGTCTCCCGGGCTCCGGCCTTTGCATTTCTGTATTGACAAGCAAAACCTGCTGGGAGACCACGCTGAAACCTCAAAACTGCGGTCTCGCGGGCTTTGGCCTCACACGTTCCATTCCCCCCACCCCCCCCCCAGAAGTTACTCCCGAGTTTTTGTTTGTTGTGGCTTTTGGGTTTTTTGTTGTGGCTTGGTTGTTTTTTTTTTTGTTGTGGCTTCGGCGTCGTCTCACTTTTCGTACACTTTTTTCGTATGTTTTTTATGGTTCTGTATGTTTGTTTAAGGTTTTGTCTGGTTCAGTCTTGAGGGTTTCGGGGGCTTTCGGGCTCGAAGTTGTTTTAGGTAGCTTCATCTAGCAGGGCTCCACGTGGAGTCTGATTGTGATCCCTCTGAGGACTCTGCCAGCCGGGCACAGACATCTGAGACGTGCCTTGGAAGGTATCAGCGATGTGATTCCTTCAGGGTGATGCGTCCAGCAGCCAGTGTGATAAAAGTCAGGCTGGGGCTCGTCCTTTCTTATTGAAGGGTTTCAGGGTGTGTTGATATCCCATGCCCCTGCATTTGCTGGATGTTGATGCAGCTTTGCAGTAGCCGGAGCGTTGCGTTTAGCGCACAACTCCACTGCACAGCCCCAGGACTGGCTCTGTGGCGGAGCTATCGAAGACAGAGGTTGTAGAGGTGCCCGAGAGGGAGAAGTCGGAGATAGCTAAGGTCTGCCAGTGGGAGAATAAAGATGAGGGATGAGGGCTGCAAGTTCCCGCTGTCCCTGAAGGATGGGCGGGGCATCGAAGCTTCGAGGAGCGCCGGCATAATGAAAGGGGTTAGGAACCTCGGTCATCGAAGACAAAGGGCTCGGGTTTTTTGGGGCAAATGAGTTTTGGAAGAAGGGCAGACGAGGAAGTCGCAGACACTTTGCAGCGTTCTGGCCTCCACCTGTCCATGCAGAGTGAATGCGTCTCCCCTCTCCTCCCCTCTCCCATCTCCTCCTCCCTGCCCTGCCCTCCCTGCTGAGAGCAGCATTCGTACAGCAGTAGCATTCCCCAACAACAGGGTATGAGCAAGCATGAAGTCACGTTGAGAACCATCGTAAACGGGATGAGAGCCTGCCGCAGGCCTGTGTTGTGAGTAGAGGTGTTGCCGATAAGCCTCTGGAGAGGCAGGCTGTTTGATATGCCTCTAGGTTGAGCGTGGCGAGCTCGTCATGCGCGTAAAGAAACCTGATGGCGACAGAACTTGTCAAGAAATCCAAAGTCCTTAAGGGCCGGCGACTCGCAATGGGTTTCGCCCGTTTGTGCATGTCTGTAGTTGGCCTCAGAAGTAGTTGAGATACTCTGAGAAGCAGAAGTCAGTAGCAGTTAATGTTGAACTGGCTTTAATGAAAAGGCCCCCCCTTTTTGCCCCCGCAAAGAAATCTGGGACCCTCTGAAGAAACGCCCCCGGGAGCCCCCCAACACAAACTTCAGGGGGGGAGGACCTGAGCTGAAGCCGAGGCCCTCAAGGCCCGAAACCTTTACGGCCTAAAGCCCTAAAAGCTTCAGGTTTTAGGGCCGTGGCTTCAGCCTGGAAGGCTAGACAGCTTCAAACCTTTTGGCACGAAGGTTTCCTGCAGTGATGGGCTGAAGCCGCGGCCCTTAAAACCTGAAGCTTTTTAGGACATGAAGGCCCTTGAAGGCCTGCCTGTCTCGAAATTTGTCGGGGGCTCTCATTTCGTAATTCTGATCCTCAATCCTAAACCCTAAACCCTAAACCCTAAACGTTTTTAGATGCAACTGGACGGGCTTGCCTTCAGGCTCGAAGGCTCCTGGAGCCCAAGGGGCCTTATGGCCTGACACTTTTAGACCACGGACCCTAAAACAAGAACCGACAAGAAACTTGCGATTATAGCGGGTGACCCCAATAGACGGAGCTCGCAGAAGGAATTTCTAAGACTTGTCCCTAGCTCCACAAAAGCCAGTGCAACATGACGCGAACACCGCACCGAGCCATTTACGCCATTTTCCTTGACTGGTCACTGGTGTTCGACTCAACATACCACGACGCTTCGAACATCTTGCCACAAGAAAGAAGAGAACCTTTGATGCTTGCCAGTCAGCAGACAAGCTGTTGCCAGGAGCGATGATGAGCAGTCAAATGACGAGCCCAGGTCGCACATGATGTCATCAACTTCAGAGGGTTGAGGGTTTAGAGATTCGAGAGATTAAGGCAGTTTTGTTTGCGTGTCATTCGTCCAAAGCTCAGGACGAACGAACGACAGTCATGCTGCGTAATCTGCCCAACAACTACACCAGGCGGGATTTATGTGATTGGGATGGGGTGTAGGTCGGGATCAGGCATATGTTTTTTACTAGAAAAACCTCTACTTATGCTTTCTTGATTTTAGGAGGAAAGCCTCGACCTTCTCTATGTCTTAGGAAAGCCTTCGCTTTATCGAAGGGAGAGGTTGGTTGCCACCTCCCTCTAGTCACTTCTTGGAGGTCATGGGGTGCCACTTCCCGCCCTGGTCGGGTTGTCTTGTGTCTGTTTTCCTCGCTTTTGGTCTCGTAAGACTTCGTTTCTTGCTTGGCCTCATGGGCCTGTGTGCACCTTCTGCCGTGTTGGCTGGCCCTCGTCGGGCTTTTTGTCTCTCCCTATTCATGGTGTGGTTGTTCCCCGTGGTGCCCTTTGGCATTGACCCTCTGTTGGGGGGTGTGGTGGTGCTGCTAGCACGAATCCACAGCTTGCTGTTCATGCCCGCGAGGCCTGTCTCGGGTTTAGTGTGGGTTTAGAGTTGAGGCCCGGTTTTTGCCTTGGATCTTCCTAGTCCTTCCCCTCATTTTTCGTGACTAGGCCTGGGCACCCCCCTCGCTCTGCCGGGCGGTTGTCACGCCGAGGGATCTCATGAACCTTAGTTACGAATCCTAAGAAGGATTCAGAAAAAGGAGGTTTTCCTCCGAAAATAGAGAAAATCTAGAGGGTTTCCGAGAAAGTTGTAGAGGTGTCCGAGTACAAACGTACCTACAATGGAGAAAGTAGAGGGTTTTCCCACCTCCCCCCCGCCCCCAACCCGAAAACTAATCGCCCAAGAAAGAATCGAAAAAAGGGCTTTAGCTTCGGTCTACGGAGTCTGTCGTGACTTTTTGGGCTTGTTCGAAGGCTATGGATTTACGGGGATAAGAGCAAGCCCTCTACGGTTGCCAGGAAGATCGCAGGCGTTGTAATTATGGCATTATGTGGAGGTTTCCGAAAGTAAAGCATATATTTGTGTGTATATATATATACATATATCAGGAAACAAATAAACAAAGATAAACAACATGCATAAGTATATCTATCTATCTATCTATATATATATATATATATTTATATATATTTATATCAGTGCCATCTATGTACCATGCGAGCTTTGTTGATGCGGCGAGCCTGTCAGGGACATGTTCCTGCAGATGATGGATCAGAACGGACGCTCGCAAAAAACATCAGAACATTCCGGCCATTCCTGTAGAAACAGACCCCCTACGCCCTCAAATCGTTAAGGCCTTAATACTTACACCGAAGCCCTAGAAACCTTTAAGCGTGATAGGGAGCCTAGAGGAATAAAGTACGCTTCTCAGGTTTTAAAGGCCGATATGACTTTGCGTACCTGCCCTTCGACTTTGGCCGAAATGCCAACCTGGGCTATGCTTTCGTTAACATGGTCCGACCTGACACTCGGTGGCAGTGCCAGGAGAGATATCAGAAATGCAGGCAGCAGCTGAGTAGCTCGCCAGTTCCACTGTAGTTGAAGGCTGACGTGGTATCGTTTCGCCGGGTCTTCCAGGGCTACTCCAAGTGGAGCCTGCCTACCTCAAAGGCGAGAGAGTTCCTTAAACAAGTGCGAGGTGGTGAGGCGACAGTAAAGGGTATCGACGCAGTTCGTGAAAGCCCTGGAAAGGTTTGCCAAGTCAGCTGGAGTGGTCCACACCAGGGTTTCGATGCGCACGTCGCTCGCTACCGCAACAGCCCGGTGATGCACCGGTGCTTGGCTGAGTTTACACCACAGTAGTTCAGCGATTTCAGTGCCAAGCAATGTTGACCCCTGTTTGCTGTGCTATCATGTGCTGCCCTTCCCCTCCCCCCACCCCTTGTTTGTGCATCCCCGGGGATTTGAACAAAGGAGGGGGCCCGACAAATCTCACTTAAAGAGTACCGCTTGGAGTATTCTTACGACACCTGGAAAAGGACCCCTCAGCCCGCTTTAAGCCCGACACCCCAGAAGGGCTCCACTTTAAGGTCAGTCCCAGACGAGTACAAGCCAATCATCTTCAAGGCAGGAGTTCGTCAAGAGTTCCCTCCGCCAACCAGGACTGGGCACTACGGTCACGGTGGGGGGCGGTGGGGCAAGAAAGCGAACCGATGCGCAGATCGCCACCTCATTCATCCGCTCATCCTGCCAGGAGGCTGAAGCCCCCTGCCCGGTTTGCAGGACGCTGAAGACGTAGAAGGACGGTAGCTCATGCCATGTCACACCTCCCTTCGGTCGTACGCAGCTTCGAAGCAGTCTGGTGGGCGTGTCTCGACTGATGGCATGCTAAACACAGGAGCAATGATCTCACAGACTGACGCGGCCGGCGGGGTTGCTGCTTCAATTTCAAACAGAGAAGCAGCGCGCTAGATACTTTCAGCAAAAGATGCGTAGAAGGAATCTGCGTGATGCTGAGGGCCCAACCGTGCAAGCCAGTGGTACCAACAAGAACTGAACAGATCTCGTTTGCGTTGGACCTACAGGGCCTGAGCCCAGGCTTGATTTAATTCATATTCAATTTAATTGTAGATTTGTAGATTCTGTAGACGGAAGATGTGCAGCTGAGTTGACAGCTACAGCTACTGCACGCTTGCAATAGGTGTTGGTTGAGAGCACGTGTTCTTAGGCAGTGTTTTGTTCAGCGCGCTGACGCAGCTGTCTTCAACGCATAGGTTCATCTGCTTTGATGACATAAACATGAGACTCATGACTGACTCATTGTCTGGCTTTGCCCTTCCGTAGCAAAACAAAATCAAGAACTAGTATCGACAAGTGAGCTTCGAGAGGGTGAAGGCTTCTCATGCTTTGGGCAGTTTCGGGCTGAGCGGCCAGTCTAAAGAGGAGCACCACGCCTCACATCGCCTCACATCGCTAGTGCCCGGAAGTGCCAGAGTGCATCCAATCCGCTGTCTGGGCAGGGGTACCCGCAAAGCTGGCAAACCGTACAGTCTCGGATGTTTGCCAGAGATCCTGTGCTGGAGAGGCTGCCGTTGCCACAACAAGTCTCGAATCATCAACTTGATCGCAAGCTCGTGCACAGAGCCTGTCAGCACCAGGATGCGGCCCCCCGCCCAAGGCTCACAAGGAGCCATTTAATTCCAAAAGTTGGTGCTTATCGGTGCTTGGTTTTGACACTGAAGTCAGAGCAGCTTGCAGACCAGGAAGGTAGGGCCCAAGCACGTCCAGTGAAATCCAGTGAACAGGGAGAACATACGACAAAATACACCAGCTCGGCGCCCTCATGCGAACATGCAACATCCAAAGCCGCCTGACATCGCCTGACACTCCTGGAGCTGCCAGAGCCACAAAGCCGAGGCTTCTGGCAGTCTGGAGAGTCGGGACTTTTAGATGCGCACAGATTCGGAGGTTCCCGGCCGGAGGTGGAAGGCCCAAGCGACAGCTGGCGACGAGGTGTTTGCATCACTTCGGAGGCCTCGCCGCACAGAGCGGTAACTGGCAGCTTGCGCGCCCACAAACTGCGACTCAATTACTCCATTTATTCCTAAGAACCTTGTGAACCATGGCATGGCTCGTGAAATTCATGAAAGCACGGGTGGCTGGCACCGGCTGTAATCGTGGAGAGATTGATTGAGGATGGTTGCAAATTCACCGGATTTTCCATTCACCCCAGAATCGCTGTGGAGTGGTGTGTGCTGATGCGATCCTGCTGCAAACGGAAGTCCATTAGGGCTGGCGGTTTCCAGATCTAGGACGTAGGATGCAATCATCAGACTGAACCAGTGCAGTCATCTGCAATCTTCGCGGGAAACACTGGCCTTGGGCCCTGCAGCAGGACCTGTCCACTGGAAACCAGTGAAGTGTGGTGCAGGACATGGCTCCAATAAAAGCATCTTCATGCCCTCAGGATCCTTCAGGGTTTGGCGCTCATTCCGACTTCTCCCAAGATACCTAGCCCCCTCAACATCAGTGCAATTACCTGTTAGACCACTGTTGACACCTCCTCGGTTCGTTACTTAAGCAGCATACTACTCGTACCGGCTTACAGGAGCCCTCGTGACCAAGCGATATGAACTTAAATGCCAACAGTACGGAGATGCAGCGGAGATGTAGGCATCCGTTTTCGAGATTTTCGCATGGTGTTGAACCCTGCGACTTCCGAGGCCGACGCCAGCCGCAGAAAGGCCGGCAGACGGGTATATCCTGGGAAATTATGTATCGGTCACATACACGAATACTACTCGATATATCTATAGGCTGCAGGCCCCGGCCACTACGGAATCTCCCGATCCTTCGGCCGAACAATCAACTTGACTGGAACTGGGGGAGTTTCGGGGGCGCCTCGAGCCCATTTCCGCTCTGGCCTGTAGAGACATAGGATGACGGGGATATGTTTCGACTTTTGAAGGTGAGCTTTCAGTTCAAGGCCCTACTGGTATCTGCAACAGCCTTTTGGCACCGGTGCCCTATCTACCGTGGCGGCATGGAAAGCCGAACATGATCTGGTTGTAACTCTCAATCTGGCGTTTCATCAACTTGTCCTGGTCCAGCCTGAAGAAGTGCTCAGAACTGGCTGTGTTATACAGCTCCCCATGAGGGACCTCCCATTCCAGACAGAAAAAATAGTAATCTCCGCTCCTTGAAGGTCCGTGCCCCACGCTGGAGACACAGGGGTAGCAGCCGACGACGTCGCACCACTGGAGCTGCATACGGAGAGTTTGTAGACACTGGGCTTGCAAGATGGGTGTGCCCTAGATTCTGGATACCATCTGTGGATGCGCTTATGGTAGCAACTATAGCAGTGGCTTGAAAGGAGGCTTGCGGTGGGAACATCAAGTTACAGGCGGCAAGTACACTACGTACTCAGGACGATTTAAGCAAGGGTGAGTCGTTTCCATCGAGGCGGAGATTTCCCATTTCATGCTTTTCCGTTGCGATCAAGCTGGTATCCATTTTTGTCTTGCCCATTAGGCGGACAGATTAGCGGCCACCTTGATTCAGGCAAAGACATGTTTCACAAAACCCCATATATATATATATATATATATATGTGTGTGTGTGTGTGTGTGTGTGTGTGTGTGTGTGTTTGATGAAGATGAGGATGGGAAATTCACATCCGAACGTGAGCGCAGCATGTTCCCTCACTTTTCCCCGTCGGCCCGGCACTGAGCTGAAAGCTCGCTACTGGAGTCCGGAGGGCGCAGTCACGATGCCTTCAGAATGACGGCTTCTTTTGGGTCTCTGTATCTGGGGCGATGCTCCAATCTGACTGGAGCCCAGGGAATTGCTTTATGAGGCCGAAGAATGCTGATGCCAATGCACCAATGGTGCCAGAAATCGAGCCAGCTCCCACTTTGCATGTTGGCGTCATTAGACTGTAGCAAGCAATGAGAGCGGCTGAGGAAGCTACCGTTCTGAACTTCCAACCAGCAAGTTCTCTTCCGTCGTGAACTTTGAGTTGCCGTGTGAAGACTATTTGCTTCCGATTCGCGGCCAGCTGTGTATGTAAGCATGAATGTAGCAGCCACTCCCACTGCCAGCTTTCATGCCAACGCTTGTACAAAGTTGCCGGCTCTCCCGCCCGGAAAGACGCAGCAGAATGGGTCCTAGACTTCCCAAGCAAACGAAACTCATGCACCAAATGAGTTCAGAGTTGCTCAGACACCTTAGGTTATAGCATCACATTCTGAGGACGAGTTGGTGAGCTGGGCGCTTTCCAGAAGTTGTTTTTGCTTGCACAGAGAGGCAGGCTTGGAATTCATGCTGCTTAACTAGCACGAGTTAGCCTTCCCTCATCCTGCTGTGACGAGCAGCACGCCTGGTTGCAAATAGAACCATGCAATCAATGAGGTAGGATTTCCGCAAGTTTAATGAAGAGTTTGACACTTCAGAATACAAGTTGCTGGACCGACGTTCAGCTGTGCATGCCTGAGGAATCCTGATGATTCTTAGAGTATTTTCTCGGCTCAACTGGGACGAGTCGTGAAGGGCCCAGCCGCTGTCAAGACAGCGATAGCTTTCTCGAGGAGTGCTCTGAGCTTCCGGGTGACTTCCAGGTGTCTCTGCGCTGTGTGAGAGCTGTGGTGTACACTGACAGGACAATGTTGGACTTCCTCTTCAATTGCTTTATAGGCCACAGAGGGACCACAGGGACTTGGAAACAGCAAGCGTGTGCAATCATACCACTCGCAAGACGGATGCGTGATGCTGTAGGCCTGTAGGCCCAGATCTTTCGAATTGCCGGTCCAAGCTATGCTCGCAAGTGTTTCATCGGAGACAAACACAGAGGATGAAAGGCTGGCTTCTTGCCGTCTTGTGTCTATCACCTTGGAGATTCTCGCATTAGCTTGGGCAGATGTACGAATTGCTATCGGAGTAATTATCTTTCTTCTTCCGAGCACTACGCTACATTTCCGCGCCTGACTGGCACTTCAATGTCGTTGAGATGTGAGATGAATTGTCGCAGTTGCTCGTTCTCTGTCTATCATGCTGGAGAGAGCTCTGTGACTGATGGCAGGCATGGGCGTCGGGGCCTACAACAGCAGCCACATCAAGCCTTGCTTGAACGACAGCATCGACGCGCTGAAGAAGAAGGCCTTTTGCACACTGTCACAAATGGCCAGCAATGATAGGCTGCTCTCTCAGGCAATTTTATGCAACCCTGACGTTGATGTCCACCCGGGAAGCTTCTTTCTCCATTTTAGATACCCGGCAACTTGTTCTTGGTGCTGTGCAGCCACGTCCCTCGGCTTGCAGCCTCACATAGATGACATGCCGACGTAAAGCGCCATACATGTCTCACAAGCTCCAAGTATCATTCCCCAAAAGCAGCTCACAGCAAGTTCAGCCGAAATAGCGCAAGCCTCAGCCTTGCACCCACCAGGTAACACAACACCTCGCACACTCACAACACCACACAAGACAGGCGTCACCTCTAAACACCATGAAGTACAATCTGCACTCCAGCTGGGGACGCCGTCTGCATCCAAGTGGGTCCATGCAACATGCGTCGGGAACAGCTCATTCTCATCACGGCAGCTTGCTGGAGGCCGCAACCAGTGATGGCGTGCCCTCCGGCCCTTCCGCTGTCTCCCGTGTTTGCCTTATCTCGCTTTTCCTTGCACGACCCAAAAGTGTTGCAGTGAGACTTTTCTGACATCTTTAGAGTTTCGGGGACTCTGACCGCGATCTCACCCGCTGCTAAGGAACGCCGGGCCCGGCCCATGCGAAGTGCGAGCTTGAATAGAAGCAGCTTGTCCCTGAAAGCCATGGCTGGCGAGGCATCGCTGAGAAGATTGAGATATGAAGATACACGAATACATGAGTATTACATATATATATATATATAATCTCTATACATACATAATCATACATACATATGCGTGTATGTATGTATGCATGTATGTATGTACGTATGTATGTATGTATGTATGTATCTATGTCTATGTGTATTATGTGTACATGTGTATATACATATACATATATACACCGCCTCGTGTGGTTTGTCTCCATTGATTGCGCTGATTTATGCTTGTCCATGAGGTGATTTCCTGAGCTACGGGCCTGTGGTAGCAACAGCTTAAATACCCCCTCAATATCGGTTTCAGGAGGCGTCGGCGACGGCGCCAACAGCTTCACGGAGAATGACCAAGGCGCAGTTGAAAGGGTTCACCCGGATTTTATACGCAGCTAACATGGGCTAACATGGTTGCTTTGCTGCGAAGTCTCAGGGAAGCTGGATGCGAAATCGGAGCCAAATCTCACTCCATGGCTATCCTCAGGCAGGTTGCGGTGGGTCACTCTTTACATTGTTGCTGTGGATGCTGCGATGGCCTATGTACGCAAGCTATGAGATGGGTGGTATGGCCGATTTTATGTTATGTCGTCGAATTTCGAACCAAGACATGCCTCCGAAACACACGAAATGCGACTTCACGAACTTGAACGATTGCATTGAACGATTGCAGACGCTTTAGGCGTACTTGCGGACAGTGGACATGTCTTGGATGTCTGAACGCAGTCTGAACGGTCTGAAACCGAATGTAGAATACTTCAAGTGCGCGTGTCATAACCGGCGCCCTTGGCGACCGGTGTTCAAAGCTTGTCATGTCCGAAGCCATACAATTCATCAGCAGACCGCAGGAGGAACTTATTTCATTCATGGTGTTATCTCGGAAATGTCAGAATCCCAATCGTCAAACTTCAAAAAGGCAAGTCTTGGGCAGAGGGCCGCAAGTTCAAGCTTAACCGATGGGAGGGTGGAGCCTATTGTCCAATCTAGTCTTGGTTCGACGAAATTCTTTCGAGTTTCTGGAGTTTGGTGTTCTTTCAAATGCCATGACGCCCAGGAGGCTGGGTCGGCAGGCCAGCGTGTCCGCATAAGTGTGGTCATGCCTCCAGTCTCCAGATACGCCTGCCTTCGGTGCCTTCAGGCGCCTCTATGGAGTACCGGCCCATGAGGCGAAGCGCCAGGGCCCTGGACCGAAACTCACAGACCTTGCGAACAGTAGTGCTGTCGGGTCCATAAAGGTCACCTGCCCAGGTGCAAAAAAAGACTTATCCGGCCAGGGCTCTGCAATACGTTTCTTAGGCGACAATACGTGTTCTGGCCAAGCGCCAGCCAGGTGCTGAGATGTCCTATTGAGCCCTATCGGCAGTCTTCTAAAACATATTTTTGGGTGCATTGGGTGCCCATCATGTAAGACCCCAAATCTAAGACCCCGCTTTAACACCAGGAACCCCAAAGTCCCCAAAGGACCATAACTTGGGGAATCTGCAAGTCTGACCCAAAGTAATGATTAAGTAATGTTTGCACTTGAGGCGAGCGCTGCGCCGAGATCTTCTTTGCGCGGTGTAGGTCCGGCAGCCCGGGCAATCTGGAAGTTCGGGTTTAAGGTTTAGGGTTTAGGGTTTAGGGTTTAGGGTTTAGGGTTTAGGGTTTAGGGCTCTAAGGGTCAAGGCACCATGGCAGTGCACGGGGATTGAAAGACAAGAAGCATATGTAATACAGTAGTACATGCATCCTATCATCTTATTTGTCAGGTCAACTGGCTGAGGGCAACGCCAGCAAGGGGCCCAGGCCACTGGGGCTGCAAGTTGCACATGCAAAAGGAAACATATAACAGAGAATGCGCTGACACGATGGCGCATCAGATGGCATTCCATTGATTCCCTACCCGTTCTATATGAATGGCAAGTGGTTTTTGCACAGTTTCCGCGTTAATGCGAGTCTCAGCCTCTAGACGCCTCGGGGGTTTAAAAAGGATTGAGTCTGGGCTGCCCTAAACCCTAAACCCAAACCCTAAACCCTAAACCCCAAACCCTAAACCCTAAACCCTGAGCCTAAACCTTCATTGCTTCCGTCATCTGAGGAGATCATCTCGACGACCATCCTTTGAGTGGCCCCGCACGAGTTGAGATGTGGGGGTTCATTACGATTACTATGACGATTATTATTACTATTACTGTTAATTTTACTATTACTATTACTATTAATATTACTATTTATATTACCAGTACTATTACCATAACTATTATAATTAAAATTTCTAGTACGATTCTCATTAATATTATTATTATTAGTATTATTATTTTTACTATTATTTATTATTTGTATTTTTATTATTAGTATTCATATTAATATTAATACTTATATTACTATTAATATTACGATTATTAAAAATATTAATATTACTATTACTATGATTATTAATATTCTCATTACTATTACACTATTATTATTAATATTTCTATTATTATTACTCTTATTATTATTACTAATATTACTACTTTTTCTTTTACTATCAATTTGTTTATTATTATTACTATTACTATTAATGTTACTATTATGATTACTATTAATTGTAATAGTATTATTAATATTACTATTATTACTACTATTATTATTCATATTTTATTCTTATTCCTATTTATAATAATATTACTATTCCTATTAATACTATTATTGCTATTACCATTACTATTGCTATTACTATTACCATTATTTTTATTATTTCAATATATTATTTTGATTGTTAATGTTACTATTACAATTACTATTACTATTAATATTACTATTACTATTACTATTCATATTACTATTACTATTACTAGTAAGATGATTAGTACTATTATAATGAATATTGCTATTCTAATTACTGTTAGTATTACTATTAATATTACTCTTAATATTACTATTTCTATTTCTATTGCTATTACTATTCATATTATTATTTTTATTATTGTTATTACTATTAATATTACGAGGGTTTTCAGATGTAGGGGTGCCCGTTTCGGGGGGTCCCTTTAAGGGGATTCTGTTCTATTTGGGGTATGAAAGGGGTACCTCCTGTTTTGGGAAACAGCCATGTGATGCCATTGTTGGGTCTTTAGAGGTCGTGTGCTGCGCTTGAAGTCCGGTTTTGCCATAGAGGAACGGCGTTTGTGTGACACAGAGAGTGGTTCATGATGAGCAGCAGAATATCCAACACCCTTTATCTGACTGCGCTTGAAGAAGATGAATCTGCAAGCTTGCAAGCTTGTGAAGCTCTGAGTGAGAGCAACATCCTGCCAACTTGTTCGCGTGGATCTCGCCCATGATGATCGAAGAAACTAATTAGATGTCAGAGGATGCGGCTACATCCAAGCTTGAAGACAAACATGCGCGTCGACTGAGGAGCCACGATGGCGCCCTGGAATCTCAGCATTTGTCAGCGTCAGCATTTGTCAGCGACCCGCGTGCCGCGTGTTCTGGCGCTCTTGTTTTTGTTGTTTTTTTTGCTTGCTGTTTGTGGTCGGCTATCCATGATGAGCAGCATTCTCCAACACCCTTTATCTGAGTGGCCTTGAAGACACGTTTGGTCTGCAATACTATCTGCTCTGAGTTGGAACACAGGTGTTGCACGTCCGGTTTTGCCACAGAGGAACGGCGTTTGTGTGACACAGAGAGTGGTTCATGATGAGCAGCAGAATATCCAACACCCTTTATCTGACTGCGCTTGAAGAAGATGAATCTGCAAGCTTGTGAAGCTCTGAGTGAGAGCAACATTCTCCCAACTTGTTCGCGTGGATCTCGCCCATGATGATCGAAGAAACTAATTAGATGTCAGAGGATGCGGCTACATCCAAGCTTGAAGACAAACATGCGCGTCGACTGAGGAGACACGATAGCGCCCTGGAATCTCAGCATTTGTCAGCGACCCGCGTGAAGTGTGTTCTGGCGCTCTTGTTTTTGTTGTTTTTTTGCTTGCTGTTTGTGGTCGGCTATCCATGATGAGCAGCATTCTCCAACACCCTTTATCTGAGTGGCCTTGAAGACACGTTTGGTCTGCAATACTATCTGCTCTGAGTTGGAACACAGGTCTTGCACGTCCGGTTTTGCCACAGAGGAACGGCGTTTGTGCGACACAAAGAGTGGTTCATGATGAGCAGCAGAATATCCAACACCCTTTATCTGATTTCGCTTGAAGAAGATGAATCTGCAAGCTTGTGAAGCTCTGAGTGAGAGCAACATCCTCCCAACTTGTTCGCGTGGATCTCGCCCATGATGATCGAAGAAACTAATTAGATGTCAGAGGATGCGGCTACATCCAAGCTTGAAGACAAACATGCGCGTCGACTGAGGAGCCACGATGGCGCCCTGGAATCTCAGCATTTGTCAGCGACCCGCGTGCCGCGTGTTCTGGCGCTCTTGTTTTTGTTGTTTTTTTTGCTTGCTGTTTGTGGTCGGCTATCCATGATGAGCAGCATTCTCCAACACCCTTTATCTGAGTGGCCTTGAAGACACGTTTGGTCTGCAATACTATCTGCTCTGAGTTGGAACACAGGTGTTGCACGTCCGGTTTTGCCACAGAGGAACGGCGTTTGTGCGACACAGAGCGTGGTTCATGATGAGCAGCAGAATATCCAACACCCTTTATCTGACTGCGCTTGAAGAAGATGAATCTGCAAGCTTGTGAAGCTCTGAGTGAGAGCAACATTCTCCCAACTTGTTCGCGTGGATCTCGCCCATGATGATCGAAGAAACTAATTAGATGTCAGAGGATGCGGCTACATCCAAGCTTGAAGACAAACATGCGCGTCGACTGAGGAGCCACGATCCCTGGAATCTCAGCATTTGTCAGCGACCCGCGTGCCGCGTGTTCTGGCGCTCGTGTTTTTGTTGTTTTTGTTGCTTGCTGTTTGTGGTCGGCTATCCATGATGAGCAGCATTCTCCAACACCCTTTATCTGAGTGGCCTTGAAGACACGTTTGGTCTGCAATACTATCTGCTCTGAGTTGGAACACAGGTGTTGCACGTCCGGTTTTGCCACAGAGGAACGGCGTTTGTGTGACACAGAGAGTGGTTCATGATGAGCAGCAGAATATCCAACACCCTTTATCTGATTGCGCTTGAAGAAGATGAATCTGCAAGCTTGTGAAGCTCTGAGTGAGAGAAACATCCTCCCAACTTGTTCGCGTGGATCTCGCCCATGATGATCGAAGAAACTAATTAGATGTCAGAGGATGCGGCTACATCCAAGCTTGAAGACAAACATGCGCGTCGACTGAGGAGCCACGTTAGCGCCCTGGAATCTCAGCATTTGTCAGCGGCCCGCGTGCTGCGTGTTGTGGCCTGCTTGCTTTTGTTGTTTTTGTTGCTTGCTGTTTGTGGTTGGCTATCCATGATGAGCAGCATTCTCCAACACCCTTTATCTGAGTGGCCTTGAAGACACATTTGGTCTGCAATACTATCTGCTCTGAGTTGGAACACAGGTCTTGCACGTCCGGTTTTGCCACGGAGGAACGGCGTTGGTGTGACACAGAGAGTGGTTCATTATGAGCAGCAGAATATCCAACACCCTTTATCTGACTTCGCTTGAAGAAGATGAATCTGCAAGTGTGAAGCTCTGAGTGAGAGCAACATCCTCCCAACTTGTTCGCGTGGATCTCGCCCATGATGATCGAAGAAACTAATTAGATGTCAGAGGATGCGGCTACATCCAAGCTTGAAGACAAACATGCGATCTCAGCATTTGTCAGGGACCCGCGTGCCGCGTGTTCTGGCGCTCTTGTTTTTGTTGTTTTTGTTGCTTGCTGTTTGCGGTCGGCTATCCATGATGAGCAGCATTCTCCAACACCCTTTATCTGAGTGGCCTTGAAGACACATTTGGTCTGCAATACTATCTGCTCTGAGTTGGAACACAGGTCTTGCACGTCCGGTTTTGCCACAGAGGAACGGCGTTTGTGCGACACAGAGCGTGGTTCATGATGAGCAGCAGAATATCCAACACCCTTTATCTGACTGCGCTTGAAGAAAGATGAATCTGCTAGCTTGTGAAGCTCTGAGTGAGAGCAACATTCTCCCAACTTGTTCGCGTGGATCTCGCCCATGATGATCGAAGAAACTAATTAGATGTCAGAGGATGCGGCTACATCCAAGCTTGAAGACAAACATGCGCGTCGACTGAGGAGCCACGATCCCTGGAATCTCAGCATTTGTCAGCGACCCGCGTGCCGCGTGTTCTGGCGCTCGTGTTTTTGTTGTTTTTGTTGCTTGCTGTTTGTGGTCGGCTATCCATGATGAGCAGCATTCTCCAACACCCTTTATCTGAGTGGCCTTGAAGACACGTTTGGTCTGCAGTACTATCTGCTCTGAGTTGGAACACAGGTGTTGCACGTCCGGTTTTGCCACAGAGGAACGGCGTTTGTGTGACACAGAGAGTGGTTCATGATGAGCAGCAGAATATCCAACACCCTTTATCTGACGATGAATCTGCAAGCTTGTGAAGCTCTGAGTGAGAGCAACATCCTCCCAACTTGTTCGCGTGGATCTCGCCAATGATGATCGAAGAAACTAATTAGATGTCAGAGGATGCGGCTACATCCAAGCTTGAAGACAAACATGCGCGTCGACTGAGGTTGTTTGCTTTGCATCAAGATTGTGGAAACCCGGGGGGGGGGGGGGGTCCTGCCTCAAGCGCAACCGCCTCCCAAATTAAGCTGCCAGACCGCCGCCGCGAGCACTGAAGCCAAGCGAAGAGGTGCCTCCAGCATATTTGTTTCCGACGAGGATCCTTTCGGAGCAGACCTTGACAGCTGCGGCATTGTTGTAAGAATCTGGGAGCCGCCTCTGCTTTGGGCTGCAGGCCAGCACGACGGACCCTTCCAGCCAAGGGTCCAAAGGCTCGGGACGAGGGGTCCTTGGTTCTTCCAACTTTCTTCGTGCTGGTTCGTGAGCGTTGCGCTTGCACTGAGTATAGTACTCTTTCTTCCTGTGCTTGCTGCCCACGGCTGGCAACAGCTCAGTGTGATGTGCGATGGCCCAATTGGTTTAGAGCGTCGCAGCGTGGACCTGAGCAGGGGCCTCCGACATCTCCAGCCGAGGTGAAGCAGGCCAGGGATCCTCAGTTCAATCAGCTCAGCACCCAAAAGGGGATGACCGCAAGGATGTGTGAGACGAGCGGCCAAAAAGGGGGCTCAAAGGGCACATGTCCTTCTTTGCGAGGCCCAGGCCTTGCTGAGGCAAAGGCCACAACTGCAAGCATCGCTGCAAGAGCAGGGGAGCCAAGGAAGGGGGGGGAAGTTGATGAAAGCTGATGGGCAGATGATTCAAGTTGATGAGTTGGGGCAACTGCAGGCAACCTTGCAAGCAACGGTTTCAATGACAGTGCCATACTGCAGTCTAGAACAAGATAGATCATTGTCGTCCAGGTTTGTGCTTTCATCCACCCCGATGACGTTTGCATAAACCTCCAGAACCTCAGAGAACTCTCACGCGGCCGCGATGCTGTAAGCAGGTATTCTCATAGCAGGTAGAGAGTAGTCAGCGAAAAGGCTGTTGACAGATCTCGTCGAGACTTGGAGCTTGTCGATAGATCGAGCGTAGCTCCGGAGGCCCCTCGAAAGTTCACGAAAGCTGTTAGGGAAGAGTGATGGAAAGTCGGACAACCTCCTGTCTTCGGGGAGTGGGGCATTGAAGGTGGCTGCCCGCTTCAGCGACCGCCCGGCGGGCGCCGAGCTCCCAGGAATGACGGACGGAGAGAAGCATGTTTCAAGCAGTCCGGGTGCTGTAAAGGGATCCTAGTTCAAAGGATCCTACTAAAAGGAACACGAAGGCCCAGACCCCATAGTCCTAGAGAGGCACGTTTGCCGAATGCTGCGCACCGAATACTCGTAATGCAGCTTTCGCCATTTTGCAGCGTACCCGGCAAGCAAGGCGGTTGTGCTGGGCTTCCCAACAAAGCAAGCTGTCATTGGATCATGTCAGGTTACTTCGACATCCAACACTTTGGAGGACATGTTCATTCAAGCTCCAGACAAAAGGCATCGATGGGCAAGCTTGTCAGTTCCGTCGTTCCATCCGACAAGTTTGGAGTTCTGCCAAAGGGTTTCGGGTTTGGGGCCTCTGCACGCCTCCTTGCGGACATACATCCCCAGCATCCAGTTGCCAACTGACTATCGCACATTCGCAGCTCTCACCGCGCTACCGGTCCAGGCATCGCAGGGAGGCGCCGAGCAGGCAAGAGGGCCTGGCCTGCATCTCATGTGATCTCTAGTGGCAGGAGTTCCACAGCTACTGCACATCGCATCGCAGCCCCACGCAGCTCGCTTGTGCAGGCCTTGTGCTGATGGTATGGCGGGACGAGCCAGCAACTGCTGGACTCAGGATGCCAAAAACACCTTGGATCATTAACGAACTGGCAAGTCTTAAGTCTTGCAAAGGGGGTATCAAGCATATTCAAGAAACTTTCAAGCACACACAGGCATGCAACATCACAAAGAGAGAGCTGCGCGCAAGGCTGTGGAATCCAAAAACCCATGCGCACCACGTACCACTGGTCTCAGGAGCGCCGCCCTTCGAGATGGCAGGGCCCTTCAGCGTGTGGGCCAGAGATTGAACGATGCTCCTTTTCGTGTCTTAACATCTATCTAGTTGTCCAGTTGTTACACGAGGTTCGCAGGTTCGAGTTTTTTCCGGAGACCTTTCAGGAGCAAAAGAGTCACAATGGGAGAATGCTTCGACTCTGACCCGGTAGTCCGGCATCTTCCTCACATCACGGTGAATCAAGGGATGACTCCCTTGACGCATCACGGAAGCAGCAACCGTCTGCCTCTAATCGCAGGGGCTCAGGGTTTCTAAAGCTTCAGAGGTACTACTTGGGTACTAAAAACCATATTGGAACTTAAGGGGCTTGGAAGTGAGTACAGTTATACTTATTGTTTAATAAGTACCATGAACCTCCAAGTAGTCGTCAAGTTGTTGTCAGAATTTGGCCGAGATATGTCGAGTCTTTGCCGAGGCCGCCCCGCGCGGAGAACCTCTCGCTACACCGTGGGAGCCAAGCTTTACCCAGTGGCTGGGGGCCCGGAGGGCTGCAAGGGCGAAGGTATAAGAAGGTCCAAATCCATCCAGAGTTTCGATGTGGGCAATGCACCTTGTGGGGCCTTTGGGGCCTTCATTTCCGCAGCGCAGGCAGGAGGGGTAGATTGAGGGCCAGACAGCTGCACGGCGTGGAAGGGCAATGGTTCAGTAATTAAGAAGTTCAGCAAGTGCGCTGTCAAACACTGGGCCATCCTCAGGTCGGATGAGCCTACGCCAGGTGGGCAGCTGCGGGTACTCGTAGGGATGTTTCAGTAGGTGCTAGGTACGGCATCCATGGGCATGCACGCCACTGTCAGGGCTCTTCACGCTTAGCTTGTTGTTGGTGCAGTTCTTGAGTGTTGCAATCCATATTTGCTCGCCTCGTAAAGTTGATCCGTACTTCACGCATGTTATACGCATGCTGTGACCTTAGCCCCGGCCAAAATGCTCTCCGTCTACCTGTATCAACTGGCAGCAAGCATGATACAGCGCTACGTCAAGATAGCCAAGAACATCGTCATCTGGTATTGGTTCTTCTTACGTGAACTACTTTTTGCTTGCTTTGCTTTCAGGATGCTGTTAGTACTGCAAGACTGCAAGATGTTGTGACACGGACTTGTTGGTGAGGAGCGGACGACTTCAACAGCCTCTCTGGCATGTTACGAAGTCGACCTACTGAGACATGTCATGGCACGTGTATGACCGTGTGCAGAGTTGTGCTGTGTGTTGGAGCCGGCCAGGACTACGGGCGCGCGTATACGCTGCGAGAGCACCCCCCCTGTGCTGGAGCGATGAGCTCAGAACAAAATGGTCACCTACAGGCCTTGCCAAGCAGACACATCTGTCAGCATGCAGGACATTTGATCTTTGTGCGTAGCTGCGCTGCTCATCACAGTGCGAGGTGCCCAGTCCACATGCGCTGCGTCGCACGTCCACCCCAGAGCGCCGGAGCGAGGCATGGGCGACTAAGCCTTGAACTCCACTGGCGTGCGCATCATGGCCTGATGTCAGGCTCACGCCAAATGCCTCTACACTACCTCGCACAGGGACAGAATGTGAGACAACCTTCGGTTGGCAAGGCAGCCTTAAGCTGATCTTAGCTGTGCAATGTACGCAGTTTGCAGGACTACGGCAACATGTACCAAAAGGTGCCGTGAGCGACAAGTTTGGCAAGCAGATCATGCTTTTCAGGTGATGGGTGTTTGACAGCGTATGTGACGGTCGAAGGGTGAGGTGATCTGCGACCTGGTGTTAGATGAAGTTAGACGGTTGGGAGGAAGCATCGGCTCGTCTTCACCCATTCCCCAGCGGGCAATCTTGCGTTGAATTCCCCTTCCTGGAAACCTGGAAGGTTGATGCTAGGGCTCAGGCACTCCTTTGCTATCTGAAATCACAGAAATGCACAATGCTGGAATGTGCCAGAGCCCACAAGACTGCCCCTTGGAGGGAACATTCGGTCAATGCCTTGCCCTGACAGCTGGGCGCCTGGTTAGTCACCTAGTCCCCAGCCTCTGCTGTGAAACAGCAGTCACAAATTAAGCGTTGGCCAGATCCGCAAAGTGAGTTTCCGGATTTGGCCTAGAGAAACGGTCCACGGCCTGGGTTCCCTAGCCAGCATGACAGGCATTGAGAAGCCTTTGGGCACAATCAGGCGCACTCCTGCAGTCTTAATTGGCAGGCTGAAGTTCCGCATCAGACATGCTATCATCCACTCATGAGATACTTCTGCACAAAAGACCTTTACAGTCATCCTCCTTCCCCGGTGCACCGGCATGTACATCACAGTCACGGATGACATATCGTTTCCCCGGCTGC
This sequence comes from Symbiodinium natans, assembly GCA_905221605.1. Taxonomy (NCBI): domain Eukaryota; class Dinophyceae; order Suessiales; family Symbiodiniaceae; genus Symbiodinium; species Symbiodinium natans. Next base: position 127,076 of record CAJNDS010002712.1, on the reverse strand, counting down.
AGGGTCCTATCACAGTGCCAGACGTGCATTGGGTCTTTGGGAGAGAAGGAGGAATCTCCAGCCCACCGGCCAGCTGCAGAAGATTAAGAAGTAGTGTTTGAAGGTCTGTTCTCTCTCTTAAAGACTTGCATTGCCTCGCTGTACAATAGCCCCTCTGGCCTCAAGCAGTCTGATTGGCTTACACGCCTCGCAAGATTGACTGCGGATGCCTCCGCACGCAAACGATTGAGTCCAGTGTCCTGCCGAATCCGCTTAAAAGATCAACCTGTTACGCATGATGCTCTGCGCCTCGCGCCACTTTGCGAAGACACCTCTGAGAGCGGCTTCGTGGCTGATTCGCCCCCCCCCCGCCCCCTTCTTCTTTGCTTTTTGTTTCCGAAGCTCTGAAAACCTTGTCGGAGCGTAGCTCAAGGGAACAGCGTACAGGCCGGGCCTTGGGCAACAGAGATGATCGAGAAGGCACGCGGCATTGCATGTGTTTGGGTTTTGCTGCCGCTGCCACGGGGAGTTCATGGGACAATTGCGGTAAGCAAAAGCAACGCGCTCTGGACCTTCGGTTGTTGGAGTGGCCCCGAAGGTCCGAAACGGCCTTTGCGCTTCTTTCTTGCGGTCCGATCGAATGTGCGCTTCACTCGCGTTGCCACGTCTTCTGCCAGCTCAAGGAGGATTTTAACGGTGGCCACACCATGCCCGACAGCATGCCTATGGTGCTTCGGAAATCATCTTCAAAGTCAGACGCAGAGGATACTCCGAAGTTGCTGTAGATAAGCCCCCCCTCCCCCGGTTTTATAAGGCTGACCTTAGGCCTCCAACCAGCACCCCAACCAACTTCATAAAGTATTGCAGCACCCAGGGCGCTAGACTAGACGGTAGGGTTTAGGGTTTATAGGGTTTATAGGGTTTGTAGGGTTTATAGGGTTTATAGGGTTTATAGGGTTTACAGGGTTTTTAGGGTTTTTAGGGCTTTTAGGGTTTTTAGGGTTTTTAGGGTTTTTAGGGTTTAGGGTAGACTTTGTACATTCCTGCGCTGTCCTTTGCCATGGGCCGGTTCTCGTCCTGGGCCCAGGGCCGTGCGGCTGAGGCTCCCAAAGAGGAACCGGTAAAGGCCTGATGCTTGGAGCTCCTATCATTGTTATTCTTATTCTTATTCTTATTCTTATTCTTAGTTTTGTTATTGTTATGATTATTATTTTTACTATTACTATTAGTACTTTGGTATTCTTCTTCTTCTTATTGTTTTTATTTTTCTTGTTTTGCGACTTTTTTGTTATCATTATTATTACTACTATTATTATTATTATCATTTTTGCAATTATAACTTTTATTCCACTAGTATATTCGCAGAATAGTACATGAATGAGCATTTCGTATTTTAGTACTTTGGTATGTTTGCATATTCGAAGATTGTATCATTAGTGTGTGCGTAAACAGGGCGTTGTCCATGGCACCCCTACCCAGCAATTGCCACTGCCCACCTACCTCGGCACACTGCTTTTTTTCAATGCCGAAAGGGTGCTTAGCATGTCGAGGTCACCCACACCCCACCCATGCCGTGCATCACATTGCGAGAAAGGCTCCGTTGACCGAAACTGCCGCCTTCATCTCGCCTCCAATTCCGACTGAATCGCTTGACGCACTTTCCCTGCGCACACATTGCAAGGCTGCGCCGCAGAAGCAGCTGTTCGTGGTCGACAACCTGCAGCTCCGCTCCAAGAGCAATGGCATCAGGCAGCTTGTGTCAGCTTTGTTCATGCTGTTCTGCCGGGCACGTGCGACACAACAGCCCCCACCATCCGAAGACAAATGGCAGATACCGATGCTCGCCCGACTTGGGGGACAAGCACAGCAAGGTTCCAGTAGTAGCGATAGTGTGCTGACAGACCCTCCTCGCAGCTTCCCTTGTAGCATCTGTCATGAGTGCTTTTTAGTCACAGGTTGCTTTGTTTGGGTCCCGGATCCAGGCGCATTGTCCCTCGCTTTCCGTGCATGACAATTTGGCCTCAGCTGCCTGCTGACCTGTGTCAGGGCACCCCGTATGGAGGCTGCTGGATACAGGCAGCTCGACAAAACTTCTCCCTGCACCATTCTCTGCTTGCAGCGATTGCACATGGAGTTAGTTTGAGCCAGGTATGGTGAGTTTGATCTGAAAACTAAAATGGCAAGGTTGGAAGCCGATTTCTGCCAACCCATATTGGCGGGGCCGAAGTCCTGCGACCGATCGAGGCATGGCATCGATCGTGTCGAAACTTGGCTTTCCTTCACACCAGCTGTTGACAGGAGGGCAGCACCGAAGGGATTGCCGTGGAAGCTCCCAGTAAGGATGTCAAGGACGCATTCCCTGTGTTGCTGTCCCTGGCAAGCGGCAAAACGCGTCCTGCTGCTGTTGCTAGACAGGAGCAGGACAAGCTGCTTGGTCAGATGCTCTTTGGCCGGGCGGACACAGACGCAGGCTACATTGTGCCTTGGCACCAATACTACCTGGGGTTGAGCCCTGCCCTTCTCTCAGCGCTACGGGCCTTGCTGTTACGAGCAGCCCATGCAAGATGTAAGCTGGGTTGCACACGCTTCTGCAGGATCAACGGCAGCAAGAGAAGTCGCCAGCACGAACTCTGCTCCTTTGCTGCGTTGGCATGGTCTTGCCGGAGTCTTGCCTGATTCTTCTTCCGGCACTAGGGTTTCGGGGGTATTTGCAGTTGCGGCTTGGGGTTCCTGATGCAGGATTCGTCCGGAGACCTCCATGACCGATACGCCGCTCTTGCCAGTTGGGGACGGAGCTGTCTACGAGGTTCTGCAGCCTGGCAAAACTAGGGGTAAGATGCTGCTTCAGACTTCAGATTGCTTCAGCTTCACGAAGCTGTGTCCTTGCTGCATGCTAGTGGTGGCGGTCAGCGTTGTGCAAGGTATGAACGAGTTGCCATTCGGTCTGCAGCCAGCACGACCTCGACGACCTTGGAGATCAAACAGACTCTTCGACAACAAAATGCAGCTCCGACGTCCGCTTGCAAGCCATACACTTTCCGATTCCGACTGTGCGATTTCAGGAAAGGCGAAGACCTGGAGCTATTCGAGTGGGATTCCACGCGCAAATGGCGGCGCTGTGCTGCAGATGCGTCAGCGACTCGTTCACCTCAGTGAGCGTGTTAAGACCTGCCAACAGCCCGATAGTTTCCGATAGCTGAGGCGTGCCACCACCGTGGGCTGGGTGCTGCTCGACCACCCTGAATTTGGCCCTTTGGTCCGGCCCAAGGCCATTACGGGGAATGGATCTGAGAAAAAAACTCGAGGCCGCCATAAACCTGCACATGATCTCCCTTATGCTTTGAAAAGGCACCAAAGAGACACCCCTCACCCCGTTCCCACAACCTCCCCCACCACCCGCCCACCCAACAGCAAAAAAGCAACGAATAGCCCCGCGACAAACGTAACGGCGCTCAGGGATATGGTGTTAGAACGTTTGCTGTAGGGATACAATGCTTGGTGGGATTCTCTGCTGGCTGCTCTGGGGGACATGCGCTCCATGGGGGTGCTTCGCCGCAGACTTCTCTGGAAGTGGGCACTCCACTGATACTCTGCGGAATTCTCTGCAGGACGGGAGTACTTCGTGGGATTTGCGGTGGATTCTCCGGAGGTCCGGAGGAACAAAACGTGGATTCGCCCAGGGCCTACAGTACCACAACAGGCTACCACAACAGGCAAGAACAAGCACCCACACATCATACCCATTCATACCCCAAGCATTCCTCAACCACAAAGCCCTGGAGGGAGCGCCTCTCTGCGCTCGGCCCCTGGAGCCTCTCTGCGCAGCGGCCGCCGAGGGGCAGCTGGGGGAGCTGAAGCGCTTCCTTGGCGAAGGTGGGGGATTGCCCCTTACCCCTTACCCCACCCCACACCCAAAAAAGGGAGAAACGAGAGGCAACATGAAACATCTAAATCCCTAAGTCTTCGACCCGATTTTTGGGGGCCGGGTTTTGAGCATCTTGGGAGGGATGGAGTGGGGGCAGTGGTTGGTCCTGAGGTTGAGACTGGGCTGTCAGGTGCTTCAGGGGTTTGGGTGCACAGACTTGGACTCTTCAAGGTTTGGGTGCTGTCTTAAACCACTTCAAGCCTGTGTAAATTATCGTATCTTATATGTTTTTGCCTTATATAATATATGTACATATACACATTATATACGCATGATATTCTCGTATATGTACGCCTAGTCGCTATATGACATAAATGAATACACATAGTAGAGGTGAATAAATACATAGATATCATTTATTCGTTTATTCTATTGAACCCCGGCAAACCATCACAGGACACGACCCATGTGCCTGCGATGCCGGCGGCATGTCCGCGCTGGCCTTGGCCGCGTGCCTCGGCATTGAGCCCCATGCCAGTCCACAAACTACCATGAAAGGCCACCGGGTTTAGGGTTTTTAGGGTTTAGGGTTTAGGGTTTAGAGACCTATGTTTCTGCAAGCGTGACCTTTTGATGTTCATGGTTTTCGATCTCATGACCAAGGCTGGCTGATGCCAGGGACTGCGCCGTTCATCTTATCGAGGTCCCTGTCGCCCCGCGGACCCAATGGGGTATGTTGGCGCAGGATTGACTTTGAAGGAACTATGCCCCATTCACGAGAGGCGGGCGCCGTGACGACAACCGCAGCGGGGGATGCAGCGATCAGGCCATCCCCATGAACTCTGTTGAATTTCCGGACCGGAGCAAACAGCTTTGCCAGGAATGCTGGAAGTGATAACGTCCGAGCGCTGATCCAGGCGCTTCTCTCCTGTATCGTCCCCAGTGCCCCCAGTTTCAAAGGCTCCCAGTGTTAAAATGCATGAAAGCGATTTCAGATTGCTGGGCTAGGGCGGTGGGCCTTGGCTTGGGAGGCGCTCCTGGGCCACATGGTGGAGGACGATACCACTCTGCAGGCGTTCGGGAGACGTTGTGTGCTTTTTCATATGTCTTCAGATGCTTCGTCTGTGTCCTATTCAAGCTGCAACAAAGTTCTACTATCTTCTACTTTGCGATGGTAGTTATATATCAGGAAGAGAGTATCATTTCACAAGGCCGATCGTGGCTGCTGTCTGTGAGCCAGGCTGCTCTTGCTGACCTCACGTTGGATGCCCGGCTGGCTGCTGACAGGCTGAAACCATGCATTATGCATGCCATTGCAGTGAAGCTTGCTCCTTGTGTTGCGTGGAGTCGGTGTCGTTAACGCGTCTGTCAGAGTATGCCGCTACGCGGTACGCAGCAGTTCTTTCAAGACCAAGGGTTAGATCTGCTCGAAGCAGGATCTTGGAGCAACTCGATGAAGCCGAGGCCCGATGTGCGGCTGACGGGGTTTCAGGTGTATGCCTGGGGTTTAGGGCCTGGGGTTGGGAATGTATATAAGGTTGTCTAGGGCTTGCATGTTGTGACAATGCAGTGCTAGGAAAGTTACAAAGGGCTTGTTTAGGGCTTTTCATGCTCCAAAGTCGCAAGAGTGTCTGAGACATGGGGATGCAGGGGTGAAGTTGGGGGGAGAGAGAGTCTTCCTATTTTTGGAGTGGTCTGAACACTCCGATAGAGATCGTGGTCTTCGAACTTGCTTGCCATTGCCGGACATTAAAGGCTCCACAGCTCCTGCCGGCTGAGCCAAGGACAAGCGTCAACTCAAATGTGGCGATACGAAGCTGCATGCTGCATTGTTGATGTCTGCGTTTAAACAAACAGAGCCCGCAGTTGTGTACAGCGACACGACATGCTTCGGGTAGCCCAGCAGCTCCCGCATGAGTTTCAAGCGAGCCGTCCTTTTAAGTGTTGATGCTGGGTTCGCTGGGCAGACCAAGCTGATGCTGCTTGTTGGATGGCCCCACAAAGTAAGCCGCAGGGTTTGGACTGTTTAGGCCTGCGTCTGTGTTCAGAAGGACACAGCCGGCGCAGCCTGCAGCGACTCCATTCGCAGCTGAAGCAGAAGGCCAAACTGTCCTGAAGTGTCGAAAGTAGAATTGAGTGGTTGTTCAGCGTCGACTCGAAGGCGAGCCGAAACTTCCGCGGCGGAAGGGAGGGAAGCTCCATGAGGCCAAGAGACTCTGTTGGATGACCCACTTTTGCGATCTCGTGGTGTGTCAACGGACGCTTGCAACTCAAGTACTGCAACTTGGCAACAGGTGCTGCACAAGGCTGTGGCAATTCGATACTTGCCAAGCACAACAGCGGATATGGTTAGAGACTCGGGGGGGGACTGCTGTGAGGGTACATCGCAGATCCACGCAGGTATTCAAGCATGAGATTAGCCGAGCAGAACAGTGAGGTTGGAACCCGAATTCTGGGGCAGCTCGTGGAACTCTTCGAGGAGAGTGTAGTGTCCTCAGACCGGGCAAGAAGTTGGGCCACTGTGTGACACATTGTGACCCTCGACTGTAGCCGCGTCGTGGCCTCTTGGATCTCAGATTTCAGGCTGACGGAAAGTGGCGGAAGATGGAAGATTCAGAAAGTGGTGAGGAGGCCAGACGCCGTTGAATGCTCAGCCAGTCCTACCCGACGATGCATCACGGCCAGGGCTGGATGCTTCTGCAGCACCCCCAGCCCCTAGCTCAGCTACTGCCTGCAGAAGCTACGCTTCAAGGATTTCGTGGAAGACGCGGATGCCGCATGCCAGTCTTCCAGTCCATGCTAGTCACTGCCAGTCTGCTTTGTATTGTTGCGGATGAGACCTCTTGGCTCCAAGCAGACGGCGAGTCCACACAGTGCATGCAAAAGGTTGGCGAACGCACCTCGTGAGCAGTCGCAGCGCGAGCTAGCCATGAAGCCCTGCCATAATATCATTGCTTCTGAAGTTGCCTGAAATCGAGCATGGATGCCGCAAGCTTTTAATTCGAGGCCTGGAAGCTGGCATTTTGTTCTAATTCACTATATGTGACTCTTAACAACACATCAAAGCATCAGGGGGGGGGGGCTTGCCTGATTATTTAGCAGCATTGGGGCCTGTTCCACTGACGAAGACACAGCGTGATGGCAGGAATGCCCGGTTCATCTGGGCTGCGATTGGAGCACTCGCTGACGATGCTGCCCATTGTGACGCTGATACTATCGTTAGGAGCAAATCGCTTGGCTTCTCGGCCCCATCACAGAACCATGCACTGCCATGAATCACACACATGCGCACAAAGCCCATGCATGTCCACGCGACTCACTCTGCTTCTCCAAGAGTCCCTGAGGTCTTACAGTCGATGCTCGTCGTCTGCAACTACCCAGCGCACCGCCACTTCAAGAGGCCTTCGAGTCGATGGCCGCTCTGGAACGAGGATGTTGCTGTCGTTGCTGTTGTTGTTTTTACTGATGGTTCTGGAGTACACTGGGTACACCATGTAAGTGACAACACGTGGCAACACGCAGTCTTCATAAACTCCTTTCCTTTTCTGGACAAGGCGATTCTGTGACGAATGATTCATTGAGTATTTATTGGCAGGAGAGGTAGCCAATCCGGACGAAGGCCGGCAAGTGCGTTCCTGAGTACTCGAGACTGTCAAAACGACAGACTTGATGTCTTCGTTGCTGGATCCCCTGCATGCGCTTCTGCTGTGGCTGAAACTTCTTGACTCTGCGACCCCCATACGCCCACAGGCTTATGATTTGTTATTTATGATGCCTGTCAACCTTGCCTTTCATCAAGATGTAGCTGCCCAGTCCAAAAGGCTGACCTTATCCCACCGCTGTGCTGGCCATGCCGTTCTGCGGGGCTCGTACGGTGAGCCCCTTGGCCCAGTATGCCACATCTTTGCAGACAACGGGGGAATCGGCAAGGAGTCCAATGCTGTTCCCCATGTACACTGTGGCACTGGACGTGGTGCTGCGGATGACGAAGATCTCCCCGCACGAGGAGCTAAAGGATGAGGGCAAGCTCATCAATTTCCACAGTACCTTGGGCAAGGCACTCTTTGTTTCCCACCAATGGGTTGGGATCCGCCATCCAGATCCAGAGTTTAAGCAGTTCAAGGTGTTGCAGGAAGCTTTACAATATGCGAGGGCTGGCTTGCAATCAATTCCAGTTGACCTCGTGGCAGAGACGATGTTTCCGAGTGCCAAAGGCTTACCTACGTCGGAGCTTTTTGCAGCACCTCTCTTCATCTGGTACGACTACTTCTCTTGCCCGCAGCTAGAGCTCAGCCAACAGAACAATGCCATCTCCCCTTCGGGCGAGAGATTGCTGACCAATGCCATAAACAGCATCCCTGCATATGTTGCGGAGAGCACGTTCTTCTTCGCGCTCTGCCCAGTTGTCGAAGATGACGCTCAGTGCACGGTGTACACCCCATCATCCTGGGCAGACCGAGGTTGGTGCAGGCCATGCCGAAGTACTTTTTCTGCGAACGTATTCGTAGAAATCTCAGTAATGCTAGTACGGCGAACATATTGCCAAGATATACCACGGTCAAGGCTATGGCAAGCTGTCTCAGTTGCAGCCTAGTTTGTGCCTGCCCTCTTACCACAACTAATTAGTCCAGCACCATTGACATCCTCAAGCTACGCCCGCCTTGATACCGTTCTTCAGCCTCGGACCGCGATACAGCTGCATACTTACTGAGCATCTTGCGCACACAGCCCCAAGACCCTGCATTGCCCACTTCATCCCAATTCCCTGATCGACATGTGCATTGCAGGGTCGAGCGAGCCCTTCGGGAACTGGGCAAGGACGATTCCTGGGTGTTGGCGCAGTATTCATTCTTACGATAGTGTATTCCAACAACTCGAACCTTAGATGTTAGAATCGCGGCGTTTTGAAATCGCCGCGTTTGGGGAAAGCCCGAATCGCGCGATTTGAATGGGTCCCTCGACTCCGGTTTAAGGTTGAGGGTTTAGGGATGTTTAGGGTTTAGGGGTCGAGGGTGGAGGGTTGAGGGTTGAGGGTTATTTGGTGCTCGACCCCCCCCCCACCCTTCAGAAGAACCAGGTTCTAAACACTTATCCTAAGTCTTGAACCCATAAACCTTGAAGGGAAAACATCAGAAATGATTTTTGCCAGGGCCTGCAAAAATCATTTCGTGCTCAACCCCCCCACCCCCCCCACCCCACCCCCACATCAGAAGGACCAGGTTCGGTACAAACCAAAAAACACACAGTGCTCTCGGAAGTAAGTCGTTGAACATGGTACTTTTCTAGATAAAATCTCAACCTGATTGTTTCATACATTGAAAGCCTAGTTTGGGTTGGGCGAGAGGGTGTTTAGCTTAAGCCCTAAACTCTAAACTCTTACTCAAATATACATGAAAGAAAATCTGTACTTCGCTACGTGCGAGTTTCGAGACCAATGAGGGCCTTCGAATGGCTCCGTAAACTGAATTTCCAAACAACTGAAGGCTTTCCAGCACCTCTCTGAATCTGAGTTTCCGGTTATTCAAGGCTTCCTAAAAGCGCCCCTGAACTTGAACTTCTGAAATAGTGACAAAGTCCTTGGGCCCAAGCTGGCTAAATGATTTTTCCCAAACCCGCAAAAATCATTGAACCCACTTCTCACGAGTGCTGCTTGAAAGCAGCACAAGCTGCGATTTGGCATTGGAAACCCGAATCGCGCGATTTGCGTTTCCAACGGTTGAATACGACCAAATAAGAAGCGATTTGGGCCTGCGTGTTTAAATCGCAGCGATTTGATTCCGCGATTTCATCTTCTAAGACTCGAACAATTCCAACAACGGTACGAAAACAAGGGCGAGGTTCGGTACGGGCAAAGGCCCTGAGCAAAGAACAACCTCCATGTGTGTGTGTGTGTATACAAATGTGTGTATATATAAAACCTCCATTATACTACCCGCCACAAATTCGTATCTGACCTTCCACCCAAATCTGGAGGGGGGAGGGTTTGGAGTTAGGACCCCTTAATCAGGTGTGCAATTGTTTGAGAGACTCCCCCAGCCCCACGGCCTCAGTTTGGGGACTATCGTGAGATGGGGGCTTTCGCGATCAAGGGTATTCTATCGGAATCCTGATCATAACCGAATCCTGCTATTAGGGGTCTCTATGAAGGGTCCCCTATGTTCGTAAACTCCAGGACGAGTCCTGGGTGATCGTCAAAAGTTCAGCGAACCTGGAGTTGGTCATTGGGCCACCCGGCAGAACTCAACAGTCCGGCTGACTTTTCCTCTTTATCTATCGAAAGGTTTGGCTTTAGGTTCGGGGTGGGGCTTAGAGGTTCGGAGTCCAGTAGGAATGTAAGTCTTTTTGGTTCTAAACGTGTGACTGGACAAAGAAAGGCAAGAAGCATCTGTCGGGGGTGGGCCAGCTGGGGAAGGCCTGTTCACTGTTCCGGAGGACCGAGGGGCGTGGGAAAGTCGTGCTGTGAAGTCCGTTCCTGCTTGAACCTGGCACAAAAAAGACACTAGATCCCAAACCCTAAAGGCCCCAACTTACTGCATCCAGAGCCACACCGTGCTTGCAGGATCTCAACCAACTGGCTCCGATCTTTGCCGAAGCCCTGAGGCGTAAGATCGACTCGCTCCTGCGTGCCCAAGATCTCGTAACTTGTATGAAGCTTCTGAAGCTAGGTTGCGCGACATTTGTTCGAAAGAGGCTGCACTTGAGCACGGAATCTCGTGCCGCGCTAGTGTGCTTTGTGGTGATCTTGCTGCATTTGTCACAGTACTGCCTACTCCTTACTACGCGGACTTGGATTTTCAGGCGTTGTGAGGGGAAATTGCTCGGAGTGCTGGTCTCAGGTAAGCTACCGCATCCTTCTGAACTTGCAGGCGGTGCTTTTGAAGGGCCTTGCCGTGAACGGGCTCTATGAGCCAGTCCCGGGTTTCGAATTGAACGCGAAGAACCCGGAGAGCCAACATTTGCAGGTCGCGAAGTTCCTTTACCAGATGGGCTTCGCACGGGTGCGTCAGCAGGATAAGACTGGATGGTCGCCCTTGCACTATGCGGCCCTGCGTGGTGACCCGTCCTTGATCCAAGGCTTGCTGGCGATGAGGGCAGACCCGAATAGCAAGACGAGGAAGGACCAGCCGCGAGTGGGGATGCCGCCATTGACTCCTGTGCTTGCAATCTGCCTTTTCTACAAGCACAATGAGGCGGCGCGCCTGCTGATTTCTGCAAGAGCCGATGTGAACAGCAGTGGTCTCTTCATTCGTGGGCCCATGACGGCTGCTGCTGATGCCAACAATCCGGAAGGAATCCGCCTTCTTTGTGAAGCTGGTTGCAGTCCGCACGCGCGGAACATTTTCGGCATCTCTGCTTTTGAATCCGCTAGCGCCTGTGGTTCGAGAGCTGCCATGGACGAACTCCTCAGGGTACGGAGCATTGGTGCACCTGATGCAACCAGTGCTCTTGTTTGCGCAATGATGCATCGTGGAGGCAGCGCAGAGTTGGTGGAATGGCTGATTGAGTTGAAAGCCGATGCGAACGGGTCGTGCAGTTTGTGGAAGAAGTCCCGGCTATTTGGAGTCTTGACAACGGTGAAGTCTCTTCAGCACAGATATGGGACTCCTACAGCTTGCACAAGATCATTTTATCACCTGCCTGGTGCGACGCCATTGATGTTAGCCATGAACACATCGCAATACACAGGCGCTGGAGCCCCTACCACAACTACGCCAATAGAGATTGCGAGAAAGTACTACACCGTATGCTCCAGTAAAGAAATTCAGTTTATCAGCGTGAAAATGTAATGCACTATGTATCCTACAGCTGACTACTTCTGGTGCGTCCCAACACATGCTACGTACCTCAGCTGCCGCAGGCCCCTGAATGCCTCAGGTGCTGCAGCCCTTATAACAGCGGGAGCCAGACTTGATTTGCGCAATCTTCGCGGATGGACTGCAACAGACTTCGCACGCCGCCAGTTGGTGCCGCGTTTCTCGGAAAAAAAAACTCTGAAGTGTACTGTTGAAGAACATACCATAGCCGGCTAATGTACATGAATATTGTATGGTGCAGTATGTCTACGTGTATATATATATATATATGATATCAGATTATTTCTTAACTTTCGGACGGTTACAAGTTGCTGGGTTTCTATCGTATAGCATCTATGCATCTAGTCCAGCATAATCTGCAACATGGTTTCTTGATGGAACCCAAGAGGAATGCCCCAAGCTGTGCACAATCCCCAAACCCAGCAAGGTTTCCTCATGGAAGCTCTGGAGGGTAATCCAGACGAATGCCGGAGAGTGACGTCACTGACCAGAGACGGCTATGTTGAGCAATATTTCTGAGCTTCGTGCTGAATCTTCCAAACACTGACAGGACCCTTCCTTGAAACCTCGAGTGCTCTGTAAAAACAGACAGGAAGGATCTCGAATTCATGTTTGGCAAATATTTTCGGTTCACATGTGTGGCCCGCACACATTGTCCGCTCTTTGTGTCGACTATTACGTCACACGCGGAGAGGGATAACACATGCCCCCTGGCTCGTTCGAGCATGTTCCCCTGCCAGGTCCTGCTTAAAGCAGGGCTGGCAAGAAAGTAGCCAACTTGCGGCTGATGACTTATGACCTGGATGCCTCATATGCCTCATATGCCTCATATGCCTCGTATGCCTCGTATGCCTCATATGCCTCATGCCAATGAAGACGTAGTGTACCATAACCGAGTACTGCTACAGCAGTGTACCATGGTGGTTGGTTGATCAGGAATCAGGCAGATCAGCATTGTTTCTGCCGCCTTGTTGGAGCAGAACCTGGGTCATCGTTTGCAGGCGTCAGCCTCATTGTTGGAGGCGATTTGGTCAGTTGACCTGCTTTCCCGTTCTGGGCCCGAATATCCTACCCGACAGGGACCCCGATGTCGAGAACTGACGGTCTTGCCATTAACTCGCCACAGTCTCTCAGCATCCGCTACCCCTACCCAAAACAGATCCGGACCATCCATCGGTGGGTTGAGTTCCAGAGCGACAAAGAGCAGTCACGTGCCGCGTACGTTTGACTGCAAGACCGGCTGGTGTCCTGGACTCCTTGAAAAGGGGCGACAAATTGCTTTGCTTTTGCTGCCTGTTGTTCCTTGGGGATGGAGTACTAGAGATGCTTTGCCGAATGTTTTGTTGGGTGCCAGCATCTCATCTACTCATCTAGGAACGCTGTTCCTCACAGAAAGAGGGCACTGCAAGGACCCTCCCACGGCCCCCTCGTTCCCTCATCGTACTTCAATATGTCAAGAGACTTTCTCACCAAAAAAGGGGACCCTATAGGGTGGCACGCGATGTGACAACTTGCGGAGGTCGGGCACTACTGGCTTAGGGATCCTGGGCTCGCTCCGGAGGCCTTTGGGGTTCCGAAGCTTTTGTTCAACGGTTTCCATGATTCTCCATGAGTTTTTCATATTTTCCCTGCCATGGCAGGAGATACGTGAGGAGATCTACAGCAGCTGGGTTACTTGGTCTAAGTCTGAGCACAGGAGAGACTCTTTACCAGTCAAGACCTGCACGAAAGCCGAGGCGCAGATTGATTATCTTACACGGGAGGCCTCTGCAAGCAGCTCGTCTCCTTGAGCATCTTGTCGGTCGGATTGGCTCTGTGCCACGTCAGGCGCAGTCTATGAAGTTGTGTAGCCACAGACATTCATGAGACATGCGAAAGGATGCAAAGAGCAGGTAAGTCATGGTAAGTCCCATACAGTCCCATGGCCAGAGTCCGAAAACACCTGAGGGAATGTCACTTCGCTGCTCCTTCTGGGCATCGGCGGCTCAGCCCTCGGCCCGCAGCTCTTGTCAGAGGCGAGCGCGGGATATCGAGGAGTCTTTGACCTCTCACGGAGGCACCACATAACCCCCTCAATCCCCTCCTTCCTGCTACCCAAACACCTCGTATCTCGTACTGGTCGCAGGATGAGATGTTTGCAAGCTTCGATGTCCACACGTGGCTGGAATGTACGGCATGTCGAAAGTCAAGCAGCATCGACCTTTGCATGTACGCCGATCTGTGTCAGAACCATGACATGAATCAACGTCCCATAGAACATCCGCAAGGTCTAAGGTCGGGTGATGCTCCTATAGCCCCAAAACTCGAGCAGGCCTTGGGCCCGGGATCACGGCGGATTGCTTTCCTTGACAACACGGACCGGCCTTCCTTGGGGCTCCTTTGCACCTCTTGGCGGATCTAGAAAACCCTAGCCTCCAAAACCCTCTGTACCCCTCAATCACCAAGTAAAGCTGTGTAACCCTGTACGTATAACCCTACGTAGCCACGTGCAACCCCAAATAACCGCTGTAGAGCCCTGAGGACCCTGATGGCTTCCACATGGTGCTGAGCACGATCGAGCCAGCCTCTACGTGGGCTGCTCTGGCTGTGTTTTCTGAGTGTAACCGATTGTCGTCTTAAATTGTTTTTGAAACAGTATTCAGAATCATTATATATATATATGTGTATATATAGGAATAAAGACCAGTGATGTCGGAACATGCTTGTTGTGCTTTGTTGGGTTCTGCCCAGCAGTCTGGAACCCTCGCCAGGTTCTGGTGATGTCCAAGTCCGGTGGGACGGTTGAGACACGCAACGCCTTGATCGAGACGAAGGCCTGGACAGGTCGAAGATGTCGGGAGTACCTTAGATTAGAAATATTTTGATTACTGTTGTATTGAAAGCTGTCAATATTGTTGAAAAGGTGTCCGTGCGCTTTGCTTGAGGCACACTTCCGCTCCCGTGGCGTGGACTTCGCCTCACGGTCTTTGGCCGTGACCTGCGCCGGCTCACGCCTGGACTGGTGGCAGAATGCAGTAGACTGAGGCTGTCTCACACGAGTGCTTTGAGAGCTTTAACTTTGTAAATTCCCGACATGAGCCACTATGACCAGCCAACCCTCCCTCATGCCGGAGGATCAGATGGCCATCAAAGAGAACTGGCGTGACCGGCACATTGCTCAGTTCTGCAGTTGTGTTATGCTCACCGGGGGAATTCTGGTGTTTTGTTGTGCCTTGCACTTTTCTCTTCAGGCTCCACCTTTGGGAGTTCGTTGGGGGTCGGACCTCCTGGGCTTCTGTTGTGGGAGCCTTGACGGCAGCCTCTTGCTTCGTTTCTTTGGGGAACCCTTATATAAGGCACCTTCTGCACGACGTGGTGCCCAGGCCTGCTGCCCGCGGCACTTTTGGGCATGGACTGGAGATCTCTCCTGAGGCCGGCTCCTAAGATCTGTGAGGGTGGCGAAAAGGCTTCCTCTTTGATGATCAGTTGCAGCTCTATAGGGGTGCAGCCGCCTGCGATGCTTCCACCCGAGTTGCAGATGCCGAGTGCCTTACCTGCAGACGTGGTTTTGAAAGACTCGTGCTGTTTTCGCTGACAGTTTCGCTGGCCTGGGACTTGTGCATCTTGTTTTCTGTGTCGCTATAGACTAAGGAACCCTGCCACCCTGCTGGTTCGTGCCTGGCATTCTCTTGCGGGGCGCGCCATGGTGGTCTTGCCATACAGGCCTGTGGCATGTCGCTTCGGATGGCAAGAAGGAACAGCTCCCTGACGATCAGCTCATTTTTCCCGCGTCACGTAAATCCGCCACCAGAGTATTCTTCCCACGCAGTACTTCTCATCCACCCTCCTGGCATCTGGGCAGGGACCGGTTGCAGCTGTTTGGGCGCTACTTGCAGCAGTTGGTGATGGAGTCTCTCGGCAAGGCCACCGACAGAGGAAACGACAGGGTCTTTCAAAAATCTGGGAGGGGGGGGGGGTCCCCTTTGGAGGTCTTTGTTTAATATTGTTTATAAGGGGTCCTGGAAAGCTGGTAAAGGTGGTATACGTGGACCCTTAGAACAACTCATATGTTGACGACGCAGCTGCTGATGTTGGTGCTTATCAGTGCTTATCCATTGTGCCTGCTTGAGCTGCACTGTGAGGCAAGGGACGTGCAGGGTACCTTGGTGAACCACGGCCTGACAGTGTACGGGAACAAGGGATCGACGGACCAGCATGCCCCTTGGTCTGCAAACTAGGCTTGGCCAATTTCTGCTGTGCTTTGTGTGGAAGAGAAAGTTCGGCCGCTGAATTTCAAAAAGGGGGGGGGGGGCTAAGGGCAGGCTTCTTCAAAATACGAGTACTATGCTACGTGCTTATGCTTATGCTTGGCCCCTCTCGTTCCTCCACAGTTTACGAGATTGTGTTTCTTTCCATCGGCAGTTTTGTTTATGCTCCACGGTTCCTCTCTACTCTACTCCCACCCCCATTCGGGCTAGCGACCCGACGTGAGCCCCACACGGTGTGCGCGGGCGTTCCGGAACGAGGATTCCCAGCCCCCATCAAGGGGACCGCGTCAAGAACCAAAGGCGGTCGAGCACAACAAAAGCAACGACTTGCCTGCCGAAAAAAGCAAAAGCGTTCCCATTCCTATTGCGCAGCATTGCACCCAACGTGGTGAGGTTTCTCGCGTCCTTGACAGGCCCTTTTGCAGCAGCTACTGGACGGCCCTGATGATTACTTTGCCGTTTTCGTCGCGGCTCTCGAGGGAGCTCATGACAAGGAAAGCAAGGAGGCCAGTGCCTAAGGCAATCAGCAGCAGGAGATCTTATAAGGGGTGTACACTGAACATGGACCAGGTCGAAACCGGAGTCACCAGCAGCGACTATCTCTTGGCTTTCCTCATCGGCACACGACGTGCGCTGACTGCGGCCGGACGTAGGACGGCATTGCGGCTCAGGCTTTCAAGCTCGGAGTGTGATCCGGCCGCGTGTGGATTGATTGACGTGACGATCGTCCATGCTCACTTTTAACTATGCCTGGGCTTTTGACGGTCCCCACTGAACGCATTGGAAGATGTTGTTCTTTCCCTGCTCTTCAGCATGCCCGAAGGAGCCTTACCATCACGTTGCAGCGTGTGGATGCTTTCCATTTGGGAGCACCTTTGGCTGACAAGGGGGTGGTTCTTTGGTTCGCACGGGTAGTGTCTGGCTAGAGAAAGAATCCCTCAGGCTTTAAAGGAGCTTTAGGAACTGTTGGGCCTAAGATTCACTGAGGACCATTGGGGGGCTTAGGGAGCCCAGAGCTCTCAATACAGCATCTGGGCTTTGCCCATAAAGAACCCCGAACATGCGCGCCACCAACCTCCACAACGTCAGCATCAAGAAGTGTAGCATGAGCAGTAGCAGCAACTGCAGCAGCAAGAAGAACAGCAACAAGGTTCACGGCTGTGCATGATTGCCTCTACTGGTGATGACTGAGGTACTTCTCGCTCTGTTTGAGAGGGCGGTCGGGCTCTATGCTGCCTTGATTGGAGTAGCTGGCCCAGGTGAGCGGCTAGCAAGTACTGTATCATGAACTTGATAGTAACTTGATGATTTTCCTGTTGCTCATTGTCGGAGTGATGGTGGCTGAAGCTCTGTGACTTTGCAAGGTCAATGCCTACAACCAGCCTGCTGTGGAGTCCGGGAAGCGGGCTGCATCCCGCGTCCTTGCTCTCATGCTGAACCTCCGAGACAATGTGACATCGGCTGTGGCTTGGATGCGTAAGAGAGAGCATATGGCGGACATGGGCATGCTGTGTCGTCAGTCTGGGTGCTGTGCACCTGTGGGCGTGGCAGTTACACAGGCCAGCGACGCAGACCAGGATGACGTGGAGATGCTGCGAGAATACCTTGCGCTTCAGCAGAGCGAGAGAAAGCCATCGCTGCCCACGCACGCAACACCACAGCTTCAAGCATGCAAGCGCAATCGCACGGAATCGCTCTCAAGTCAAGCTCTGTGCGACGGGAGCGAGACTGGGTGAGGCATGTCTGCACTGTCTCCCAAGGTTGGGCCTGCTGCTACGTCCCGTCAGCGATGTGTTTCGCTCAGAGTCCAACTTGCAGAGTTGCAGAGTTACACGGCTGCGTGACGCCGTCTGTTCTGCGCTCGCGCACTCCGCTGCCAAGGAACGCCTGGAGTAAGCCGAGGCAGAAGGGGAAGGAGCCTTATTCTTGCTGATCTTCAGGAGTGTCGCGGGCTTCTGCAGACAGTAGGGGTGAGGGTACTCGAAGGAAGAGGATGAAGGGATGGTGCAAATGGTGCTTAAGTGGCCACAGGCCGAGTGCTCAGACGCGGAGCTCAAGTCCCAGCGTCTGATGCCGTCGCCAAAGTCTCAATCACTGGGGTCCGCAAATCTCATGCTGGGATGAGAATGTATGAAACAGATTGCGCTGCTGCTACCAGGATTTGCGGACAAGCCCCTACACGTCTCTCATGCAACAAGTCGTGACAGACATTATTTCGGCTTAAATCTGTGAGAGGAGCCTCGTGTGATACCCGACGCCCTGCCATAGAAATAACAGTTGCTCCCATGTGGGCGCCGGGAAGGGATTGTGCCGAGCAAGACGACGATGGCCTGCAGAGTCTGGCTTGGACAGCACAAACTGCCATGGTGGGTCAGCACAAGGTACAAGTTGGTAAAGTTGCCAACAGCCTGTTCAGAAATGGGTTATTTCCAAAAATAGAGGTACACCCCCGAAAAGCGTCATATACCCCTACTTTCGGAAACCCCCAAGTGTTAATGTCCCTTGTGAGACGGCAAGAGGCCGCTCCTCAGCAAGCCCTGTGGGCCAAGATTCAGCACCAGTGTTCTTGATGCAATGGCACTGGCTGCTGTGGAGTGTCCTGCTGCAAAAGTATCGGCGGTGCACAAGAAGTTTATCAAGGTTAGGGTCGTAGAAGCACCGGTGATCACTAAGAGAAAGTCTCTCTCTCAGAACAGCTTGGAAGCCACAGAGGTCTCAGTGTCGCAGAACCTGAAGAGACGCTTGGAGGCCTCCCACCCTTGCCTGGAGCAGCCTCAAACTCTGTACTCGCCAATGCTGGCGTTTTTTTTCAGAAGCCAGAAAGAACAAGTCACATTCCCCAGGGTCTTCAGGGTGGGGCCTGGCTGGAGGACAATGCATGCGTAACAGAAGCAAACTGCACACACCTCGTTCCCCGATTGTGGTTCAGAATATGACAACGAATCAAACTCAAGCGGACAATGCACAGGGTTTGGTGCTCGGATTCTCGGTAGCAGCTAGCATTAGCTTCCGTGCATTGGTGAATTTAGTGTTGGGGAGTGCTCCATGGCTCCCTGAAACACAACAACGGGCTTCCTTCAAGGTCTTCATGGGTTACATGACATTTCCATGCACGCATAGTACTTATGTTGAATCTCAGGTTGCCATTTTCCTTTGCTGGTTAGATCACACGGCGTACTTGGAGAGAGGCTGCCTTCGGCGCGCGCTGCACGCCGGCTGGAATGCGGCTTGGAAGCGAATGGAGGGTCACCTATAAACATTGTAAAGGTCGTAGGTTGTAATTCTCGTATGAATAAACGCATGCATGATCTCATATGTGCGGCCATGGAAAAGTTGGTGTGCTTCGTGGCGTTGTCATATTTGAGGTCACCCCTTGCTGGCCAAGTCCCTGGGGCCCTTACGATGCAGGTGCAGAGGGCACTCTTTCAGTCTTTCAACATATATATACATATCTAATATATATATATATATATATATATCTATACATATATATATATATATGTATATGAGCGCCTGCCAAAATTATGTTTCTTGAAGCCAGTACTACGGTGGACACGAGTTGTTGCGAACATCAGTAAACCATGGAAAGCGATATGGGCCCCACCTAAAGCGATAACCTTAGTTACCACATTTCAACCTGTTTTGCTTGATGTGGTCCCGCAGTCCCATAGTATGCAAAGCGATATGGGCCCCACGTAAAGCGATAACGTGGTATCCCGCGACCTCGCACCGTGTAAAGTAATTTTGTCCGTCGCTCATATATGTATTATTTTTCTATGTATGTATGTCTGTATGTATGTATGTATGTAGGTATGTATGTATACATGAAGAAATGAAATGAACAAATACAAATAAAGCATAAATATAAAGATAAAGATAAATCTAAGTATAGATATAAATATAAATGTATTATATATATATATTTTTTTTTAATTTAATTATTGATGTATATCTGTGTTTATATCCGCAGACGCGCGAAGACCCTGTCCTCTGCAGGTCAAGTTGGAGCGGCTCCTTCACACCCGTCTTGGAGCGATCCTGTGGACGTCTACGACAGTGACGGCCAGCACTTGGGAGTTCGCACTGCTTGGCAGGTGCGGGGGGTTTCCATGCAAAGCATCCCGAGTTAAGTGTACGTGTGTGTGTGTACGACCTTACGGCCCCAAGCACTGAAGTGCCTTTCATGAGACTAGGAGTGCACTAGGAGTGCAAGCAGCCCTCCGAGACCTGTCGATGCCACCTGTATGAATACAGCTAAGGAACATGAACAAGTATTCTCATGTCCCCCCCCCGCAGGGGTGCATAGAAGAGGGGGTATTTATGGGAAGTAGGGTGGTTGGGTTGGGAGCTTTTGCAGTTGGGGGCGGCTTTGGGAAACGGCCATCGGAGGCCCATGGAGAGTCCCGCATTGGACCGGCTTTCGGGAGGGTCCAGCTGGGTTCAAGAGAGGTAACGGGTGGGGATGGCAGGGAAGGCGAGGTAGTTCACAGACGGGAAGCCTACCCTGCGTGTAAGCACGTAAGTATTGAAACTCCAAACGGACCCGGTCACAGCGGATCCTGTCAAGCTAGAAACAAAGAAGGGGGACGGGTTGGCATAAACAGCGATTCCAGAAGTTCTATTGCGGGTTTTAGGTACTTCTGTTGAAGCTCAAGGCCAGTTTTGATCATATCTCAAGGAGTGGAATAACTAGCTCCTGATAGGAATATTCGCGTTGGAATTGAATTGAAATCTTCCACTGAGAAGAACAGAATATGAATAGCATTCTAGTCTGATTCACTTCCTTAAACATGCATGTGAGTAGTAAAAAAAGTCCAACTATCCAAGGCCATGATTCTATAAATCCTTTTGCGGAATTTGATGATCTATGCTTAAGCTAAATTCCAGTTGATATCATCACTCAAGTAATGGAAGAGGGAGTCTCTGATGATGTTTGTGTGCTGCTTCTGATGTCGGTTCAATCGTGAATTGGATCATGAAATCTCGTGAATCTGTACCTATTTGAAGGCCATTTATGGACTCCAGAGTGTTGCTTGTGTCGATATGGGGGTTTCCGAAATTGCGGGTACCTTATTGGGGTCCTTTTCGATAACGGAATCCTACTATTGGGGTCGATTCTAGGGGTTCTCCATTTTGGTAAACTCCCTTGTATACCTAATCGTAGTTCCAGCAGGACCAGAAACCAGAGAAGGGAGGCGACATAAACAAAGAAAGTGGACAGCATATATGCATACGTACAGATCTACAGATGTACATATGTACATATGTATATATATAATATATATATATATGTATGTGTGTATACGCATTCAAAAAACACGTACATGCGCCTCATAATGCATTACACAGTATACATAATGTTATCGCTACGCGACCCGCCTCGGCCGGAGCCTCCGTGACGAGGCGACCCAAACCACAGAAGGTGCTGTTAGGCTTTGAGGTGGGGAGTAGGGGGGGTGGGGGGGCTGGGGTAGAGGGCGGGTAGGGGGGGACGGGGGTGGGTTCTAACTTGTACTTTACATTTTTTTATGCTTTATACTTTATACGTTAAGCATACCTTATGCACTAGACACTCTGGACGATACACTGTACACAATACAATTGCATTCTACCTTATACATTATACATCTTACACATACACATGCATCCATCCCTGGCAGTGTCGCAGGCACAAACGACCTGCCTGTGGCACCGCACTGTGTACGCAGAAGCCTCAGGGCCAGTACAAATTGATTCCATCGCATGATCGCACCGGATGCATTTCAGAAACCTTTTGTAAGCTCACCCTCTGGGAGACAAAGGTGGTTCCGCACTTGCCCGACGGCCGGGTACTCTTCCAGCGCCGTGCGGATTGGAAGTGGCGTATGGGTGGCTATTGGGATCTAGGCCGGGAAGGGCTGGTCTGCAGCTTGTGACGCAGCCACCTACGGGGCTTGGACGTGATGACACGCCCTCGCGTCGTCCATGCTCTTATATCCTCTTTTCTTCCAGGTGCTTCGGAAACTGTGGAGGTGGGGGAGGACCTCCTGGTCGCCGCGCAGCGCGCAATCCACGAGGACCATAGCAGGTCTAAAGAGTCTAAAGCACACCTGGCAGGACATGTCATGATACATGGCCCCTTAATAGTGGTCGCCATGCAGCAGAGAAAGCCGCTACGATGTTTTGTTGCATGAAATAAGAAGTGGGTAACTGACTGCTGCAGAAATCCGATGCTCCCCAGGAACTTGGGAGCCGCGCAGCGCTGCCGGCTCCCACCGAGTGCTGTCGACTGAGCACAGGCCACGCTCCGTTTGTTCTATATCACTCTATGGAGTTTAGGATTGAGGATCCTCAATTTCCCGAAGCTCGGCGCTCTTTGCGCCCAGAGGAGCAGTCGGGGGGGGGGGGGGGGTTTTGCGATTGAGGGTTGAGATTTGGGGTTGATGAGGGATTGGCAGCCATCCTAAAGCCCATGAAGCCATGAGGCGGTCCTGCCCCGAACAGAAGGCAAGCCAGATGGGTTCCTTTGAACTATGCTTAGAAAGACACGCCCCGCTCCACCAGCATTCAAGTATGGTTTGCTATCCCTATATTTGCAGGCTGGAGCGGAGCACTGCCAAAGATGCAGCTTTGCCAGCTACTGATCTGAAGGTTCGTTCTTGAGAACGCGCGCAGCAAGATGACCTAGAACCAAGTCGCAACGCAGACATGCCAGATATGCCCAGCCACTGAGAGGTTGCATCATGAGGCAGCAGGCAGCTACACAAAGCCAGCTAAGACTCAGACTTGCATGGGTTTGCAGAGCCAGCGTTGCAAAAGCTAAAGGTTGGATCACAACATCGTCTACACCGCCCTTGGCAACCTAAGTGGCGACACAGGCGATCGCGATGAGGAAGTGGATGCGCTGGAGTACTTTTCAATGGGTGACTACATCAGGCTTGCAGAGCCTGGACCGCAGTCGCCGATTGCGATCAATCCTTCATGAGTGACCGAACTGTCACGTGTCCGAGGATGTGGACCGCTACAAGTTCGCACCCTGGGTTCACGCACTGGTCGCAGGATGTCCACGCTGCTTCGGCGCAGCGGCGGCTACCGAGCTTTAGCGCAAAAGAGCCTTGCATGCCGGCTGACGTTTTAGTGCTGCACTTGCGCCAAACATCTTCGAAGCTCGTTTGTGGAGATTTCAGATGCATCATGTCGTGCCCATGCTTCACACGACCCATCGCAGGCAAAGGCCATGGTGAAGCGAGACTGACTGCCGGGGACAGAGGTGTCTTCGCCACCACAGTCCATGTTTGAAGGATTTGCAGATAATAGATGGAGAGCGGAGTCCTTCACTTCATTGGTCATTTTGCCAGATGCAACGCGCTGCTAGCCGGAGCAAGAAGTGAGTCCAGCGTCATGAGACCAATGACGCTGCAGAAGGCAGGGGTGCGGCTGCTTCCCCAAACTCAGACATGCAAGTATCGGCGCGTAACCCCACTGCGAGAGCCTTCAGTCGCCGCATACAGTACGCTGTGCCGACTTGCTACCGTGGGTAGGGTCATGTCAGATAGCAGTGGATGGCAGTGGAGCCCTCGCATATGTGTGTCAAAGGAAGCCGCTTTGTGTTTTCCATTCGTGGGGCTTCACGGCGGCCGTCGGGCACTCTTACAGAAAGAGTGGCCTGCAAATGTAGTTTAAAGGTACAGTTGCAAAAGCAATGACTGCACGCACGAGGGATCGGAAGTGCATCCGTTCCTGAGCGTGCTGCAGCTTAATTGTCAGCTTGCGGATGAAAAGCGCGCTTCAAGGAGTCGTGTTGTGAGGGTAGCATTCTGAAGTGTCTGGTTGGGTCTTTTGAGGATGGTGTGCACCCTGCGTAGCATGGACGACACGGAGCACCGTGTCTCGCATGCTCGTCGAGCAATCGGTTCGAATGTTTCATTTGCTAGCGGTTGTTTCATCAGCCTTCCCAGCCATGCGGCCCTGCGAAAGGGCCTTCTGCAGCCACTAGGGCTGAGGCCATGGCTTCTTCTACGTGAACGGCGTCGGGGTCGCCTGCAGTTTTCACGAAGCGATGAGTGCTGCTGCACAGACAGCGGCGCCGCCAGAACCGAGATCATCAGCACCCTCCACTCGCAGAAGTGGGCACGGTCCTGCTCTCGCAGGTAGACCGGCTCGTGGACATGTCGAAGGTCCCGGTGGACTGCATGGTGCAGACCTTGTTCATGAGCAAGGAGCTGCTGCAGCTCCACGAGGAGAACCCGGATCTGCGCAGAGAGGTTCTGAAGTTGGTGGTGGTTACTTCAGGCCCGGCTCCTACGGCGGAGCCCCGCCCTTGGTGATCCTGGCCAATCTCGACCATCTCATCATCGTGCACGCCCGTGACGAACTCGTCATTGAGGCAGTCAATGGGTACGCATTGGTCCCTCATTTCCCCGAAGTGGGGCAGTTTGGCCCTGATCACGATTCAGCATCGTGATCAGGGGCAAACTGCCCCACTCGAGTGAAATGAGGGACCAAAGCGTCCCCATCGACTGCCTCGATGACGAGCTTGTCAAGGGCTCGCACTACGACGAGATGGTCGCCAATGGCCAAGATCTCCGCGAGGTCGCGTTGGAGAGGTGCGTCAACCTGCAGCAGGTGGCGCGCGGCCTGGGGTGTGGGCAGCAAGCCATGGTGGGGGTTAGCCCTTTCGCCCATGTCGCCCGTGATGTCTAAGACATGTGACTCGTCTGACGTGATCATGAGTTTCACATCTCACTGAACTGTAGCACAAGATTGCAAGCCGGTTTCTGGTCATATGGGATTTGCTTGGCTTGCATGTGCTTGTGACATTTCCGCTTTCCCGGCATGCAGCCTCCAGTCGAGAATCGGACCTGCATTGAAGCTATCCGCCGCGCACATGGCTCAATGGAGCGGAGTCGCTCCACAGCTTAAAACGTTACAAGGCCTGCTGCTTCATTGCTTCAGACTGAGCACGGCATCCCTCAAAGTCCCTCAGCCCAAACACTTGCGCTGGCACTGCGTGCTGCCGCAGGTAGGGTCAGGTCAGATGGCACAGTGAGTGGAAGTGGAGCCCTCGCATACGTGTGTCAAAGGAAGTCGCTGTGTGTTTGTTTGCACTCGCGGGGGTTCACAGAGGCCGTCGGGCACTCTTACAGAAAGAGTGGCCTGCAAATGTAGTTTAGAGGTACAGTTGCAAAAGCAACTGCACGCACGAGGGGATCGGAAGTGCGTGCTGTAGCTTGTCAGCTTGCAGAATCGGTTCAAATTCAAGTGCTAGTGGTGAAGAATATTCAGTCAGCATTCTCACCCACGGCGGATAATACTGACTGATGATTACATTCTTAACGCTAGCGCTTGAATTTGAACCTGCTCGGCCAGCGTTCTGTCGCCTCTGCGGCCGTGGTCTTGGACTGCTTCACGTGAACGGTTTTGCCGTGGAGGTGCGTCGGCGCCAGAAGAGAGGATCTCTGTTCTGGTGCCGATGCACTTCGCCCCTCCACGTCCTGCTTTCGCATGTGGACCGGCTGGTCGACATCACGTTGGTCCCCGTGGAGTGCATGGTGCAGACGCTGTTCACTATGTCATGGACAGGCTTTGAGTCATGCGCTCTACGGGGACCGGCGAAGGAGGACCTGCGGCAGCTCAACGTGAAGAATCCACCCCTTTGCAGATTGCAGAGAAGAGGCACTGAAGTTGGACGGTGGAGCCCCGTTGCACCCCGCCCCGGGGCTCGGTCCTGGCGGAGAAGAGGGCAGCATCCTGAGTCCAAAGTGCCCCACTCAAGGGAAATCACGCACGAAACCGCCCCCATTGACTGCCTGGATGACGAGCTTGTCCAGGGCGTGCACTTCGACGAGATGGTCGAGATTGGCCAGGACCTCCGTGAGGTCGCATTGGAGAGGTGCGTCAAGCTTCAGCAATTAGCGCGCCGCCTGGGGTCGGGGGCAGCAAGCCATGGCGGGGGTTAAGCCCGTTTGCCCATGTCGCCGGTGATGTCTAAGACAATCTGACTCTTCTGACATGAGTTTCAGCACTGACATCGCAGCGATAGCGTAAGAGCTGGCAGGTCATAAAAGCTTTGGCTAGCTTGTGGTCGTGACCTTTCAGTTTTCCGACATGCAGCAATCGGACCTGTGTTGAAGCTATCCGCCCCGCACATGGCTCAATGGAGTTCACCACTCCGCCTCCTGCACAGAGTGCGTAAGAGGGGCTGAGTTTGGTGACGGAGCCACTCCACAGCTTCAAGTTAGAGGGCCTTCTGCTTCATTGTTTCACACTGGAAACTCACAGAGCACGGCGTCCCTCGAAGACCCTCAGCCCGGATACTTTTTACTTAAACTTGATCAAGTTTGGGCACAGGTACATCCACGCACATGAAACCCAACATCCACATACATGCGCTGACACTGTGTGCACGGCTGATGGCATCAGATTCCGTGGACCAAGAGCCTTCCGCTCAGGTTCCTACGACGATGTCAAAGACGGCGCTCGTAGGGATTCAGCGAGCATGGAAAGTACCACGGCAGGTCCGAGCCCTAAGCAAGTGCAGCCGTCAGCTTCAAAGCTCAGGCTGGGCCAGCTGCTTCTTTCCCTTTGCTCGGCCGATGGGTTGCGGGCCGAGAGACCTCGCTCTCTCTCTCTCTCTCTCTTTCTCTCTCTTTGGGTCCGTCCCCCTTCCCCTTCTGCACCTTTGTCTGGACACTTTCTTTGTGCAGCCTCCGTGAATTCTTGTTAGACCATCAGGTCTCGGAGGAGCACTGCTGAGGCCGCGCTTGAAGGCCACGGTGCAAGGAGGGCATTTTCTCTAAAGACCTCTATAGACTACATAGCTAACCTGTCTTGAAGCTTCACGAAGCTTGCAAGCCCTAATCCTCCGAACCCTTGAGAAACCTCCACTGGAGGTGCGCGGTTAAAGCCTGGCTTCGCCACCAGGCAGGGGGAGCTCTCAGCTCCCAAGTTTCCCCACAAGCCCTCGACGAACAAGGGACCCAAAACAAACCTTTGGATAAGCCGTGCCCTGTATACACCTGAAAAAAACTCTTACTTGTAGAAGAAGCCCGGTTCACAACTTAACTCAAACCTGTAGTAGCCAAGCGCGGGCACGAGGCTGGCAGTATGGGCCGTGCAAGGCCCTGGTTCCCAGGCCGGAGGCAGAGAGGATTTGATGGTGTGCTTATAAGTTATAAGATGCTTAGATCTTAAAGAATCCGTGGGTTGTGATGCCTCTGACTGTGCGTGTGATTGCTATAATTCGTCACTGGTGCTCCGCCACTATGCGAATGAGAGAATTCGAGAAAGCTTCAGGTTTCTTTCTCCTGTCTTTAAGAGTCCATCACAGCAGGACGCCATACCCCTTCGGCAGATGGCCCTGACCATCCTGTGCAGCCGGCACGAGCAGCAGAATTTGGGTGGTTACGAAATACGGGTACCGGGCTTCTACTCTATTTGGGGTATAAAAGGGGTACTCGTACCCAGATTTTGGGAAATCCCCATATGGATTCACAATTTGGCATGCTGCTTACACGGGTGAAAAATGCGGGGGCCAGGCGAAAGCTGACGCAGCGCCAGTGGTCGCAGCTCGCAGCGCAGGATCAAGAGGCCTTGCGAAGCGCCTGAGCCTGAGGCACGATCCAGCTCAGAGAACAGTAGGCTTGAACCCTAATCCCTAAACCCTAAACTCTCAGCATCATACTTGTAGCGCAGGAGTGAGCTTTGATGCCCAAAGTCGGCTGCCCTCTAAACCTGCCCGAAACCCGCACATCTCGAGGCGTTGTTGCAGGGGCTGGGGGAGAAGAACAGCAGCTTGCAAGGCCCGGGAGTGTACGCAGCGACCTGCATGGACTGCGTGATGCCCCCGTGTGCTTAAAAGAAGGGAATCAGCGAACCACAAGGAGGGGCCTTGAGTTAGAAAGATAGTTGTAAGTCATGTTGGAAGTATCATAAATTACATCAACCTCTCGTCATAGCTTAGTCGTGTATCGTGTTGTCAAACTATGGAACAACTTAGGTCCACGTTGAAGTTACACTATCCCCAAAGTCATTTGATCTTGTTGGAGCACGGTTCCTGGGTGAGGCTTTGCTGTAAAAGTCACGAAAGCTAGCTCTGTGAATACCATTCGCCTCTTCAGTCACCTCTCAGTAAGGCACCAGGGGAGTCAAGTTCGGGACCTGTTTATCAGGTCTTAAAGGGGCAAGGCCCCCTGCCCCCCCTCTCCCCCCAACTCACCTCAAGGTCCCAGGAGCAATGAGGTGGTGGTGCACCCCCCGCCGCACGCCCCTCCATTAACGTGGCTGCGCATGGGATAGGGTGAGGGGGCGGCGGGGCACGCCACCCGCCCTGTCTCCGACCCCGCCCTCTAGGTTTCAAGGTTTCACCCCGCATACCCGCACCCGCTCAAGGTTCCCCCACCCCCTTTAGGTCCTCAAGTTGCACACGTCATGCAAGCCTCTAGACCTTGAGTTTCTGAAGATAGGAGATCACGCAACGCACGACTTTCGTTTCATTCTGTGACACGGTTCGCGCGACTGCCAGAACAAGCTGTACCAAGCAATGCGAGACAGCTGTGGCGACATCACGTGGGCGTAGGGCGCAGGGAACAATGCAAGACTTAATTGCTTTTGACGCAACCTGTCCCAATCTTGTTCCTGTACAACAACTGAGAAGTTTCTGAAGATTCAAAAAAGCATAGAATTTTCGGACAATACAGCACTGTTGCACTGTTGGATGGGGACAGCACCTTATGGTTCACAGTTCTCTTGGTCGAACCCCCCCCCCCCCCCTGCCCCGAACAGATCGGATTCCACCTCCATATCTCAAGCGCTCGTAGAAGTTCAGGCTAGGTATATGGGATTGGGAATGAGAAAGAAAGTCGTGTAGAACCGTAGAACCTTGCGCACGAAAAAGCATTGTCTAGCTTCGTGGCCTCGATCTCAAGTTGGTACAAGTTGAATTCGTTTGAATACTTGTTTGTGCTTGTTTCCATGGAATGCGAGTATTTTGGCAGGGGCTTGAAAGCTGTCAGGGGTTTGAGAGCTGGCAGGGGTTTGAAGGTAGAGCTTTCTTTTGTTGCGTTATATATACATATATATATATATATATACGTATATACATATATATATATACATATATATATATATATTATACATATATATATATATACATAATATGTATGTAGCAGAAACTTGAAGCCCCAGCTCTCAGCCCTTCTCGTACTTCTGGAGCAACATCGGGCCTCATGTGAAAAATGTTGACCATTTCGGCACGAACATGGACACATACCCACACACGCACCAAAACAAATACGTGCCGCCTCAGGGCAGCCGGTGCTTCCATGCAAAAAGCACAGAAATGTGAGGGCTTTGAAAGTCTTTTAAGTAAGAGTGCTCTCTCTCTCTCTCTCTCTCTCTCTCTCTCTCTCTCTCTCTTTGGTGAAACAGCGACCCCATCGGAGTCACTGGAGGCCTCCTCTTTGCTTGCCTCGCGAACATCCAGGCAGCGGGCCCCTGGCCTGCTCAGGCCTCAGAGAGTCGCCAGAGTCAGTTTCTCGGAGCTGCTTCTTTGGGATTTCTTTAACAACAAAAGTTCATGAACAAAAAATGATTGCGACCTCTCCGAGGCCTTGCGAGAGCAGCTCTCGATGGGCATCCTCCAGGGCAACGGGGAGCAGGCCCGACATACCAAGTGGATCTCACCGGTCGCAGGATGATGGAGGTCTTCGACGGTGTGTGTGTGTGTGTGTGTGTGTGTGTGTGTGTGTGTGTCTGTGTGTCTGTGTGTCTGTGTGTCTGTGTGTCTGTGTGTCTGTGTGTCTGTGTGTCTGTGTGTCTGTGTGTCTGTGTGTCTGTGTGTCTGTGTGTCTGTGTGTCTGTGTCTGTGTGTCTGTGTGTCTGTGTGTCTGTGTGTCTGTGTGTCTGTGTGTCTGTGTGTCTGTGTGTCTGTGTGTCTGTGTGTCTGTGTGTCTGTGTGTGTGTGTGTGTGTGTGGGTGTGGGTGTGTGTGTGTGTGGGTGTGTGGGTGTGTGTGTGTGTGGGTGTGTGGGTGTGGGTGTGTGGGTGGGTGTGTGGGTGTGTGCGTGTGTGCGTGTGTGCGTGCGTGCGTGCGTGCGTGCCTTTCACGACTCTATCCCAGTAACATCACGTGCTCTTTGTGCCCACTTTCAGCGGTGCTTTTGTCTGCCAAGCGCCGGAAGCTGCCTGGCCTTGGCGACCTGTCCTGCAGGCTACTGCTTGCGTGGAGTGAGCTGAGCTCAGAGCACGGGGGTTGAAGAATTTGGACACAGAAGGCCACTTTTTCAGCTCAGACAAAAAGAGGGTCTCTCCAACTCTAACATCAAGCGCCCAGGCGCCGCGGTCTTGCTGGACGACTGCAGCCCTGAGGTTGGGAGTTGGGGGATCGGTTTTTCTCGCTGGTCTCGCATCTTCCTGTCGCCCGCAACATTCTGCATCACATGCATGTGATTGCCTTTGCAGAGGCACATTCACGTTTTGAGTGGACGTCAACGGATGGTGCCGAAAAGAAAGAGTCGCGAAAAAGGATCACCGGATAGACTGTGCCACGGAGATGCCAACAAGTGCCACGCCTTGAGCGTGCCCCATGGGATCGACGCCAGAGGTGAAGAGCACTGCCACAGAGACCCTCGCGTCAAAGCACAGCACGACCCGGCATGTCGGCGAAGCCTGCTCGGGGCGGTTCTTGGTAGTTGAGCCATCCACCGGCCCGCAGGCCACCCAAAAAAGTGAGGCAGACAACATCCACCAGACCGCAAGCCTGAACTCGGATAATTCAACACCTTGCCTGCAAGGAAGATACCTGGCCAGCGTTGCAAAATGACACCAACGAAAAGAAGAAATGCAAGCCATAGGAGAACACCGGCCAGAACGGGACCAAGTGAAAGATGGGAAGCAGTACATTACATAGCAGCACCAAGCAAAATAGGGACCGCCAAGAGGTATTCCGTAGCCAGCATGCCTAGGAGCAGAATATGTAGGTGCTTCGAAAACCCACCATGCCCGTCCTTGTGCTGTTTCTGAGGTGGTCAAGTCCCTCAGCCACCTGCAGGCAGGGCTCGAGCAGTCCATGCGCTCCTTAATCAGCGGATGACTAGGGTGGCGCTTTGCTTGCGTAGCATCTTCAGCGACCGACAAGTGGGGCCGTGAACTACATTAAGGACCAAAAGGCCCGCATGCCCGCATCATGTGACGCCACGCGACACACCCAGGACAGCAGCACGGCACTGAGGACGTAAGCATTAAGACAAGCAGCGGGCCGTAATAAGCAGGCCTGAAAGGTGTGGGCGACCGTACCCGCTTCCCCACACAGCAGCATAAGATCCTTCCTGTTGGGTTTTCAGGCAAGGTGGGGTTTTTCGAAGAGGCAAATTGTATTGTGCGATGATGCTGTGCACGAGGCTCCACTACTGCAGCTGGCCTCTGCTGAGGCAAGCAAACTGCTTGCCAAACCTGGCACTTTGGTTTCGATTCGTTGGTGGTGGGCCGAGGGTGTGAGCTTAAGCCTAAGCTTTCTGAGTGAGGGAGCCGGTGCTTGCGGCTACTTGTAGCATGCTGACACCGTGCAAGATCGTCTCTCAACCACCCGCGAGGCATCGCCCCCAGAGTTGCGGCGAAGCTGCGCCTGACACTCGGTTGTTTCTCTTGAGAACAAAGAAGACAAGATGAAGTCTTGCGATCTGCTGCATTGAGTGCAAACTTGCTGGCATCCACCATCACGTGGCTAGGGTACCTTTCCGAGGTCCTAATTAAGCCTTCCCGGCCTTCCCCTCATACTGCTGTGACCGAGATCCGTGCTCATGTGTCGAGTGCCGAGCCCGGTCAGCGAAGGTCTTCCCACATTTATGGAGAGAATTGAAGTTTGAGCTTAAGGGTTGTGGGTGGAGCCACCCCGTATGCTGTCAAGATGAGTCAAATCCACTGCTGAATCAGTTTGCTCTAGGAGTTCGAGCTAGACATGACCGGAAGTCTTCACCGTGGGAGCACTTCCGCCAGCCAAGCACATTTTGCCTCCTGGACGCTGTGGGTTAGAAGTAACGGACTATTGCCTGGTTTGATCATGATCGTCTTGCATGAGGCTGTGTCTGTGACCATGCCTACGCAAGCTACCACATGGAGAGCTGATCAGAGCTGCAATATGCCGCATTCACAGCTATTTGCCAGACAAAAACGAGACTGCACTCACTAGAACCTCGCTGAGCGACTCCGCCGTGATGAGCGCGACACGCCCATCTGCTTCCAGCCGTGCCTGGGCTTCTGTGGGGCGACGAGGGTGCCTGGGGCACACTCTGCTGCTTTTCGCGCTGGGGTGACCTGCCTGGAATCGTTATCCTCAGTTGCCAGACTCACTTGCAGTAGGCTCATTGCACTTCTTCAGCTGCATAGTGGGCAGAGCATGTGGAGAATGCTGCTGATCTGCAGGAGTGGCTACAGCTTCAGCGTATCGCTGAAATGGAGCCAGCGGAGAATGGGGGTCTGGCTCTTGGTGTACGGATGAGATTGATGTTGGCCTTTTTTTTGGGGGGGGGGGGGTGCAGAAAGTCTCTGCGCTTCTGCGTTGGTTTCCTTTGGTACCTTCGCTGCCTCCAGTGCTTTCAACGGCGATTGCTACTTGAGAAAGACCTCCTGGTTCGTACCTCGACCATGCTGGACCCAATTCCGCAAGCCTCTACAAGGACCACACGGCCCAAAGCACTTTTCCCAACCGCGTTCAGACGACTAGACAATGAAGATCAGTAGAGAATCCTCTAACCCGGCAGTGCACCCAAGGTGGCGGACCCGAACGTGCGCGAATTGCCCGAGGATACCCCAGAGGAGCTCTTCAAGACCACTGCGCGAATCGGCTGGTGGGGCCGGAATAGGCTCGCATGCCAGGGTTCTTTTGAGTGAAGTCTGTAGCAAGACACCCATCCGCTCATTTACCGCATTAGCTGGCTGGCCTGCTAAGTGCAGCTACTCGCTTGGGCCATGGCAGCTCAGACAGATTTGCTCTCATCCGCTGGACTGGATTCCTCCTGCACTTGATTAGTAGTATTAGTATCATTATCACTATTAATCACTACTATTATTATTATGAACCTCCAAATCCTGAACCCTGAACCCTGAGCCCCCTTCTTGCAGGAACTTCCAAGAGGCGGAGGCAGAATTCAACGCCTCTGAGATCAAGCATTCCATTATGCACCTCACCCCAACGCAGGTCAGGCGGTTGAGGTTTTGGGTTTAGGAGTTTGTAGGCTTCAGGTTTCAGGCTGTCAGGGTTGACCCAAATTTGAAACAAGTCACATCGAAAGCCCCACAGAAATCAGCCACAACTCCCGAAACCACTGTGCCCCTGCGCACCGACACCTTGTCCCCAAGTCCCCGAACCCGAAACCCTAAAACTAAACCCTCAAGCATACCAAACTTGTGGCGCAGGCCCTGGCTCAGCTTGCTACTTCGAAACTTAAAGGAGGCACAGAGGTGTTTCCGGAAGGCTATTAGGGTTTTTTTGGGTTGCAGGTGATAGCATGGAGTTGGGGTTGAGAGCATTTGTGATTATGGTGGTGAACGGGGGCAGCTTACCAGGTTTTAGAGCTGTATAGGAGGCTTTCGTTCTAGGGCGTAGAATCCCCATTCTCATGCCCTCGGGCCTCCGAGACTTCTCGAAGTTCTCAGAGCCTTTCATGCGCCAAGGTACAGCGCGATGATTAGCAGCTCAGTTCGCATTTCGGACTCTGCCAGGGGGTTCCAGTTGGGTGGAGCCTTAGGGATCCGAGGGCCACTTGCTCGAGAAGTGCATTAATTATTCATGATCCTAAACTGGCTGGACGCCTCCGGCAGGTGCTGCTGCCTCCTGCAAGAAGTTTGATGAAGGAATGGCTTATTTCGAGGACACAGTTCGTGACCTTTTTTCTTTGCAATCTCGCTCGAAAGGGTACATGACCTCATTTGACAAGCGTGGCTTCTCGTGAAGAGGAGATCCGAAGCAGCTCGATGGAAGTCACCGATGTCTACGGCTCTGTGCTCAAGCTGCTGGGGCTGCAAGGCAACTACGAGGAAGCCAGCAGGCCCGGGAACGAGCGGGTTGGCGTGAAGTTGGGGCTTGCTCCTGGCCGACTCCGTTCACACACGTTGTTTCTTCATGGCTTTCGGGGCTGTCTTGGAGCAAGTTCTTGGAAGTCCAGCCCCGAATCATGTAGAGTTCTGAGAGCAGACTGGGAGTTGGGAGGGACAGGAAAACACGCCGGCAGGGTTTGGCACGAGATCGTCGACGAGGGCCTTCTGAAGTTGTCCCCGACCCGACAGCAGAGCCACTCTTCGGCTTCAGCTGCCTTGTGACTCTTGTGACTGCTCTGCTGTTGCTGAGAATGTGTGCTTTGTAGTGATGCGCCAGTGAGGTTGCGTTTTTGTTTCAGAAGGGGGCCATGTGGATGTTACCACCTCGAAGACACCTCGAGTTGGACCAG
Source organism: Symbiodinium natans (assembly GCA_905221605.1). NCBI lineage: Eukaryota > Dinophyceae > Suessiales > Symbiodiniaceae > Symbiodinium > Symbiodinium natans. Next base: position 92,750 of record CAJNDS010002712.1, on the reverse strand, counting down.
GGTCCTCTCCACAGCCTAGGCTGCCTCACGGGACTTCTCAATGCGGCGGCCTTTGCAGGACTCCAACTGCAAGCTGCTCTTCAGAAGTGCGGGAACTTTTTTCGTGTTGAATCTATGCCTCCTATGGCATGCCTTCTGCTGCGAACCTTACTTCTCACATGCACTCAATGATAGCTCAAAGCGAGGATTGCGGGCTGCCACCTTGAGTTTCTGACGACCTGGATTTGTTTCGAAACATGGAACGCGCCAAACACGCCTGGGACTGCAGGAGATGTTGAGCTCGTGTTGAAGGACTACCTTGCAGCAGGGCTTGGTCTTCGGGCATCCAAGCGAAGCAGTCGTCCAAGTAGTCGTCCATGAAAAGCCAAGTGCTCCTGAACCAACATGAAGGGCTGAGCCAGCTGTACATGGCTGACCCCAAGATCCTGCGCAGCACTTCCACCCGTTAACATCCTCTCTCACCTCTCTTTGCAGGCATTTTGAGAACCCCTACTGCAAGCCCTCCCAGCCCGCCTTCAACAGCTGTCAAGGACATGGAGGAAGCGCAGGCCCTAGGCGACATGGCAGCAGAGAAAGTGCCAAGTTCGAAATTCCAGGATTTACGCACGCGTTTCGGGCGTGGCAGAGAACATGACCATAGTCCCTGTCATAGTCTTTGAGCACGGTGTTGCAAATGAACTGCAGATCGGCAATAAGGTGTCGAGCTCAGTCCATCGCACTACGGCTGCCTTCTGAAAGCATGCCGAGAATCCAGAGACTCTGGGACCCCGTTGTCGTTATGGCCCGAAATTTTATTGCAGTGCTTGGTTGCCGCAGAGAAACGTTTAAACACAAGCCGTTGCATTGCTGCATGTTGTTGCATGTTTAGCCTCTAGCGATCCTACAGAGCCTTAGGATCTCGACAATGCAGAGAAAGCTTTGCTGCGCATGCGGAACGCAAGCATCAAGAGACTTGGCAAAATGTTGGTACTGCTCGACAAGTTCTAGTAATTAGCGGGATGCGGTATGCGGTACAGTGTGGTGTCATGCGGCAGTGTGCTGAACAACTTGAGCCCGATAATTTCTTCCATTTTGCAATGACTGCATGCGCAAGGGATCAGCATAGTTGAAAGTTGCTTGAGTGGTCTTTCGAAGGTGGTCCTGCGTAGCATGCACAAAAGCCTTGCAGTTCATATTGGCCTCTGCTCGTCGAGCAATCGGTTCAAGTTGTTAAGCATCAGGCAGCATCATTCAGCCATGAGGCCCTGCGAAAGGGCCTTCTGACGCCACTGCGGCCGAAGCCTCGGCCGGTCCAAGTTGAACGGCTTTGGAGTGGTGCGCCGTTATCATGAAGCACGGTCCTCTGCACGAACAGCATTGGCACCATCAGAAGCGAGCTCAGCACCTCCACCGGCAGAAGTGGGCAAGGTCCTGTTTCCGCAGGTAGACCAGCTCGTCGACATGAACCAGGTCCCGGTGGGGTCTCAAGTTGATGATGGTCACGTGGAGACCAGGCTCTAATGGCGGAGCCCCCGCCCTTGGGCTGGGTCCTGGCAAAGAAGACGGCAGTGTCCTGATTAGGGCCAAAGCCCCACTTCAGGCAATGGGCGACCAATCCGTGCCTCTTGACTGCCTGGATGACGAGTTCGTCAAGCGTGCACGTTGATGAGATGGTCGAGATTGGCCAAGACCTCCATGAGATCGCATTGGAGAGGTGCGTCAAGCTTCAGCAATGAGCGCGCCTCCTGGGGTCGGGGGCAGCAAGCCATGATGGCGGGGGTTAAGCCCATTTGCCCATGTCGCCCGTGATGTCTAAGATATCTGACCCGTCTGACGCGAGTTTCACCTCGCAAATTGCCGTGAGCACTCAACTAGCACAAGATAGCAAGATTCTGGACCTTTTTCACCGCGCAATACCCATGAGCACAAGACTTGCACAAGATTGCAGGTATGATCGCTCTTGCTGACAGCTGAAAGCACTGTAGAAGGCAGTCTTGCTAAAGCTTGAGTGGTCTTTCGAAGGCGGTGCCTGCGTAGCATGCAGTTCATATTGGCTTCTGCTCGTCGAGCAGTCGGTTCAAGCTGTTAAGCATCAGGCAGCATCATCAGCCATGAGGCCCTGCGACAGGGCCTTCTCCGCCACTGCGGCTTTGGCGTGGTGCGCCGTTATCATGAAGCGCGGTGCTCTGCACGAACAGCATTGGCGCCACCAGAAGAGAGCTCAGCACCTCCGCCGGCAGAAGTGGGCAAGGTCCTGCTTCCGGGTAGACCGGCTCGCCGACATGAATCAGGTCCCGGTGGAGTGCATGCTCCAGACGCTGTTTATCAGGCAAGGAGGACCTGCTGCAGCTCCGCGTGGAAAATCCAGAGTTTTACAAAGAGGCGCTGAAGTTGGTGATGGTCACGTGGAGGCCAGGCTCCTCTTGACTGCCTGGATGACGAGTTCGTAAAGGGCGTGCACGTTGATGAGATGGTCGAGATTGGCCAAGACCTCTGTGAGATCGCGTTGGAGACGTACGTCAAGCTTCAGCAATTAGCGTGCCTCCTGGGGTCGGGGGCAGCAAGCCATGGCGGGGGTTAAGCCCATTTGCCCATGTCGCCAGTGATGTCTAAGACATCTGACCCGTCTGACGCGAGTTTCACCTCGCAAATTGCCGTGAGCACTCAACTAGCACAAGATAGCAAGATTCTGGACCTTTTTCACCGCGCAATACCCATGAGCACAAAACTAGCACAAGATTGCAGATATGATCGCTCTTGCGGACAGCTGAAAGCACTGTAGAAGGCAGTTTTGCTATCGTGGTAAAAGCATCAAGCTCAGGGCAAACATCGTCCACTACACTATCTACATGGGGGCCTGCACCAGGCAGGCACGATCAAACTCAGCCACTCGGGCCATAGGTGATCGTAACCTCTGCACGCCTTGCTTCTCTGGGTTCGAACGGTGTGATTCAAGCTCTTTAGCAGCTTGCTCTCCACTACAAGTTCGTGTATGTGGGGCGTTCGGTGTGAGGGGCCACCTCGAGATTCCACCCTCCCCTTCATACCACAGGTTTACAAAAGTATCTATAGCTTCCAAACCTGCACGTGAACCTTCAGGAAATACGCTCGCTCTTGGAAGATCTCAGCTGAAACTGCTGGGAGCCTGCTAACTGAGGGGTCCTGAAAGCCTGCCCTGAACTTGAACCCAAAACCCCGAAGTTGTCGATTTTGGGTTTGGGTTTTTGGCCCAATTTGTTGGTTTGGGCTTCGGGTTTGCCGGTTCGGCTTTGGGTTTGGAGGTCTCCCTAAACCGACGGAACCCCAACCCCGGCAGCAATTGCAAGCCTTCGCCATACAACAAATTGCAAGCCGGCACGGCGCAACAACAACAACACGCTGAACCACCCCAACATTACCCCTTTTACAAACCAATTAAGCCCTCAAAGGACAGACCGAACCCCAAACCTTCCCCCCACAAACCACAAGCCCATTCTTTAGAGGCAAACCCCCACAGTAAGAGAAATCCGAAATCCGGATCACAACCTGTGTGGGTGTAGAAATGCATAGTAGGGCCTGCTGTTTCGCGATGTGGCAGTTGCACTAGGGTCCGTTTTTGCAGTTGTGGAGCCCCCCCCCCTTCCCACCCTCCACCCACCCCCCACCCCACCCCGTTTGGTGTCTTGGCTTGCAAGCCTCGGAGTGTACCAAGATGCTGGGATCTGGTAATGTTGTAACTTCGGATCCCTCTTGTTCTTGTAAGGGTTCCGTTCGCTTATCACGAAGGACCCTTAATTCAGAACAACCATGTACTACGCCTCGAAGCTATCGAAGCTGCAGCTGCTACACCGGGCAGGTTTGTGGCAGAAACACGCCCGGGTCACGCAGCAGCGGTGGAGCTGGAGCCACCTGCCCTGCAGATCGTTGAAGATCGTTGCAGAGTCGAGTTGTGACATCATTTTTTAATCTGGATGCCGCGAGTTTTGTAGACCCTTCCTGGCCACGTACGTACAAAAGCCCATTCTCCACTACGCAGCTATATGAACTTACGAAGGCCGACTGACCCCATATCTAAGGCAGAAGGTGCTATCTATGATGGACGAGGACATGGTGGGGGCCCTGCACCTCGCGCTGTGTGGAAAAGATCCAAGACTTGCAACGTTCATTGCGCTGGGCTGACCGTTGAATTCTTCGAGGTGTCGGCCAACGAGTACTTCCTGGAAGAGCACATCCTTCTCCACCTCGGGATTTCCAGTTTGAGGCAGCTTGGCTTTTCGGGTCACCAGAACTGTGCAGGCTCCTCGGTGCAGAGTGCAGAGTCCTTGGATGCTGTTCCGAGCATGTCCCTTTTGCAGGGACTGGCTCGATGACGAGGGCTCCCAGAGGCTGGCTCCTGCTTCTGCAATGGAAATTTCCTGAGTGAGTTTCTGATCTAAAGCTACAGCTACAACCCTAAGTGGAACACTTTATCCTAAAACAACCCTGAACCCCCCTAGGACAACCCTTGTAACCCTAAATGGGACCCTTGCAACCCTAAAGCAGCCCTGGTCTTTAGGCCCGGTTCGGAGGAGCTCCAGGCAGCAGCGCAGGTCTTAGAGGAGGCCGCGAGGGTGGTTTACGAAGCCAACTTTTTTGTGGGCTCTTGTTGAAGGACCCTTTAACAGGTTCTTGGGCAGCTAGAAATAGCTGGGTTTTGGGTTCTTTAGATACTTGGGTTCTTTAGATCGCAGGTTAGGCTGGTTTGGGGTGTGGAAGATAGCTCAGCCACTGTACGGGATCTGTAGCCCGGCTGCCCCGTGCTGATGCCTAAACCCTACAACCCAAACCCCGCACCCTCTCCTTGCCCTCGCAGTTCCCAGGCCATCGCGAAAGGCATCCGCCCGACCCAGGGCACAAGGAGACTGAGGCTGGGAAAAGCTGCTGCTCACAAATCAGAAGAGTCAAAAAACAACTGCAGCAAAGACAAAAGTGACAACGTGTAGCGTCCCAACCTTTTCTGTGCGTATACATATATGCATACATGTATATATATATATATATGCACACATAATTATACATACGTTCGTCTATATATATATATATATATGTCGCAGGGACCGGCTGCCGGCCTTGCAGGCCGCCTCCACAGAGGCCGCGTGATCTCCGGGTTGCTTTGTTGGGTTTAGGGCCTAGGGTTTCTTCTCGTTAGAGTAGCATGTTGGCATATGTTGCGAAACCATTTAAACCATTTTTGCAATTTGCCATAGACTCTCGGCAGTTGTGGTGGGGCCCGTGATTCGAAGATGCTGTCACAATGCTTCAGCAAAACGTTGGAGCCTGTCCCGGAGGCGTATGCACTTCTCAATGGATAGCGCCCGTGTGCCTTGCTGCACTGTCGCCGAGCTCGAGCAAGCAGCTGGGCTGTCACTGAGAGTTTCTGTTGACCACCTGCCGAGTCATGGCGAGTTGGCGCCAGCAGGCACTGGGTCTTCGCTACTGAGCCGCACACTGAGCAGGGTGCCAACACGTTCTCGTCCAGAACTCCTGATTCCGCAGAAAGAGACATGCGGGACATGCCCTGTGGCAGCCGGAGGGTGCAAAAGAGCTCGTGCTCTGACTCGTGAATGCGATCGATGTTTGGGCCTGGAATCCTATTCGCCTGCCCCGTTCAGAAGGGTGCTCATGAGCTTTGTCAATGTGGCCATGGCTAGGTTTGTCAAGGCATTCACGAGTTTAGCTTAGCGTGGTGGGACACAGGCAAGCCCATTCAGTTCTAGGATAAGCATGCTGGGGTGACGAGGTCGGCCATTTCTTCCATAGCCCGTCCACGAGTGCAGATCCAAGCAGGCCATGAGTACCTGTTTCCGCCTGTGCAAGCCAGCCATGTCCCTGGTGCATCATGCTGCGCGCTCAGCTTTGCTATCCGACTTGAGAAGAGAACTTTGTGTCAGAGCATCTCCGAAAATTATTAGACCCCTCTGCTTCCTCCCTTTCTGACAGTCCTCCCAGGCTCGGGGCCTTTGTGCTGGTTTGGTTCGGCCCTCCTCCCGGATGGGCAGCTCTTACTTTGCGCTCTATGAGGTGGAACGAGGACCATGCAAGCAACCGGTTTGGTATGGGCTTAAGTATTGGTTTTCTGGGGGTGGTCCCAACTCGTGAAGGGCGAGACGTGTCAGGCCATTTTGTGTGGCGGAGCGCTATTTGAAACCACAAGCCTCAAAGCATCCTCATTCTTCCAGTCCCCAAGTGCTTCCATATCGCGAGAGGGTTTGGGTTGAGGTGTTTCCGTACACAAGAAAGTCGGAGGGTGCGTCTTGCATCGTTTCACTGTGTGATTGGCCTGTCTTCAAAAAGCTTTGGACAGCCCTCAAATGTGGAAATGGTATGGGGCGTTTGCTTTTCTTCATCGGGAACTATAGCACATGAACCGAATATGAGCAGCCGCTCATGTGAAGCTATGCCGGTTTCAATCCAAACCTTTCCGGATGCTTCCTGGTAAAGTTGCATCGAACAGTGATGCGCACGACATCTGGAGGAGTTTCAGTTTCTCATCTTCACAGACCGGCCTTTGTCAGACTGGAGGGGCGGCGAGGTGGCATCAAACGTGGAGCCGACATCTCAGTGCTGCAGGATGCGACCGAGTGTAGCGGAAGGAGGCCACAAAAACCAGGATCATGCTGGATCCATGAAGAAAACCGTCGGAGACAGCAGAAATTTCGCCCAAGCTAGCTCCATCGGCTCGGCCCAGGTTTCGGCGCCTCAATTCCTCCGCGTTTTCACAACTTGCGGCAAGGAGGACTGCCGTGGAAGCAAGGCTCCAGAGCACTGACCAACATTGAGCCATAGCACTACCATTACACGGAATCCCTTTTTCGTGAGTCTGCTGTTGTTCCGTCGGGCGAAGGGTATCGGGGCATCGCGGTTGGAATGCGTTTTACTGATTTTGCTGGCTATGGCTTGGCCAGTTCATGAGACAGGCTGCAGCATGCATACAAGCTCGTTGACTGGAAGATGGCGTACGGAGACACCTGGCTGACTTGGGTGGCACAGTCCAGTGATGACCCATGAGCCCTCAAACCTACTCTTAAGTGAAGCGGGATCATTCAAGATCATTCTAAGCGTGCACGAAAACCAAACCCTTCCGAGCATTCCAGGCCTTCCGGGTTAGGGGGATTAGGATGCTTGCGTTGGACTGCCGTTCAGAGTTGTTGCGGCACATGGCCGATGTTTAGACAGGCAGTTGGGATGGTACAACGCAGCTTCGTTGTTTCTGGTCAGTCAAGGAGTTGGGATAAACTAGGATATTCCTTGTGCTTCGATCACCGAGTGGTGGGTGTATAGGATCATCTTTGTATTTTAGGCACAGGCTAGCAAAACGCCCAACAGGCGTCAACATGTATTGGAGTGCCCCGTTTCAGTCATGCAAGTCAAAAAATGGCCGGTAGGATCTGCATGTCTACAGTCTAAAGTCTACAGGGGATGTCAGACCGTAAGCGTCGTCGCCCAAGCTTGTAGACTGAAGATGATTCCATCGATTTGCGTTCGCCGTATCCCCCCTTAAGAGGGCGGCGTGCCTCCGCCAGCATTGCAAGATGAATCTGCAACCGGAGAGAGTGTTCCCTCAGTTCAATCCATCCTGTGCCTCCAAGGAGATCTTTCAAACTTGGCTGCGGCAATTTGACTTCTGGGGCTGGGCTTCTGGGCTCTGATGGAGAGCATGGGTCTTTTAGACGTGTTTAGAAGTTTGTGCCTTTTTGAGAGCTTGACAATTGAGAGGCGCAGTGCGTTTTGGAGCAGGCAGTTGTGTAGTTGCCAAAGGGCTGTCCATAATTAAGGCACATTTAAAGGCTCAAGCAATTCCATGACACCCCTCCATGAAACGACCTCTGAGACGCCGCCTCAACTTTTTATTCGTCATTGTGACAGGGTTTCAGCACGACACAGAGCACGACAATGAAAGAATCTAGCCATCTAGCAATCTAGCATCTTAACCACCCTGACCGGCCTGAAGCCACTGAAAGGCGGACTTCGACATGATCTTCGGCCGCTTGGCTTCCTTTGGCCTTAATGCCTCCGCACTGGCACAGCGGGACGTCGCCGGGGAGTCACTTGGCCCAGATTCGCCAAGGCTTGACATTTGGGGTCTGATCACAACTAGAGTTGTTTCATATTGGAGATAGCACACCGGCCATCCATGCTCTGGTGGACCTTCGGGGAGAAAGTGAAGCCTGTACCCGGCATGCCTCGAAGCAGTGGAAGGCAGTTTCTGTTCCTGCGAGAGTCCACCTGGCATTGCATCGCCCACGCAGGTTTGGGTGGCCTGTGCAAGGGCCGCTGACGTTGCTGCGCAATCGGCCAGAGGTGACACTTGGGTCCGTTAGTCACCGCCGTAAATCATTCCTGGTAGCCTGGTAGTTCCGCATCATGGGGATCGTGGGGGGGCCCAGCAAGTAGTTGTCAGCACACCTGAAATTGCACTGAAGCCAGCCTCGCTCTTGAAAAAGGAACCGGCTGTGGAGGGAGCTGCCCGATGTTGCAGAAAGGCTGGTTTGCAGGATTCAATGTTGAAGCTTGCAAGTTTGAGAGGGCTCTCAAAGGGCTCTCAATCAAGAATTGTAAACGCTTGCGCGCGCCGCCTCGGCAGCCGGGCCGGCCCACGGGGATGAAAGGTCTCAAAAAAGGGGGGGGGGGGGGGTGAGGGAAGGGTTGTAGGTGTCATGGAAGGCAGGGGGGTGCCAGGGTCCCAGAAAAGGTCTGTCCCAGGGGGGGTCGGAGGGGTAAACAGCCAAACTCGTGCATTTTTCTTTAGGACTCCTCCAAGCGAGGGGGGGGGGGGGGGTGCGTCACAACATTTTGCAGAAGGGTTGGGTTAGGGGGAAGGAGACCGGATCCGGGTCTGCTTGTTTCAAACGCTTCTCGGCAGGAAGCCGAGGCGAATATGTGTGGGATTTATCTGTCAGGCTCAAAGAACGTAACACCCAGTTCCTCGATGAGCCTTGGCAGAGCACCCTGCGCGCGGTCAGCCTGGAAGCACAATATGGGCTGGCTTGTTCCATGGAAGCTCTATAGAAGTCCGCAAGAGCGACAAAGCCCACGATGCTGCGCCACATTTTGTGCGAGAAACGACAGTGATTCCCTACCGCACGCCTTGGTCCAAGGAGTGGGCGTTCGGACACCTGCTGTGGAAATCAGGGTTGGAGCGCCTTCCACGATTTTTCCCAACACAGCGCCTCAAGCAGCAGCATGCCGTTTAGGGGTTTCTTGTTTACGGGTTTAGGGTTTAAGTTTAGGGTATCTGCACCCAGTTCCCTGATTGTTTTCGACTGCGATACATCGACACACGTTGATGAATACGACCGCAGGTAACTGCAACCATCTCATGGCTACCCCGTCATTGGCTTATATGGGATCTAGAGATGTACCAACGAGTGGCAAAAAGACTAGGATGTTGGACCGAAGCGGGCCGGAGGGGAGCTTGATCTGGATAACACGCGGCCAACATGATTGCTACTGTTGCTATGTGAGCTTGAATTCTCTTGCGCAGTAGCAAGTCAATAGTCGCGCTCGTGCTGTATTTGCTTGGTTTTTGGCACGGTTTCGTTAACCCCCTCCTTCAACGCACTATGCTCCTGCTTTGAGCCGGTTGTTTCTGGTGGAGCCGTCTCTTGGGCCCTAAGGGCCTAAGCCCTGTGAAGTTGAATGCAAGAGCTGCCTAGAGTTCCACCTCCGAGGCTCTCTGCATCACCTCGCCACAGAGACTCACAGCTGCAACAGGAACTTCACGGGGGCATCACTTATGGTGTACACAACCGGGTAGTTTAGTTTATTTCGGCGCTCTGAGGGTGTGGGATTGTGATTCAATCGAGCTGTCATGGCAAGTTGAAATCTTGGCTTTTTAAGGATGGCGACATCCTTTGGTCTGAAGGCACGCTTTGCGTTTTGCGGCTGAAAAAAGCAAAGGGTCTGCAAGGGTCTTACCGTATATTGAAGGGCAATAGGTAATGTTGAGAAGTCGGCAAAAAATGCTCGGGAACGCAGGCCGGCTTTGGCATCTACCTTCATGCGGCGAGGCGGGCTACTTGCACTTCTCACGCTGGAAGGCCGGTGGGCACAGATCCCCGCAATCCTAAAACTTCACCCTGCAACGGAGAGCCAAGGCTGCCTTCGGCGAGGTGCGCATGCTGCCTGGCCAGGCATCCTGCTCGCACAGTGCACATAAAGGAGTAAAGAGAAACGCGTACACATACGCACTCTCGCCACACATATCTATCTATCTATATATATATATAGAGAGGTACATATATATGTGTAAATATTATGCTTCTCTGCATACACATGCTCCTGTCATGGAGGCGGTGCAGCTTGGCCCCAATGGTGCCACGGAGCCCTCTGCAACTGCGCGGGCACGCTTGGAGCACTGCCGGCGCGCAGAGGCGCACAGAAGCGCTCGTTCTGTTCCACTTACTTGGTGCAGTCAACTTGCTGTGACCATGGCGGCAACTGGGGCTGTGAGATGTTGGCAGGACTCACTTATCTGGAGTAGTTGATACAAGTACTTGTTGTGCATTCCTCTGTGCTAGCCGGAGAAGCACTCGCCCTTGGCGTCCAGGCTGCTGGTGCTCGCTTCGCGTGGGACTGGGACAAGAACACCCCAGAGACATCGTTTGCTCGAAAAAAATGGGTTGCCTTGCCTGTGTGCAGTGGTTGTGATTGAACCAGCTTCTACTTAAGGGGAATGTGTCCCGCAAATGCCTAACGCGAAGCGGGAACAGTGCCATGCATTGTTCGAGGTGTCACTTCGCTGCTGGCTTCAGGCGTGGGAGAGGCCTCGGCAACGCGAGCTGCCTTGGCAAATGTGCAGCTTCCCAAGACAGAACTATATGCATATATGTATACCAGCCTGCACAATCCACGTCAATTCATGCAACCAATGACCAAGGACATGTGCACCTGCATCTCTTTGCGCAAGCCATGTCAGGGTGCGCAGGACGCCGTGCTGTCTGCTCTTCCGGCCTGGCTAGGGGCCTATGGCAAGATTTGCGAAGGACCTCGATGCATTGGCATCTTTCGCTGACTCATGTCTCCGGCATAAGTTGGTATTTTTCCGCTTGCGCTTAGAAGTTCGAAGGGACCGGAAGGGATGGTGGCTTTGATGTGCCATGGCTATTGATTATACGACCAGCAGTTGGCTGTCTTCTTCTCGTGGTCAGAGCGTTTGCTCGAGAAGCGTCTGGCAGCAAGCGACATCGAAAGTCAGACATCACACAGCCAGTACGAAAACACAACATGCTGCCAACGAGCCGACAGCTCCTTGAATGCAAAACCAAGCTTACATTGTGCGAGATGCACGCACATACGCTTGCAGAAGCCCTGAAGTAACCCTCCTGTAAGTCGTGTGCAAGCACACACGGCCACGATTGATTCCTCTCAGCTGACAGTGGGGCCCTTGGATCCTTGGCAGGCTTGTGATGTGCTATTGAAGGATGGAGGTCTCGCACAGTACTTTTCCGAGGTCATCAAGGAACATGAGCTCCGAAGACGTTGCCAAGGCAGCAAGTTCAAGACACTCCGTCACCTTCCTGCTGCGTTGCGCAAGCCAGAATTGGCACCTACAGTAGTCAACATAGTGGTGCCATGTGGTGCCCCGCAAGAAAAATCAACGGAGCACTAGCCAAGTCGACTTGGCCCTTCAGCGGCTGTTGTGCAGGTGGTGATGTGTGGGCTTCCGAGGTGTGGGAAAACGTCGGCAGCTCGGTCTCGCTGAAACGGTGGCATTTCAGAGGGTGGGGTGGAGAGTGGTGGAGGGCAGCAGCGAAGTGAACCTGAATAACATAGAGACATACATTGTAACGATAAAGCAATAATAGCAGCTATAGCAGCAAGTACGAGCCAAAATAGCGATTATAGCAGCAAGAACAACAATAGCGTAAGTATGGATGTTAGCAATGACTATCAAGACTAACAATTGGTGAATAAGATCGAAGACAAAGTAAGAAGCCAAAGACGATGATGGTGAGGATGACGGCGGTCATGATGTCGTGACGCCTGTGCTTTTCAAGGTCAATCAGCAAAGTGGTGCCTCGAGCTCAGGGCGCTTCGTGTGTGATGTACGGCAGCATCTACACTCTGGCCACAACGCTTCGACTCTGCCCCCAAACGCGAATGTCGCCAGTCTTCTGCGGCCGCAATTTGCTCAGGTTTCAGAAGCTCTCGCCTCACGAATCGCTCTTCCTGGAGTCGGGCATTAAGTCTGAGCCCTGTCGTGAGAATGGAGGATACTTGTATGCCTCACTGTGCGCATCCTTGGACAGTGTCCTTTCAAGCGGTTTCTAGACACCAACCGATCAGTTGTTTAGTGTGGAGACATGTCGCCTGGCAACATCTACTACAGCATCCCATTCCAGGTTGGAGACGTTCACCATCGTGCACAACAGCCTGCTGCGTTTGAAGGCAGTTCATGCCTTTGAATGAATTCAGTTCTGTCCCTGACTCGGCGGCCAGCGTGCCGACTCCGTACAGCAAAAAGGCCCGCAACAATGCAAAACAGAGAACAGACAGCGCTGCCACCCTTCGTCCAAAGAAGCATTGTGCTGCCCCTTTGACCCACAAAGCCCTGAAACTCACAGAGTCTTCGGCAGTTGGTGGACTTCCCTGGCACCCTGCTGCTTGACGACTCGCTCAGTCTTCACCCCTTAGATGCCTCCGTGTTCAGCCTCTTGTCAGAATTATAGTTCTTTGTCGGAGTCTTCAAAGCTTCAAAGCTTCATGGTTGACGCCAGAGTCCTTCTTGGAAATGGTGATATCCGTGCCGATCTGCACCGGCCGATTTTGGGGTGCACCATAAAATTCAAGGAGGATGCTCTCCAACTGAGCCCCCAAGAAAGTAGACTCCAACCCCATATGCGGTTCCGCCGGACTTTTGAGTCTAGACAGAGGTGTCCTTAGCTTCGATGGGCCAAGACTGAGGAGGAGAGTTCGTTAAGCTGTGTTGCTGATAGACTTCCTTTTGTGGAGCCAAAGCACGCCTCAGGTGGACCGTGTGCCGTGGTACTCGTCATCGACGTGGGCACCCTAAGCAAGTTCTGATTCTCACTGCTGCTCTCCGTGAAATCGTTTCCAAGGCTCAGCAGGAAGAGGCATATACCACGAGCGTGACCAGAGCAAGGCGAGTAATAGAGCCGGACGCTCAGAACTGCCGTAGGATTGGGTTCGTCTAGCACAACCCTAAACCCTCCTAAGCCCGAATCCTCGGAAATTGCACAAAAGTGCCGACACAGAATCGACAAAACTGCTTCAGAACACTTCGAGATTGTGGTGGGACACGCAATTCAGTATTCGATCGAATATCTCTTCAAATAGAAACGGAACAGCCCTCTCTCCGCCCAGCACCGAAGAAGGCGAGCAAAACCTACTAAAAGAATCATTTTAGTGTAAAGATCCCACAGAGCCCTGAACCCTTAGCTAAAAGCGAAGCCCCTGGAGAATATGCAGAGAGAGGCAGAGGAGTACGTTCGACCTGTCCGAAAGGCAGATAGCACTGGCCGAGATGTAGGGTAACGAACTGGAGTTGGAGGGGGGAATGCGTTGCGAGAAGGGCCTAGGGGGGCTATTCAGGGGGGTTTAGGGTTTGGGCCGGGGGGGGCCTCTTTTTATTTGGAGGGGGGGGGTGGTGCGATGCGAGTTGGGAAGGCGTTCCGGGTTCTTTGGCATCCAATGCCGGAGGCAGGGCCGAAACCCCCCAGCTCACGCCCCCGACTAGCTTCCTATATGCTGAAGTGCCCATACTGGAGCACGGAATCTGCACCCTTTGTGCAACTGGCCTATTCCAACTGGATCGTTCATCTGCAGTAAGCGCCGCAAAAGCCGGGAACACTTCGGTGAGGTTCGCGTGCAAGCTGAATCCAGATGTCACCTTCGACGTGTTGCTGCACAAGGTGGGTGCAAGCTGTGCTGACACGAATGGGAAGAGCAAATGGATTTGTGCGTGCCAGCTTCCCAAAAAGGTGTAGTCTCGTGCAACATCTTTGCTCAACCGGGTAGCTGCGCCAGGTGGACGGTGCCAAATTCTACACCGACGGCAGAGACTCGGTGCGAAGCTGGCCGGTTCCGTGGACAGGGCGCTTGGTGTGACTCAAATCTAGCCTCAGATAGATTTAGTCATAGTATTCTTCCGCGCATGGTTCTAGTCAGGGCTGGAGAGTAGGCAGTTTCAGAGGTGCATGTGTGTGGGTGTGCGCTTCAGACCGAGGAAAGGAAGAGTGCAAGAAAGCCGTGGAAGACAAGCTCACAGAAGAGATGACAGACAAGGCTTGGCTGGTATGTCCTCCTCGCACAAGACGTTTTCTCACATCTTCTTTTGCACGTCTCAAGATTCGCGGCTTGCGTGTGGAACATCAGATTGACTGTGGAGGAAAAAGCCAACATCTCCTTCCACTGCACCAGCATCTACGACCACACTGTCTTCGAGGCACTTCATAAGATGACATGTTTTGATTCCACAGCAATGACGTTCTTGGCTTCAGCATATTTCTCGGCAGGCTTTTAGCCAAGTGGTGCAGAAGCTGATACCAGAAAGACCCACGCTGGAGTCTTCCTGTCATGCTTTGAACTGCTCCACAGTATGATCGATGATGCTGGCTGGAGCATGGTGCCAAAAACATGCGTGTATACATACATGTGAGGGTTGATCTACTGGTCCGTGTCTCTGGTTTTAGATAAAACGGTCTTAGGATATTAAGCCATATGTCTGCAAAAGTCTCGCGGTGGGGTTTGCGAAAGGAAAAACGATAATGCCCGAACTTTATTACATGATACGAGCGAGGCTTGGGAACAGAGCATGCCATCATTCTGCATACAGGTCCCAAGCCCTCTCCTGCCTCAGCGACTCTGTAGCCAAGCTTTTGAGCATGTGCAGTTTGCGTACCTGGCCTCCTCAGCGTCGGAATATTTCAGTTTTTGGAAAACGTAGTCCGTGAAAAAACCCGTGAAAGATGGATCTACTTTTCAACACCATGGCCCACGACTTGAGTCGCATGCTTGGCCCCAGACTCCATGGATCCTGAGGCCGCAAACCTTAATGTTGTCTGCTGATTAGTGTGGCCCCCCCCCCCCCCCCCCCTCAACGAATGGATCCCCCGCTTTAGTGTGGGGGGGGGGGGCAATTTGGGGGGGGGGGGTCTGGCTTTATATGATTTTAAAAGGGATGAGTTTATATGATTTTAAAAGGGATCCATATGATTTTAAAAGGGATGAGCTCGTATGAATTTTAAAGGGATCCATATGATTTTAAAAGGGGTGAGACTGTATGAAATTAAACGGGATCCTTAAGATTTGAAGAGGGATGGGTTTATATGAATTCAAAAGGGATTATATGATGTTAAAAGGGATCCACCTGATTTTGAAAGGGATGAGTTTATATGAATTTAAAGGGGATCCATCTGTCCCAACCAAGCCAGCCCGCAGAAAAAAATATAATTCCGGGGGAGCAAACTTTTATATTATACGGCAGTCGGGCAGCTGCTGGACTACCCCCTTTGAAATTTGATTGCTTGGCCTCGGTACAAAAGCATTTTATAAGGAACTCTTAGCTTTGGGGCTGGCCTGGAGACTGAAGATTTCAGGGCCCGACAACCTCAGGCCTCAAGGTTTAGGAGGCCTCAGCCCCTTAGGCCTCTGGATCCAAACCCAACCAGCCCGCAAAAAAAAAGATAATTCCGGGGGAGCAAACTTTTTATATTATACGGCAGTCGGGCAGCTGCTGGACTACCCCCTTTGAAATTTGATTGCCCGGCCTCGGTACAAAAGAATTTAATAAGGAAATCTTAGTTTTGGGGCTGGCCAGGAGACTGAAGATTTCAGGGCCTGACAACCTCAGGCTCAGTTCAGAAGCGATTTCCGGACGACAACACCATTCGACAGCCTCGCCGAAATTTTGCATCGCCCGGCTTTTTTTTCACAATTCCGGGGGTCCTCCTCAAATAGATCCACCTGAATAATTTTTGGATTTTTTTCCACAATTCCGGGGGAGCACACTAATCAGGATACAACATTAATCCCAAACTCCCTCCTGCTCCTGCTGCTCCTGCTGCTGCTGCTGCTTCTGCTGCTGCTGCTGCTGCTGCTGCTGCTGCTGCTGCTGCTGCTGCTGCTGCTGTGTCTGCGGCTGCGGCTGCGGCTGCGGCTGCGGCTGCTGCTGCTGCTGCTGCTGCTGCTGCTGCTGCTGCTGCTGCTGCTGCTGCTGCTGCGGCTAGTACTACTAGTAGTAGTAGTAGTAGTAGTAGTAGTAGTAGTAGTAGTAGTAGTAGTAGTACTACTACTACTACTACTACGAGTAGTACTAGTACTACTAGTATTACTACTACTACTACTACTACTACTCCTACTACTACTACGAGTACTACTAGTACTACTAGTACTACTAGTACTACTAGTACTACTAGTACTACTAGTACTACTACTACTACTACTACTACTACTACTACTACTACTACTACTACTAATACTAATACTACTACTACTACTACTACTACTACTACTACTACTACTACTACTCCTACTCCTACTCCTGCTGCTACTACTACTACTACTACTACTACTACTACTACTACTACGACGAGTACTAACATGGTTCGCAAACGACGCGCGAGAGGAAAGCCATGTTCGGCGAAGGCGAAGAAACCAAATACAGATGAAACAATCAATCCCTATGTATATCTACACATATATGCAAATTGGTCACCTCCCCGGTCACCTCCCATGATCCAGTTTTTTCTTTGTGTTCCGGGATCAGCCTCGCAAATACCGACGCAAGTGCCGACACATGTTTTCAGCATTTCAAGCAAAACCCTCAAGGACAGGTGTTCCTATATATGTGGAGAAGATGAAACCATTAAGACAACTATGTGTTTTCGGATTATATGGTGTTCCCCCACCGCAATAGACACCATGGCATGAGAAAACATCGCTACGCCACGCACCATATACACATGTTTGCATGGATTAGACGTAGCAGATGGATACAAATCGAGTTTTATGATTACATACCACCGGGTCAAGGGTTCCGAGTGCAGGCTTACCGACCAGAAGGCCGTAAGCTCCGGTACGAACACAACTTCAGACCTTTAATTGCTGCACAAGTCCCTTAACCCCCAAATCCCAAAGCCCCATAATCCCCCAACACCCAAACCACGAAGACCTCGCAGTTGCACGTTGCCCAAGCACCTCCAAAACCTTAAACAGTTGCATAGACAATAGAAAGATCCCCGTGAGACAGTTTTCGTGCAATCTTCAATCTCCGTTACCGGAGCGTTTCAAACACTACTTCACTATGTCTGCTACTTCATTTTTCACGAAAGCTAGCTCCTTGGAGCTCGCGAGAATTGTCGTTTACAAGAATTCTCTCTAGTGTTCAGCTGGGTCAAGAAGCGACTCCGACCCTTAAGTGGTATGAAAATCAAAGAGATAAAGGGCTGTGGAGGGCGGGGGGGGCCCCCCCTCCCCCCCCGTATAGGATTGACAAAATCAATCTTAAGGTGTCCCCCCCCCCCCCTCCTTTCAGGGTCGCCTTAATTGATTTCTGGGGAGGGGGGGGGCCCCTTTTCCCCCCCCCCCCCCCTCCTTTTCAGGCTTCCCCTCCGTCTTGGTCAGGCCCTGCTGTCGAGCTGTAAGGCCCCGGGATGAGCATTCGAATCCGCAGCTTCCGACAGCTCTTAGTGCGACCGCTGCGTGTCCCAGCATGTTTCGTTTTGCTTACAGTTCAGAGTTTGCAGCGTTGTTGCTGCGCCCGCACTTCTCCTGCCTGACTCGAAAAAAGCTTGCTTGTCAGCCGCGTTTCTAGCTTTCGTGGCCCCGATCTCAAGTTCTGCTCGAAGTTGAAGAGTTGACAAAGTTTTCACAGGAGTTTTCAGTCTTCTGATTGCGCTATCTAGTTCACTAGTACTTTCAAGAGAATCGGCAATTGAAGCTTCAACGGAAACTTTCCCAAAGATTGCCAAGGTTCAGTCTACAGCTCCAATTATCTGGAAAAATGGGTCTTGCAATGTTTCTGACACACTTTCCAACCTGCGAAAACGAAGAAACAGAAGGTGCAGATGAGATTGTTTCGTTTAATGAGTTTGACTGTGAAGCAGACTCACACGGTTGGCTGTTGGCTGGGTAAAGCAGACGGTTTGTTGGGTATCAAAGCTGAAAAAGGCAGTTGCCATTATGTGTTATGATCTGCATATGCATACTTTATTACATCAGATTCGTTATACTACATAATATTCTATTCGATTGGGTAGATATATGCATGTACATATATATATATATACATATATATACATATATATACATATATATACATATATATACATATATATATATATATACATATATATATGTACGTAGGACCTTTAGGGTCTATTTGGCACGCCTCTTTTGCCGCCGGGGAAATCCCTAGATTTGATTTTCAAGGATTTCATGAAATTTAAAATGCCCAAACAATCCTTGAAATCCTTAAAATATTACATCCCGGGATTTGATTTTTTAAGGATTTCAAGGATTTTTTGGGCATTTTAAATTTTATGAAATCCTTGAAAAATCAAATCCCGGGATTTAATTTTTCAAGGATTTCAAGGATTTCATAAAATTTAAATACCGGAACTCCTGCAAAAGCAAACCGCCCCCCTCCCCACTCAGAGTACGGGGAAGACCACGCGGATTTTAAAATTTATGAAATCCTTGAAATCCTTGAAAAATTAAATCCCGGGATTTGATTTTTCAAGGATTTCATGAAATTGAAAATGCCCAAAAAACCCTTGAAATCCTTAAAAAAATCAAATCCCGGGATTTAATATTTTAAGGATTTCAAGGATTTTTTGGGCATTTTAAATTTTATGAAATCCTTGAAAAATTAAATCCCGGGATTTGATTTTTCAAGGATTTCAAGGATTTCATAAATTTTAAAATCCGCGTGGTCTTCCCGTACTCTGAGTGGGGAGGGGGGGTTTGCTTTTGCAGGAGTTCCGGTATTTAAATTTTATGAAATCCTTGAAATCCTTGAAAAATTAAATCCCGGGATTTGATTTTTCAAGGATTTCATGAAATTTAAAATGCCCGAAAAATCCTTGAAATCCTTAAAAAATCAAATCCCGGGATTTAATATTTTAAGGATTTCAAGGATTTTTTGGGCATTTTAAATTTTCTGAAATCCTTGACAAATTAAATCCCGGGATTTGGTTTTTCAAGGATTTCAAGGATTTCATAAATTTTAAAATCCGCGTGGTCTTCCCGTACTCTGAGTGGGGAGGGGGGGGTTTGCTTTTGCAGGAGTTCCGGTATTTAAATTTTATGAAATCCTTGAAATCCTTGAAAAATTAAATCCCGGGATTTAGTTTTTCAAGGATTTCATGAAATTTAAAATGCCCAAAAAATCCTTGAAATCCTTAAAATATTAAATCCCGGGATTTGATTTTTTTAAGGATTTCAAGGATTTTTTGGGCATTTTAAATTTCATGAAATCCTTGAAAAATCAAATCCCGGGATTTGATTTTTCAAGGATTTCAAGGATTTCATAAATTTTAAAATCCGCGTGGTCTTCCCGTACTCTGAGAGGGGAGGGGGGGGTTTGCTTTTGCAGGAGTTCCGGTATTTAAATTTTATGAAGTCCTTGAAATCCTTGAAAAATCAAATCCCGGGATTTAATTTTTCAAGGATTTCATGAAATTTAAAATGCCCAAAAAATCCTTGAAATCCTTAAAAAATCAAATCCCGGGATTTAATATTTTAAGGATTTCAAGGCTTTTTTGGGGCATTATAAATTTTATGAAATCCTTGGAAAAATTAAATCCCGGGATTTGGTTTTTCAAGGATTTCAAGGATTTCATAAATTTTAAAATCCGCGTGGTCTTCCCGTACTCTGAGTGGGGAGGGGGGCGTTTGCTTTTGCAGGAGCTCCGGTATTTAAAGTTTATGAAATCCTTGAAATCCTTGAAAAACTAAATCCCGGGATTTAATTTTTCAAGGATTTCATGAAATTTAAAATGCCCAAAAAATCATTGAAATCCTTAAAGAACTAAATCCCGGGGTTCGGTTTAGGGTTTAGGGTTTAGGGTTTAGGGTTTAGGGTTTAGGGTTTAGGGTTTAGGGTTTAGGGTTTAGGGTTTAGGGTTTAGGGTAATATCCTTGAAACCCTTAACAAAAATCAAATACCGGATTTGATGGTGTAAGGAGTTCATAAAAAGTTAAGATGCCGAAAAAGAATTAAAACCCTTTAAAATCAAACCCCGGGATTTGTCTTTTCCAGGATTTCAGACATACCCGCTCATTGCCCATCCCACATCACCC
The DNA here is from genome assembly GCA_905221605.1 of Symbiodinium natans. NCBI lineage: Eukaryota > Dinophyceae > Suessiales > Symbiodiniaceae > Symbiodinium > Symbiodinium natans. Next base: position 72,488 of record CAJNDS010002712.1, on the reverse strand, counting down.
CGCATCATCTCCCATCGTTTCTCTCATCCCCCATCATGCCCCATCATCCCCCAATCATCCCCCATCATCTCCCATCATCATTCCCCGTCATCTCTCATAATCCCTTTCACCCCCCCATCATCCACCATCATCCCCCATCAGCCCCCATCATCGTCCCCGATCAGCCCCTATCATGCCCCATCATGTCTCTCATCCCGCGTCATCCCCCATCATTCCCCATCACCCCCCATCATCTCCCATCATCCCGCATCATCCCCCATCATCCCCCATCATCATTCCCCATCATCTCCCATAATCCCTTTCACCCCCCATCTTGAGGGGTTAGTGACTGCCCTAGAGGTTAGTCGTATGTCCCCCCGCTTCGTGTTGTTGTGATTTGGTAGGGGCCCAGAGGTTTGTATGAGTTGTTTTCTTCGTTCGTGTTGTAAGGGTTTTGTGAGGGCCCCGGAGGTTTGTCGCATGTCCGATTTCTTCGTGCTTGTAGGGTTTGGGGAGTGTCTAGATAATTGTCAAAAATCATTCCTTCCGCGCTCGTACTATGAGGGGCTAGTGGCTGCCCTAGAGGTTTGTTGTATATTCCCCCGCTTCGTGTTCCTGAGATTTGGTAGGGGCCAGAGGCTTGTCATATGTCCCCTCCCTTCGTCCCTTCGTGTTGTGAGGGTTGCATTCGGCCTTGGAGGTTTGTCGTATGTCCCCTTTCTTGGCGTCTAGATGATTGTCATCATAAGTCATTTGCTTCCGTGGTCGTATTATGAGGGCTATTGACCGCCCTAGAGGTTTGTCGTATGCCCCCCTGCTTCGTGTTCCTGTGAGTTGGGAGCGGCCTAAAGGTTTATCTTTTGTCCCCTCCCTTCGTCCCTTCGTATTGTAAGGGTTTCGTGAGCGCTCTGGAGGTTTTTCATATGTCCCCTTTGTTCGTGCTTGTAGGGTTGAGGGAGTGTCTACATGATTATCATATATCATTTGCTTCCGCAGTCGCTATGAGGGTATTGATTGCCCTAAAGATTTCTCGTGTGCCCCCCCGCTTCGTATTCCTGTGATTTGGTAGGGGTCTAGAGGTTTGTCGTAATTCCTCTCCCTTCGTTCCTTCGTGGGATGTTTGCGTGTGTCCCCTTTCTTCGTGCTTGTAGGGTTTGGGGAGCCTAGACGACTGATATATATATATATAATTCGATTCCGCGCTCGTATTGTGAGGGGCTAGTGATCGCCCTAGAGGTTTGTCGTATGTCCCCCCCATTTCCTGTTCCTGAGATTTGGTAGGGGCCTAGAGCTTTGTCGTATGTCCCCTCCTTTCGCCCCTTCGTGTTGTAGGGGTTTTGTTGGGCCTTGAAGGCTTGTCGTGTGTCCCCTTTCTTCGTGCTTGGAGAGTTTGAGGAGCGTCGAGATGACTACCATACATCATTTGCTTCCGTGCTCGTACTATGTGGGGTTAGTGACTGCCCTAGAGGTTTGTCGTATGTCCCCTTCCTTCGTCCCTTCGGGGTTGTATGGGTGGTAAGGGTTTTGTGAGGGCCCTGGAGGCTAGTCGTATATCCACTTTCTTCGAGCTTGTAGGGTTTGGGGGGGAGCGTCTAGAGTCTAGATGATCGTCATATATGATTTGCTTCCGTGCTCAAACTATGAGGGGCTAGTGACTGTCATAGAGGTTTGTCATTTGTCCCCCCCGTTTCCTTGGTCCTGTGATTTGGTAGGGGCTTAGAGGTTTGTCATACGTTCCCTCGCTTCGTCCTTTCGTGTTGCAAGGGTTTTGTGAGAGCCCGGCAAATTTGCCGTATGTCCCTTTTCTTCTTGCTTGTAGGGTTTGGGGAGCGTCTAGGCGACTGACATATGTAATTTGATTCCGGGCTCGTATTGTGCGGGGCTAGTGACTGCCCTAGAGGTTTGTCGTATGCCCTCCGCTTGTTCCTGTGATGTAGTAGGGGCCTACAGGTTTGTCGTGTGTCCCCTTTCTTGGCATCTAGATGATTGTCATAAGACATTTGCTTCTGTGGTCGTATTGTGAGGGCTATTGACTGCCCTAGAGGTTTGTCGTATGCCCCCCTGCTTCGTGTTCCTGTGAGTTGGAAGGGCCTAGAGGTTTATCTTTTGTCCCCTCCCTTCGTCCCTTCGTGTTGTAAGGGTTTCGTGAGCGCTCTGGAGGTTTTTCGTATGTCCCCTTTGTTCGTGCTTGCAGGGTTTGGGGAGTGTCTAGATGATTATCATATATCATTTGCTTCCGCAGTCGCTATGAGAGTATTGATTGCCCTAAAGATTTCTCGTGTGCCCCCCCGCTTCGTATTCCTATGATTTGGTAGGGGTCTAGAGGTTTGTCGCAATTCCTCTCCCTTCGTTCCTTCGTGGGATGTTTGCGTGTGTCCCCTTTCTTCGTGCTTGTAGGGTTTGGGGAGCCTAGACGACTGATATATATATATATATATAATTCGATTCCGCGCTCGTATTGTGAGGCCCTAGAGGTTTGTCGTATGTCCCCCGATTCCTGTTCCTGAGCTTTGGTAGGGGCCTAGAGCTTTGTCGTATGTCCCCTCCTTTCGCCCCTTCGTGTTGTAGGGGTTTGTTGGGCCTTGAAGGTTTGTCGTGTGTCCCCTTTCTTCGAGCTTGGAGAATTGAGGAGTGTCGAGATGATTACCATACATCATTTGCTTCCGTGCTCGTACTATGTGGGGTTAGTGACTGCCCTAGAGGTTTGTCGTATGTCCCCTTCCTTCGTCCCTTCGCGTTGTATGGGTGGTAAGGGTTTTGTGAGGGCCCTGGAGGCTAGTCGTATATCCACTTTCTTCGAGCTTGTAGGGTTTGGGGGGAGCGTCTAGAGTCTAGATGATCGTCATATATGATTTGCTTCCGTGCTCAAACTATGAGGGGCTAGTGGCTGTCCTAGAGGTTTGTCATTTGTCCCCCCCGTTTCCTTGGTCCTGTGATTTGGTAGGGGCTTAGAGGTTTGTCATACGTTCCCTCGCTTCGTCCTTTCGTGTTGCAAGGGTTTTTGTGAGAGCCCTGCAAATTTGCCGTGTGTCCCCTTTCTTCTCACTTGTAGGGTTTGGGGAGCGTCTAGACGACTGACATATAATTTGATTCCGTGCTCGTATTGTGAGGGGCTAGTGATTGCCCTAGAGGTTTGTCGTATGTCCCCCCGATTCCTGTTCCTGAGATTTGGTAGGGGGTTAGAGCTTTGTCGTATGTCCCCTCCTTTCGCCCCTTCGTGTTGTAGGGGTTTTGTTGGGCCTTGAAGGTTTGTCGTGTGTCCCCTTTCTTCGTGCTTGGAGAGTTTGAGGAGCGTCGAGATGATTACCATACATCATTTGCTTCCGTGCTCGTACTATGTGGGGTTACTGACTGCCCTAGAGGTTTGTCGTATGTCCCCTTCCTTCGTCCCTTCGCGTTGTATGGGTGGTAAGGGTTTTGTGAGGGCCCTGGAGGCTAGTCGTATATCCACTTTCTTCGAGCTTGTAGGGTTTGGGGGAGCGTCTAGAGTCTAGATGATCGTCACATATGATTTGCTTCCGTGCTCAAACTATGAGGGGCTAGTGGCTGTCCTAGAGGTTTGTCATTTGTCCCCCCCGTTTCCTTGGTCCTGTGATTTGGTAGGGGCTTAGAGGTTTGTCATACGTTCCCTCGCTTCGTCCTTTCGTGTTGCAAGGGTTTTTGTGAGAGCCCTGCAAATTTGCCGTGTGTCCCCTTTCTTCTCACTTGTAGGGTTTGGGGAGCGTCTAGACGACTGACATATAACTTGAGTCCGTGCTCGTATTGTGAGGGGCTAGTGACTGCCCTAGAATTTTGTCGTATGGCCCCCCCCCCGCTTCCTTGTTCCTGTGATGTAGTAGGGGCCTACAGGTTTGTCGTATGTCCCCTGCCTTCGTCCCTTCGTGTTGTAAGGCTGATAAAATTTTTCTGAGGGCCCTTGGAGATTTGTCGTATGTCCCCACGCTTCGTGTTCCTGAGATTTGGTAGGGGCCAGAGACTTGTCGAATGTCCCCTCCTTTCGTCCCTTCGTGTTGAAATTGCTTTGTTGGGGGAAGGTTTGTCGTATGTCACCTTTCTTTCTTCTTGGAGGGTTTGGGGATCTTCTAGAAAACTGTCATATATCATTTGCTTCCGTGCTCGTATTATGAGGGGCTGGTGTTTGTCATAGAGGTTTGTCGTATGTCTCGCCGCTTTCTGTTCCTGCGATGTGGTAGGGGCCTAAAGAGGTATGTCGTGTGCCCCCTCCCTTCGTCCCTTTGAGTTGCAAGGGTTTTGTTGGACCTGGAAGATTTATCGTATGTCTCCTTTCTTCGTGCTTGTAGGGCGTGGGGAGCGTCTAGATGATTATCATATATGATTTGCTTCCGTGCTCGTATTATGAGGGGCTAGTGACTGCCCTAGAGGTTTGTTTTATGTCTCCCTGCTTCGTGTTCATGTCATTTGCTAGGGTCCTGGAGATTTGTCGTATGTCATTTTACCATATACGAAATTAGATACAATCCCTTCGTCCCTTCGTGTTGTAAGGGTTTCGTGAGGGTCCTAGAGGTTTGTCGTATGTGCCCTTCCTTCGTCCCTTCTTGTTGTAAGGGTTTTGTGAGGGCCCTGCAAATTTGCCGTATGTCCCTTTCTTCGTGCTTGTAGGATTTGGGCAGCGTCTAGATGATTGTCATTATCATTTGCTTCCGTGCTCGTACTATGAGGCGCTAGTAACTGCCCTAGACCTTCAGGGCCCTCACAAAACCCTTACAACACGAAGGGACGAAGGGAGACGACATACGACAAACCTCTATCATCTAGATGCTCCCCAAACCCTACAAGCAAGAAGAAAGGGGACATACGACAAACCTCCAGGGCCCTCACAGAACCCTTACAATAGGAAGGAGTGAAGGGAGGCGACACACTACAAACCTTTAGGCCCCTACCAAATCACAGGATCACGAAGTGGGGGCGTCATCTGACAAACCTCCAGGCCAATCACTAGCCCCTCATAATACGAGCACGGAAGCACATGATATGTGATTATCATCTACACACTCCCCAGACCCTACAAGCACGAACAAAGGGGACATACGACAAACCTCCAGGACCCTCCCAAAACCCTTACAACACGAAGGGACGAAGGGAGGGGACACACGACAAACCTTTAGCCCCCTACCAAATCACAGGAACACGAAGCGGGGGGACAGACGACAAACCTCTAGGGCAGGCACTAGCCCTCATAATACGAGCACGGAAACACATCATATATGATAATCATTTTGATGCTCCCCCAAAACCTATAAGAACGAGAAAGGGGAAGCACACAAACCTCCAAAGCCCTTACAAAACCCTTACAACACGAAGGGACGAAGGGAGGGGACATACGACAAACCTCTGGACCCTACCAAGTCACAGGAAACACGAAGCGAGGGTGCTTGCCTAAGTCTGGCTGTTGGCCGGCTGGATCTACATTTACTGCTACTACTACTACTACTACTACTACTACTACTACTACTACTACTACTCCTACTACTACTACTACTACTACTACTACTACTACTACTACTACTACTACTCCTACTCCTACTACTCCTACTACTACTACTACCACTACTACTTTCAAGAAGTTTTGTAAATAGTAAACAAAGGGGCGTGCCAAATAGACCCTAAAGGTCCATGCCACATATATATATATGTTTTGTTTTTTGGATGTGTTTACTTATTTGCTTTCTTTACACATATGTATAAATACAAATACGTATATATACATACTTATTTCTACATACTTATTTATATTTATATACGTGTGTATATTGAGGCACCACCGTAGCTGCGCTTCCCATTGTGTTGCGTGTCCTGTTGTGTCTTGAAGTTGCAGGAGTTGGAGACCGTGGTCGTTAGCACTGCGGCTGAGGTCTTGCAGTCCAGAAATTGATGCGTCGGAATGCCAGGAAGTGCTTGGAAGCGGTGAGCCAGAACACGCGAATGGACGGGGTCCCACAAAAACAGGGAAACACCATTGTTGAATATTTTGCGGTCTTGCCATGGGCGCAGTTGCTGTTTGGCTGTTTGCTTGCTTCAGAGCCTTGTCCCTTCATGGCACATTCGGCTTCTGCAGGAGAAGGTCTACCTTTTTGACGTTGTTTCGAAGGCGCTTTTCATGGGTGCGGATGTGTGCACCGTTGCCAGTGACGCAGTGTAGCTATCTGATGAAGAAGCCGCGATGTGTCGAAGACCTGTCAGCTCTACTTGGCCGCCGACAAGAGCAATTCGGAGCTGTCCTGGTACGAACTTTGCACGAAGCCCGGCCTGCCGCATGTCTTGGTCAGAGCAAGCCTGCTTCATTTTTTTCAGGTGCTGACATGGTGGACGTGGTGATTGACATCGCGTGCATCTACGGCAACGGCGATGATCTTGGATTCCAGGGCTGCGAGTCCTTTTGCAGCTGCCCTGTACACTGCACGCGCCATCAAGTTGAATCATGATCGAAGAGCTCGCGAGCACAGTTGCTCGAAGCAATGACATCTGCAGGGCAAAGAGCGTCCAACAAATTTCGCTGCTCAGTACGTGCAACAACAATGACACGTCGTTTGGCGTCCCTTGAATGATATACATCGTATTATTTGCATGACTCCATGAGGCCATGAACTGCGGTCTTACACCAAAAGACTAGTGTCCTTCATAGGCCCAGCACAACTGTCTGGCCGTGCATAGGTCCAGGTGCTGTAGCTCTATGTTGATTGGACGGCGCAGCACATGGCCATGGAATTCACTTTAGCTTCGAATGCCAGCACATGGTGCTCGCTCTGAGCTGCCCCGGCTGGCGATGGCTGCTGTGGCTGTTGGCCTTGCAGCCACGAAGCGCACAGCATGCGCATCCACAGGTGCATGTGCTACAGCAGTGGGATGTACAGCGCCGGGACTGGGAGCCGGCACAACAGATCCCAACTCGTCGGCCTCAGGCTTCCCACCTACTTCCGCCCCGCCTGCAGCACCAGTTAGAGTTAGGCCAGCAGAGCCTCGACTTGTTGCAGCGCACTAGTCCAGTTCTCGGGCCAGTCGAGCGCGGAGAGCGCGTCGAGCGCAAGAGACAAGAGCAGCTGCTCTTGAAGCAACAGCAGGAGCAGAAGGACCGATCAGAGGGCTTTCAAACCGGGCTTTCTGTTGTCTGTACTGTAGGGCTTCGAGTGGTCTGTGGCTTTGCCTTTCTTGGATTTCACGGAGTGATGTCTCTTTAGGCGGATTGTTGGCACTTCGCATTTGGTGAACACGCCATCAAGCATCCTTTGCATGGCATAGTATGGCTTGTCTCATATGTGTGAATGTGCGATGTATCGAAACTCTCTTTGCCAATGCGAGCCCGCAGAGAACAAGCTCCTGAAGCTTAGTGCATTCTTAAGGTGGGATGCGCCTGTTTTGGTCACGGTGACTCACCTTGGACAGTGCATGTGTTCGGATCGCTGTCCGCACATGTGCACTGTCCTAGGTGAGTCACGGCGGTATAAACCTGGTGACCCCGCCAAAGAAGAAGATAAACAAGGAAACAAAAACAGAAAATCAAAAAATGGCACAACAGGATTCCCACGATCGCACGAAGAAGATGCCGGTCCATCGACTTGGACGGTGTCACCACCTCGACTTGCCAAAAAAGAGGGCTCCATCCAAACCGGCCTGCCCGACGCGACTGCGTTTGGGGTGCAAGCGGAGGAAAACAATGGATCAGAATTTGTGGATGTGTGCAGAATCATCAGAATCGCCATCACTATTTGCTGGGGAAAATGCCCGAATACTAGTTTTTCGGAATGTGCAGCTCTGTGCAAACCCTAACCCCTGGCCCTCACCCCTGAAACCCCCCAAACCCTACAACCGACCCTAACTCCATCTATTTCCAGGACCAGCTCCTAGAGCTGCGCAGCGCGCTGCCCGAGCGGCGCCGCGGCTCTGGCGGCCTTGGCTCCGCCCACTTGGCTCACCTGGCGCGGGTGCACAGCTTCTCCGCGCAGGGCCGCTTTAAGGAAGCCAAGGCGGCCCTGGCAGACTCCTGGAAGCAGCATGGGCTCAGCATTGGGGAGGCCGTGCTGCGTCAGGAGGTGTGCAGCTTGCGCAACAACAATCCCGTGAGGTAGCACCACATATCACTTATAGTCTGTATGAAATTTAGAATCGGCACTCCCGAGATGCCACTCCGAACCATGCAGAGTTCTTAATTTCATCACAGGTGGAAGACCTCCGGTGGCGCATGGGCCTTCCGCCATCGTCCGAGTGTTCCATGGGTCCTGCGGATTGGCTCCTGGGCAATCAACCAGCACAGCCAGACACGGATTCCATCAAGTTTGACCTGAAGACGTTCCTCGTGTCGCTTACAGTAGCTTCTGTTCTGGGAGCGTTATTCTTTTCTTGCACCTGGACACGCGCAGAGGAGCAGTCGGATGAACTTCCAGATTGGCCGCAAGGAAGTCCGGCGGCAAGAAGTGATGGCGTGTGGACCCTCCAACCTCAATGGCAAGAGCCTTTGGAGGCGGAGAGCTCCCATGGGAGTCAGGATGAGGATGTTGGGGAGGAGGCGGAAGAGCCTGTGACAGCCAATGCTACGGCGTCCATGGAATCTGGCCTTGACAGTTTTCTTGGCGAGGAGTTCGAACCTCTTGCGCTTGAGCATGTGTCAACCCCAGAGGCCAGCCCATCGCAAACAATGCAAGCAGTCGGGCTTCTGGCGCCGCATGCGCCGCATGCGCCGCATGCGCCACTCGCCCCACTTGCCCCCATGCAGCTGCCTGCCTCAGCCACAAGCACCCCAACCTTGCAGTTCCAGCCAGTATCCACTGGTTCCACTGGTGCCATGCCACTTCCACTCAACCACTTGCTGCCCCTGCCAGACCCGAGTGGCCCTGCTCGAGGCACCTCGGGAGGCACTTCGCATGAGGAGTATTTGGATTTGGACACCTCCATGGCACGGTCCATGCCCGCCACCCCGGAGTGGTCGGACTGGTCCAACGTTTGGTTCGCCGGGCCCGAAGGGCCCCGGCGTGCACTCACCGAGTCACAGCTGCTGAACCCAATCGTTGCGGGCTTCCCCAACATGGCCAGCAACATTGCGGGATGGCAGCCCAGGCACATCGCGCAGCACCTTCACGAGCCCGTCGAGGCCGGGGTGAGATTGTACAGAAATTTGTACAGCATGTAAGAGCCTAGATAGAGCCAGTATAGCCATGTATTCTTATCACTACCCCCCAAGGTGAGTTTTCGGGGCGCATTGCCGTAAGGTTCTTTGCTGGAATCACTGCCTTGACCACAGGAGTTGCACGAAAGGCCGGAGATGGAGAGTGAGTTGCACTACAGTGTCCGAAGCGTTCAACAGCTCCTGGAGGAGGAAGCCCCAGAATGGGCTGGGCCGGCCGAACCGTTACAGAGCTCTCAGTGGGGCTTCTCCTGTTCGGGACGCTGGGCCGACGAAATTCTTACAGAGGAGGACGTCCACCCTGAGACTGCCTGGTTCGAGCCGCAGCGAAGCAGCTCAGTTGGGCATGTGGCAGACCGGCACGCCGTGGATGAGTCCAAGCGTCGCTCAAGGAGAAGGTCTAAGAGGCGCAGGCTGTTGGCGGAGGCATCGGCGCAGGGCGAGTCTACAATATCTACAATACGAGTCCTGCAGCTGGAGCAGCTGCTAATGTTGGATGAGCGCGTTCCGAGCCATGGCTTGAGCCCAGTTGGCAAACAGCGCCGGGCCGCATCGCAACCCCCAATCTCTTCAAAAGCCAAGGCCCCCAAGGCCCAAGCGGGACACCGAGAGCCCAGAGAGCCCAGAGAGCCCCAGGCGAAGGCCAAGTCCAAGGCCAAGGCTGCGCAGGCTGCGCAGGCTGCGCCTGCCTCTGCAGACTCTTTGGTAAGCAAGACTCCCAAGCGGCGGCCTTACCAGTCGTTTTACCAGATGCCTGAGACCGCTGAGACCGCTGAGACCCAGACCCGCCAAGCCCAAGCCCAAGCCGGACAAAGGCATCAAACGCATAGCGATGCAAAAGGTAAGGCAGATGGCTGGCGTTCGGGAGAGCCAATCGAGCGGCCGAGGCGCGTACGGTCCACTGAGATGGCCAACCCAGAGGCTGTACCCCAGGGCCAGCATGCAGACCAGGCGCCGGAGCACGTCGGACAGGAGAGGGAAGCGCAGCAAGCACAGTCCCACGCAAGTGAACAAAGCAACTCAGTTCCTCAGAGAGGCACGTTTCACTCACAGCCAACGCGACACTCTGAGGATAGCCGGAGGCGTCACCGTTCCAGGCCAAAGACGCCGAAGACGCCGAGCGGAACGAGCGGAACGAGCGGAATGAGCGGAAAGCTGCCGCAGCGGAGTGGCCGAGCCTGGCGCGCAGGGCGCCGGCCTTCCGACTCCACAGACCCGGTAGGCCCAGGCCCAGCCGATAGCGAGAAAAAGCACAATACCGTGAGGAGAGGGGTGAAGTTGACGGAAAGCGAGTGAGGTTGAGTGAAGGGTTTGCAAGGAATCGTAGACAAGGACATACAGAGCGTTGTCAAATGTAGCCGATGTAGCAGGAATCCATGCTGCGTTGCTGCTGCAGACTCCGAGAGCTATAGAGTTTCCCAGCTTGATTGCCCGTTCCTGCCGCTGCCCTTAGGTCTCGAGGACAACAAGGATGCTGGATGCGAGTTCCAGCTGCACAACGGTGCTGTCCTAGTTCTGAAGGAGGCTTGTCCATTTGCGTCAGAGTTTGGTCAGGTGCCTTTGCTGTACACAATAAAATGATCCTTCGGCACGTTAGCATGTGGCCAGAATGTCGAAATGGTTGGCAAAAGTCAGTTGATGGACAGACAACGGCAGATGGCAAAACATCGAAGCCTTGTAGACTGCAATCTGAGCAGCTAAGTAGCAGTTCAAGGAGTTCGGTTTCGAGACGCCGTTCTAGACCTTCTGCATCCTTCTGCATCAGGGAGGAAAGCTAGCAGCCGTGCAGGTCGGCCACTGCTTGGCACTGGTCTGCGTGTTCAAAGGACTGTTTGACATCAGTGAATTATATCGCTGGCACGAGAAACCCACATTTTTTGTGTATGTGCATAGCATTGCTTGAGTCCAAGCATTGCAGCGTACGGTTGCGGAGTATGCTGCGGCTAACTCGATGTGAGGCCTTCGCTGCATGCGAAGCTGCACATACTGGAAACTGACAAGCGGATTTGCAAACACCTTCTGGCAGCACGTCGGATGCTCGCATCAGTAGGTTGAGTACCATCCCGCGCTGAATAAATGTAGGAGTGGCGGGGGGTACATAATTGTAGGACATGTTTTCCTGCAATTGCCAGTGTCCGTGTCCAGCGGAAATAAGCAGGGGTATGCGTGGCTTGCCCTGCACAAAATAGCTGCAAAACGTGGACCCAGACGTGGGATCCTACAATTGACACATTCGTATCGGTGGGGCAGTGAAAATTGTAATCTACATTTTCTGCCCCCCCCCCCCCCCCGCCTCCTAAGCACGGGGATCGTTGAGTCTCGTGACTTTGTTGAGACATAGTCGGCAGTAAGAGGTGTCCGCAAGATTCGCACATCAGAAGACGTTCTTGGAATGCAAATGTGGAGGAGACGATGCCTGCTTCGACCGCCAAGAGCTCTTGGAGCACAATGTAGAGGTCTTCAAGGAGGACCGATTTCCCAACCATGTCGTCACTGGGTGAACATTGTGAATTCAACGCTTCTTTCCAGGCTTTGAACAAAGTATGTCCGGTGCATCTTCCAAAGCCACGACCTCTGCCCTAGCGCGAAGCTGGCATTGCAAACCCAGCATGTGAAATGAGTCGGCTAGCTTGCTCGACCTATCTCGGTTATTCTCGATTTATGCAGCACTTGTTCAACAGATGCCGTCAACGGTGCAAACACAGCGGCAGTTGAACGGCTCGAGTCGCACTTGTATTCGCAAGCCTCACTGAGGCGGGGTTGGCGCTAAACCTTTCGCTGCGCGGCAAGGCCCTGTATCAAGTTAAAGTACTGCCGCCGGGTTTGCGCAATTCTTCTGCATGGCCTTGAGAAGTAGCCCGCTACAGTAATTTGCAGTGGCAAGCCTTTGCTGCCAGAAGAGTATTTCGCGCGGAAGAAGGGTAGGTTGTGTGTTCCGGCCACATACCTCAGAAGGTAAGTTGAGCTACCTTATGCATTCCACAATCACAGTGGTTGTATAGTGCTGCGTTGACGACCTGCAGGCAGATGCAGGCGAGTTCGAGATGAGCTCCGTAGTTGGCATGTGAGATGGGCCGCACGCAACGCGTGGTCCCAAAGTAGCTCAGCCAGCCTTAGGCAGCCTCACAACTCTGCGATGCGAGAAGTCATTGGGGCAACATAAGATGTGTCACGCATCGCAACGAGCATCGCAACGATTGGAAGATATTCCAGGCAGAGCAGTGAAAACCGCCACCTGTGCGAGATGGGCAGTTGAGCATTCATTGGCAGTTAGTTGAGCATTCATAGCCATAAAAAAGCCGGCTTCTGCTCCAGCACGGTTGGTTCAATTGTCAACATGCCTGCTTCAAGGACGAGAAGCCCCTTTAAAGGCCAAGCCCAAGACGCAGCAACGGCAGGGCAGCGAGTCCTAACCCAAGACTGGGAAACCCGAGCCCTGACAGCATGTACACGTGTGCCTGTGCATGATACAGATACATACGTAAATATGTATGCAATGTATGCTGTATTCTGCTGTATGTACAATCATGAATACAGATAGAGAGACAGGGCCGACTTCGGCCCCAGGCCCAAGAAAGATAAAACAAAAGAGGTCTGGGCTAAAAAGACCCCCCGGTCGAAAGATAGAAATTCAATGAAACTTTTTTGGTATTCGTTTGCTTCCTGCCAAAGATCTGCAATGGCTCCATGCCTTCGCCCACGCAAAGGTTTACCATCATTTCCGGCCGGATTCAAAGTCACTTGCATCAGGGGTGGCGGTGGGTTGTCCGGGGGCGGTGGGAGGGGGGCGGACAAGTGCAAGGGGGTTAGGCCCCAACAAATCGTTGTTCAGAGCCCGAAGTCTGACCTCATTGATGGTGCTGCACCGGCCACACCAGAAAAACTTGTCTCAGAGCCCCCGGCTCTTGAAAGGAATGACTCCTAGAAGACGCGTGCGATTGCACACCATGCAGACACAAAACATTTTCAAGAGAGTTGAGAGGACACGGCACCTGGGACGCACCGGTGAGGGTGCGCTGCGCCTTCACGGCGCTTCAGGCAGCCGAAGGCTTGGCATGTCTTCACAAGTCTTAACTTTGTCCCATGGCTTGCTTAAAAACCAACCCGGAGGGAGCAGTCAAAGCCCAGGTCACGAGCCTTTGCCGTTTCCCAGAGCTCGAGCCTACCATGACGGAGTCCATCGAGGCGCCTGGAACACGGCATCACCCGAAGAGTGCCGAAGAATCTGCCTCACTTCACCGCTTCAGCCATTAATTGCAGGCTTCAGAACTTGAGTCCAGCAACACTTCCAGTGGCGCCACTCCTGCGCAGGGCTTGCTCAGACCAGCGTGTCTTCTGGTGCAGAGCCTTCAACCGGCCTATGAGCAGGCTCCGGAGCTTGGCAATGCTTGCTATGCCTGATCTGCAGCTCGTACTGGTAGCAGGCTGTGATCCTGGCAGACGACAATGGCCAGAGTGAAGAAGAGGCCGGCATCATGACAGCATGAGTGCCGCTGAATAGCCAAGATAGCCCAGATTGCACACCAACATGGATAAGAGTTGTCCATCCAAGCCTGTCGAAGTCGCCCGTCCAAACCAGTCGCATTGCTAGCATGAAGAGCCAGGCACACTGCTCAGACACGGGCTGCGTGGCTTGAGTTTCTTGTTGCTAGTGCGAGTACTTGCAAGCACTGCTCGTGAGGGTGGTGTGGCCCCCTTTGTCGCCCAGACGATGGAGCTCATCCAGGCTCCACTGGATGCCAAGACTTGAGATCAAATGGGGGTTTACGAGATTAGGGGTACCTTAGAAAGCATCTGGTTTAGCACAGGACTCTTCGCTCAGTGGTGTGCACCCTGCGTAGCATGCACAAAAGCCTTGCAGTTCATATTGGCTTCTGCTCGTCGAGCAATCGGTTCAAGTTGTTAAGCATCAGGCAGCATCATCAGCCATGAGGCGCTGCGAGAGGGCCTTCTGCCGCCACTGCGGCCGAAGCCTTGGCCTGTTCAAGTTGAACGGCTTTGGCGTGGTGCGCCGTTATCACGAAGCACGGTGCACTGTACGAACAGCATCTGCAGCGGAACAGAGATCATCAGCACCTCCAGCGGCACAAGTGGGCAAAGTCCTGCTTCCGCAGGTAGACCGGCTCGTCGACATGAACTTGGTCCCGGTGGACTGCATGGTGCAGACTTTATTTATGAGCAAGGAGGACCTCTTGCAGCTCAACGTGGAGAACCAGGATCTGTGCAGAGAGGTTCTGATCTTCGTGGTCGTGACTTGGAGGCCGGGGTCCTACGGCGGAGCTCCTTTGCGCCCTGCCTTGAGGCTTGGCAAAGACGAGGGCAGCATCGTGATCAGGGCCAAAGTGCCCCACAGGAGTGAAATGCGTGAGCAATCGGTGCCGATTGCCTCGATGACGAGCTGGTGACGGCCGCACTTTTCGACGAGATGGTCGAGATTTGGCCAGGATCCCCGCGAGGTCGCATTGGAAAGATGCGTCAAACTCTAGCAAGTAGCGCGCCGCCTGGGGCCGGGGGCAGCAAGCCATGGCGGGGGTTAAGCCCATTTTCCCGGGTCGCCCGTTGTCTAAAACATCTGACCCGTCTGACATTTCACCTCACAGATTGCCGTGAGCACTGAACTAGCGCAAGACTGCAGATATGATCGCTCTTGCTGACAGCTGAAAGCACTGTAGAAGGCAGTCTTGCTAATGCTTGAGTGGTCTGTCGAAGGTGGTGCACACCCTGCGTAGCATGCACTGCTCGTCGAGCAATCGGTTCAAGTTGTTAAGCATCAGGCAGCATCATCAGCCATGAGGCGCTGCGAGAGGGCCTTCTGCCGCCACTGCGGCCGAAGCCTTGGCCTGTTCAAGTTGAACGGCTTTGGCGTGGTGCGCCGTTATCACGAAGCACGGTGCACTGTACGAACAGCATCTGCAGCGGAACAGAGATCATCAGCACCTCCAGCGGCACAAGTGGGCAAAGTCCTGCTTCCGCAGGTAGACCGGCTCGTCGACATGAACTTGGTCCCGGTGGACTGCATGGTGCAGACTTTATTTATGAGCAAGGAGGACCTCTTGCAGCTCAACGTGGAGAACCAGGATCTGTGCAGAGAGGTTCTGATCTTCGTGGTCGTGACTTGGAGGCCGGGGTCCTACGGCGGAGCTCCTTTGCGCCCTGCCTTGAGGCTTGGCAAAGACGAGGGCAGCATCGTGATCAGGGCCAAAGTGCCCCACAGGAGTGAAATGCGTGAGCAATCGGTGCCGATTGCCTCGATGACGAGCTGGTGACGGCCGCACTTTTCGACGAGATGGTCGAGATTTGGCCAGGATCCCCGCGAGGTCGCATTGGAAAGATGCGTCAAACTCTAGCAAGTAGCGCGCCGCCTGGGGCCGGGGGCAGCAAGCCATGGCGGGGGTTAAGCCCATTTGCCCGGGTCGCCCGTTGTCTCAGACATCTGACCCGTCTGACATTTCACCTCACAGATTGCCGTGAGCACTGAACTAGCGCAAGACTGCAGATATGATCGCTCTTGCTGACAGCTGAAAGCACTGTAGAAGGCAGTCTTGGTAATGCTTGAGTGGTCTGTCGAAGGTGGCGCACACCCTGCGTAGCATGCACTGCTCGTCGAGCAATCGGTTCAAGTTGTTAAGCATCAGGCAGCATCATCAGCCATGAGGCGCTGCGAGAGGGCCTTCTGCCGCCACTGCGGCCGAAGCCTTGGCCTGTTCAAGTTGAACGGCTTTGGCGTGGTGCGCCGTTATCATGAAGCACGGTGCACTGTACGAACAGCATCTGCAGCGGAACAGAGATCATCAGCACCTCCAGCGGCACAAGTGGGCAAAGTCCTGCTTCCGCAGGTAGACCGGCTCGTCGACATGAACTTGGTCCCGGTGGACTGCGTGGTGCAGACTTTATTTATGAGCAAGGAGGACCTCTTGCAGCTCAACGTGGAGAACCAGGATCTGTGCAGAGAGGTTCTGATCTTCGTGGTCGTGACTTGGAGGCCGGGGTCCTACGGCGGAGCTCCTTTGCGCCCTGCCTTGAGGCTTGGCAAAGACGAGGGCAGCATCGTGATCAGGGCCAAAGTGCCCCACAGGAGTGAAATGCGTGAGCAATCGGTGCCGATTGCCTCGATGACGAGCTGGTGACGGCCGCACTTTTCGACGAGATGGTCGAGATTTGGCCAGGATCCCCGCGAGGTCGCGTTGGAAAGATGCGTCAAACTCTAGCAAGTAGCGCGCCGCCTGGGGCCGGGGGCAGCAAGCCATGGCGGGGGTTAAGCCCATTTGCCCGGGTCGCCCATTGTCTAAGACATCTGACCCGTCTGACATTTCACCTCACAAGTTGCCGTGAGCACTGAACTAGCACAAGATAACAAGATTCTGGACCTCTTTCACCGCGCAATATCTATGAGAACAGAACTCGCACAAGATTGCAGATATGATCGCTCTCGCTGACAGCTGTTGGGGTCCTATTTGGGGACTATATTCGGGGTCCCCAATTTTCGTAACCCCCAAATGCTGATCAACTGCAAGCACTGCGGCCTTGCCATCGACACTGACTGTCAGCCGGATCCTGGTCCCTGTTTAGATGGCCTTGGGAGGCTATGGCAGTCCGAGCCAAGCTGAAGTCCCTTCTGAAGAATCGGGTGAAGAACTTGCTTCAGGCACAGTCTGGGCATCCAGTTTCCATTGCGGTGTCTGAGGGGCATCTGTCGGAGCTTTTCGCTTTAGCAACGTGACACCGAAGCAAAGACTTTGGGTTAGATCGTGTGTTGAAAGCTGGCTTCTTCGTATTCATTATGAGGGCTGCTTCTAAGGGCTTCTGCTTTGCTGGGAACAAACAAAGGTCCATTTCGCACGAGAGACCAACACCTTCAAACCAGATCACAGATTTCTCCCCTGCCGTCCCCGATGCAACACTTCCCTTCCGAGACGAAACGCGCCGTAACGCACCAAAGTGCTCTCGGCTGTTGTAGACAGTACGTAGCGGGGCTTGTGGACACTTTGCGTGCAAGGATTCACGGAGGCTTGGGAGGGAAGGTTTGAGGCTCGTATGGCTCGTAACCCTGAGCCGTAGCAACGTTGAAGCTTATTGCGGGATTCTTTAGCTTCCTTTCTGCCGCAGCTCCTGGTGCCTTTCATGCGAATCACGGAGAACCAGGCCAGGGCTCCCTAGGATTGGACGGGGAGACTGTGCAAAAGCTGACAGACACCCGCAATATGGCTCAGCTCAAATCGACAAGGCAGCCTCATGGCGAGCTGACCCAAACGAGTTCCTGGTGCAGGAGACACCTGCATCCTGAATAAAGAGTTTGAAACGAGAGGCGTTTTGCGGCTTTGCGCAAGCTAGCTTCAGACAAGACAAACCCGGTGGCAGGAAGAAGATGAACACTGCAGGCACTCCCTTGATCGAGCATGATTGGAGGTTGCCGAGTGTATCCTATGGTCATGTCATTTGTTTGGTGGCAAGGCGGGTTGCTGCTAGTGCGCAAGTGAGCTGAGGCTTTCTGAGGCATGGTTTTGTAAGAGGGATTGAATTTAAGCTTTGAGTCTTTGAGTTTTTTTTTGGATTTCGGCTGTGGGGTTCAGGATTTGTGCCTGCAGATTGAACTGCCCTGGCAGGGGATGCACTATTCGAATGTCTGGTGAAGGGCTGGTGGCAGGGATGCTGGAGACCTTCAAGCGGGGAGCCCAACTCCGAATGTCCTTTCTTCCGGAACATTCTTTGTGCATGCGGCTGCTATGGGCAGCGCAAGCCATTTTGTCAAATCCGCTGACAAGAGGCGCGAAGGCTCTCGCGCCGTGGCGGCGCTCGCCACGGACTTGTCGGGGCCTTGATCGACTTGTCCAGCGTCTTCGCATGCCCGGAAGGCCGGGATGGCGATGTTTCTGTGTGTTTGTTCACATTGGATGTGATGAGGTGCTTGTCACATCATGCATGCCTTGTTGAGTTCTTCCTTGTACCTGCACAATCGAGGAGAGGAGCCCGGGCACTAGAGGAGCGTAGGAGTCGGCACAACCGCTCACCATCCGGGGAGCACACGACATCTGGTAGGGATGGATGTTTGGACGCTTCCTGGTCCACAACCTCTCTCATAAAAACACTTCAAAATGCTTTTGAAATATGCTGAGAATGTGTTGATGTTGAGAATCAGGAGGAAGCTTTTGGGACTTGAGCCCACGCATGCTATGAGCTACTGCAATCAACTTAGAGCATTACCTCCACGTGTGATGTAGAAAGAATGATGCCCAGGCGAAAATTGGAGCCGCCCCAGCAGGAAAATGTCAATCAGGAGCAGGAGGACGTAGGACGAGGAGTAATGTTGGACCCCCCTCACCACCACCTCCATACAATGAAAGGGTTCCTTGCAGCCGGCCTTTCTGCTCACAGACAAGGTTGGAGCGCGGTGAAAGTGGGCGCAGCTCAGGCCTTGCCGTCATACATAAAGGGCGATGTACGCGACCGGCCGTATACTTGGAAGGCCCGCATGTTTAAAGCCGCATGTGTCACGACGCTGCAGCATCAAGTGTCAGGTGACGCCGCTGCCTGGAAGCTAACAGAGGTGGAATCAGCTCGATGACATCCTGGCGTGCCGCTAGAACAGTATAATATATCATGTTCAGATCAGTCGCTTCGGATGCATCCATTCAGTTGCCAAGCCTTGTTCCAAGAGACTAAGACCACTAAGAGAGTGGGTAGAAATACCTCAGTGCCAGGTTGGCTTGTTCATTTTTAGCATCGCAGTGGCCGAGGCGCACCTTAAAATGACCGCTTTGATCCAAGGTTCGTGCAACCGTCAGGTCATGGCTGTAAAATATCCTTCAGGTATCTTCAGGCACACTCAGGCACAGAAAAGTTCGGAACATCATGCAGCAGAGGACATTCGCAGATGGTTTCTGCTTGACGTCGTCTTCCAAACTCGGTGCCTGCAATAAGAGCCCCCACTGGACCCAATGCTGAAGGGCACAGACGCACCATGAAGTCGGGAAGCAGCGAAAGCCAGAGTTTTTTTCCAGAAGATGTTGCAGCTGGCCACAACCGTTGCTGCAACAGCTTGCTTTGAATAATCTTGCAGTTGTGAGGCGACAGTGAAGTCGCTACAGCGGAGCGAGTTGGGCCCTCTGGCGCCCCGGGCATACTTGAGGCTCTCGATGCATTTGAGAAGGCCAATGGAGTCAGCCAGGGATGTTGACCCAATCCGCCTTGAATCTTCATGACAATGTTTTGCTGTCGGTTTGAGACGTCCTGAAAGCGGAGCGGCTTGAGTTTTTTTAGCAGGTGCAGAACAAGGTCCGGAAAGATGCCAGTTATGGATTTTATCATAGGAGGCGACATTGAACGGTTCATGGCCTTTGCCGGCTTTTGGGTGTGGGGGTTGTGGGGGGGGGGGGGGTGGGGAGGTCGAGATTGACTGTTTCGAGGGAATCTGCCCTTGGGGAGGATGGAGGGGACAGGGGGGGGGGGTAAGTGGTCAATATTGGTACTATCAATGTGGCTTGGTGGGTGGAAGCTTAAACTTCGCGCCCATCAGAGCAGCCCTGCAATGATTTTTGAACTGGTTCGCAGTCAATTGCGCTTAGGTCGTTTCAGGCTTCATGGCCTGGGGGCTTTGTAGGGTCTAATCCATTTTCGAGTTTCGGTCATGGCTTGAGTCTCTCGCCTTCAGCGAGCGGTGCGCTTGAGCTGGTTTTCGTTGGCCTCGGCCTGCCCCTCCAGCTAAGCAAAGCGAATCGAAGATTTGCCAGGTTCCAAGCGCTTTAGGACTGGCTGCCCGGCTTTGCGCTGACCGGAACGCGCCAGAGGCCAGAGAGACAAGTCCGAAGAAGAGAATCCCTTCAAAAACAAATGTGAACAGTTTTGTTGCACGCACAAGCATGCAAGCTCGAAAGACCGCCGGGGATTGCTGAGGTGCGTGTAATGCTGCGAAGATACATCACCCATGTCATGAGTGGTGAATCAAAGGTTGGCTTGGTCTGCGTTTCCTCACTGACCATCCGACTGCAAGCCTGGCTGCAGTTTCTGCGCGCTCGCGCGTTCTCGCTGCTACATCGTCTGGGAGACATTGTGTCTCAGATGGCGCGGCCCTCGGCATGCCTCAGAGGCAGAATGAGGCAGAGCTTGCTAGGAAACTTCAAGAAGCACATCTACATATTATAGACCTGCTTGGAGCATGCGATGTTCATGGATGTATTGATTTGCCGCCGCCGCTTCGTTCAAAAGCTGCGCCGAGCGTCGGAGCCACCCAAGGTGGTCTGGATCCCAGGGGCTCGAGGGACTCAAGGGATAGGGGCAGCGGCCAGGCTCCTTGACAGGGCTGTTGATCTGATGTAGGTCGTTGTCGTTGCCCTTACAACTGCAAGATTGGGCAACACAAGGTTCTGCGTGATGTTTCTCTTCAGCTTTACAAGTCAAGCCGAACACACACACACACGCTTTGCAGCGCAGCAGAAGCGCTACTTTCAAAAGGTGTCATTAGAAGGTACTGCAGCACTTTTCTGCTAGCTCCGAGCCGTCACATCGTCCGAGACAGATTTGCACAACAAGCAGTATGTCATACCAGTGCCTCCAACATGCAGCATCGTTTGCAGCATTGGAGACACGCGCATGAAACGAAGCACGCAGAATGGCTCGCTGCAATCGCCGGACGCATTTGCGCGCCGGCTTGCGCTCAGCCGCTGCAGCATGTGTTCTGCTGAGCGTTCGAGCCTCCTGCCCTAAGGGTGATAGTAGCCTTGGCAGTTGGCACAGCAAGCTCGATTCAGATTCGACTACTGAGCAGAGCTGGCTCCATGCCATTAAACCCACAGTATACAGTATATGATTCTCTTCCAAGATCCAAGTCGTGGCGTGTTGCCGGTCGATGCCGGTCTGTCTCAACATCATTGAGCAGCAAAGGCTTGGGTCAGCCCAGTGTGGCCAAAGCAGCCCAAGCTCCGGGCAGCAAAGTTGCAGCAAGTTCTTGACATGTTCTTCCCAACCCTGTCTTTGCGTGAGAGGGGTGGTGCTCGTAGCGATCCTAGGTACGCTCAACAGCCCGTGCTTCTGGAGAAGAGTCACAGCCTTAGCCAGAGACGTGCGTGGCGGACAAAGACAACGCACATGCAGGGCATCGCAGGGCCTTGGGGGGCCCTGCAGATCACAAAGCAACCCCTGACCCATAACCTTCGGACACTTTCATTGATCATATGTGCATAAAAAATGCGACGCTCCCGTGTTTCACACGCCCCGAGGAAGGACTCGCCCTGGGATGCCCTGCAGCAGTCCGAGGCTCTCTTCGGAGAAGCCGGTAGCACCTTTCGTCTCGAGGAGGCGCAGACACAGAGTTCGAAGTGGCAAGTGGAAGCCTCTTCGAATCTTCACTCCCCAAACCATCCCAACCCTACATAAACGATTAGAAACAGCAATTGTGTCAGGGAGGGGAATTCTAACTCTGCTCACTTCACCCAGACAACCGGTAAACAACCCCCACATATTTAAGTTTTAGCATTTATCATTGTTACTTGGGTTGAAGCTCCCCCTCTGGGGCGAAATCTGATGAGGTAGGAGTAGGAGGCTCATCGTGTTGAACGCTCGGGGGGGGCTTCGAGAAGTTTTTGTTTTGCCGGATATGTCCAGCATGCTTTCTGCGCGCTGTAGATGCCTGATAAAAGTGCAAGACATGAAGCTTGTTCCGGCGCATGCAAACCGAAGTAAACCCGAGGTTTGCAAACAGCGCGTTGTGGTTTAGAGCAGGTAATACATGGCAGAATGATGCAGCGCACGAAGCAAGTCTGTCTGGCAAGCCCAAAAGAAAGTGGACAACGGCGAGTGCTAGTCACCGCACTCACGAGGCCGGGCGCCTCCTCACCAAGGATGCCTTGGATATGTTGACAAGTTGGTTCCGCCCAGCTCAAGAGGGGCTGGACAGCGCGAGCTCGGAAACCTCGGATGGCGTTGATGATGCCTTAGCTGCCTTGCTGAAGGACGAGGTCCCCTATGTGGTGGAGTTTCTTTCGGACAAGCAGTTTCCTGGGCCAGTTTGTCGGGCATTTTGGCAGTCCGAGCTCTACTTGCGTGACTTTCAGCAGGTCGCTGGCCAGGCACCGCTGGAAGAGTTCACGCAGTCTGCAAAGCACGCCACTGGTGCCGTGGAGGACATGCTCCAAGATGGCTCGGACATGCCACAGGCCTTGGATCGCCTGGTGACGCGCCAGCAGTTTGCGGCCGCCGTGCGCTTTGGATACTTCCTGCGCCGGGCCAAGCAGCGGCTGCGGCTGGAGTCCATCATGTGGCCAGGCTGCTTTTGACCGTGACTGTGACATTCTGTGACCCCTGCATCGGCTTCACATGTTCTCAAGCAAGACCACTCGAATCTCCAGTGTGCGAGGGCGAGAGTGGCCAACCAACAGCAGGATAACATAGTGCAGAGATCTCGATCGTGAGACCGTGCCTTCTGCTTCTTAGGACGGGGCCGGTCGGGACTCTCGAGGTGTACCTGGCTGAAATGACAGCACAGCAGCAGGCAAGGGAAAGACTCATGCTGCACATGCTGTACCAACTGATTCACGTGGTGAGTTCAGGAGCTGTATGGTTGGGTGGCATTGACCTTGCAGCTACGGCAGGTTGAGTCTGATGTTCACTCGCACCTGAACCGCGAAACCGAGAAACCCGCATTAGACACCTTGACCCTAAAGGCTGGTGTCATGTTGCCTCAGGTGGAGCTCGTGCGTGCTGCCAGCCGCGAAGCTTCTTCAGCCATCGACGTCGCTGCATCCCAATTTACTTGGGTGACCGCATTGAGTGATATTTAAGCTTAAGTTTCTTGGATGATAGTGGTTTCTATAAAGTCCAAGCCCAAGCCTTCGCCGGATATGGAGGAGTTCTGAGACTTCAAGCGTTTGAGGCGGATGGATACGAAGTAAGGAGAGCCCCACATCGTGCTGGATGTCTGAATGCTGTTCCAACAAGCCAAACATCCCCCAGAAATTCCCTGCGGAGGTCCGTGCCACCGCCCTTTTTGGCAAAGCCTCGGAGCTACTCCGTGGGGTCGCCTCTGGCGACATCTTGCCACTGCAGCTCTCCCCCGAAGGCCGCGCCAGGCCTCGCACAGCGAAGCAAAAGGGTTTACAATTGACAGCGGTGGAGGGCCACACCACGAGGTCGTGGTGATATCGAGGTGGTGCTGTCGTAGGTTTCCACCTCCACATGACGACAATTTATCCACAAAACACTTCCACCTCTCCTCCACCTGGTGGGGGTGCAGTGTTGGTTGCTGCTTCATTGTGCCTACGAAATCAGAATGTTCTGTGTATGTTGATGATGAACTAGCATTTTTCTGCTGGACTTTTATACATGTCCACAAAACATATTTAGGCGGGCATATTTGCGCGAGCGACTGTGACTTTCTTATGAGTATATATGTACACACATACATGCCATTGCCATATTACATATTCTTGCCCGGCTTACGGGGCAACATCCGTAGGCTTGCCGTCGAAGCCGTCGCATTTGGAGCAGCTCTCTTTGATGCGGAGGACTGCCTCGCAAGCAGCTGTGTGTGTGTGTGTCAGCCGCTATGCAGTTATGTAGCGCTTCCCTGCTGGCAGCTTCGTGTCGCAAACGCGCAAGGAGGCTGCCGCGCAACACTACACCTTGACGTACTCCGAGTTCGGAAGCAGGAGTTAAAACAGACCCGAGCAGGAGCTGCTCACCCCTTGCTTATCGAACAGCGCACACTGTGTGCCTAGCATCCTAGCCCGGCAGGCCACATATTTCTTTAGGCGGATTTAGCCCTTCTGCATGAGATGCCACACAAGGCCTGGGACGCCGCGGCGCATGCGTTGTTGGGCTGAGCTCTTAAGCTACCCGGGGTGCTTGCCATTGTTTGCACTCATTTGCACTCACAGGCCGCCTCTGCACAATTCTGTGCTGTCTTTCAGGTCCTCGTTGTGCTGATGCCATATGTCGATTGTGTTCGGTACTCAGTCGCACAAAGTGAAGACCTTGTACAATCGGGGCCAACTCAAGGGCTCGAGGGGCTCAGGTCGCCACAGCTTTTGCCTCAGTGGAAGCGTCTGACCTCGAAGGCGCGATTGACCCGTGGGAGACACCACATTCGGAAATGCACCCTACCGCTTGACCTGCCCCTTGCCCTACCGCACCCCAAATTACCCAACAACCCACCCATTCAGCTGTTTATCAGAACTATTTGTAGAATGTTGAAACTTTACTTTTCCTGGAAGGTTCCTTGGGGGCTGGTAAATATTGGGTTTGGAACTGGGGGTTCTCAGATTGAAGGTTGAATAGGCTGATAGGCGAACCTGCAAGCTGAAACCTTCTGCCTTGCACGGAAAAGAACAATGGCTTAATTATGGCTTAGTAGAGTTTTCAAGTTGAGGATTGAGGCTTCAGAGATGGTCAGGGTCTGCCACCAAAATGCACGTCAGAATCATTTCGGTACAGGGAATGGGCATTCATTCCCTACTAAGCCGCCTACGAACCAGCGCAAGATCAGTTGCAGGCAGCGATATCTCTGATGGATTTGGCATCCGACTCAGATCACAGAGAGCAGCAGACGTCCGATAACATAGCTGCTGTTGATACTCCAGGTGTTCACAAGTCATACAAGGATCATTTTCGCCCAGTGCAGCGTACCTTTGCAGAATACATACGTAGACTGTGAGATGTACCATAATGTACCTACTGTTATGGACTTCATCTCAATCAGACCCTGATACCTTCCAAAGCACATCCAAGTGCACAGAAGCCATACAGCCATGTATTAATTTACTCGATCTCTCACACCGGGACAATCTCGGACCAGGTAGGCCCAACGAGTCGATGGCAGAAAACGCGCGCGGCCCAATGCGTGGTCAGAGGGTAGCGATATGGTGTCCTATTCAGCGAAGACAGAGCATGGACGGCACGTGCTGCATGTGCTGCCAAATGGGCTGGGAGAGCCATCCCGTGTTAGCCTCAGGCCACAACCACAACTTCAACTTCAACTGCAACTTCAACCGCAAGCACAACCACACATGCTGCCGCAGCCCTGGCAGAAGGAAAGCCAGCATTGCAGCCCCATGCAGCCTCTTGCTGTCTTGAGATGCTTGAGGCATACACATCAACCCAATCTCAGACATCCTCAGCCACTTCCGTGAGCGCTAGCGCCCAAGTCGTGAGAGCACCAGATCAGCTGCCGTAAGATTTTCGAAGTCCTATGAGTAATCGAGAGGGGAGGCGGGGCGCTCGCCAAAACATGTATGATGAGGACGTTCAATGACTAAGCATATGTTTAAACTCTCGACGGGTCCTTTTGAGCCACTGGAAGCCAGGAGTACATCTCGATTGCCTTCTCATATGATGTACCCTGGCCATACCGAAATCAGAATGGAAACTGCAGGCCACCTCAACTTTGAGCACTTCCACTTCAACAACATGGCAGGCGGAAAAGTGAGCTCGTTGACCAGATATCATTCCTCAGATGTGTTCTTTGCTTGCTTGAATCGGCTTGGCGTGCTGGCTAACCACCCAGTCCGGGTTGAGGACGGGTATTACTCATGCGCTGCATTCACATGTTGATGCAGAACATCAGGTTCCCGCACGTCAGATTCCCCCATACCACCCGCAAGTTACTTTCAATTTGTGCACAGGCAGGTTTTGTCGTTCACACAGTATGTTCAATTCCAGTTTGCGCAAGCATTCTTCTGGAGATGCACTCTCCAAGGTGATGTGAATGTGGCTGCATTTGCCACAATAGCTCCATCACGCACTCTAGACACAACGATGTACACCAATTCACACAGTAGCTTGAAAAATCAAGAGGCAAATCGGCCGTTGGAACAGAAAATAACAGAGACAGCAGTAGAGGCTTAGAGGCTTGCAAGAATCATGCTCTCTTAGAGGCTCCAAGGCGTCGTCGCAAAGTAGGCCCATTTTGCCACGCAGTTCCACAAAACTACAAAATCAGAATGGAAATGCTGCTGAAAAACCCAGACTTTGGCTGTTTTTTCTGTCCAGTCACAAGCATGGCGGTCACGAGCAGATCGCTTTGAAGATTCCTCTTTCGGGCATATTATGCTGCGAGGCATCGTTGATAAGGGAGCTGTGTATTCAGACTCTGGCCTTCACGAGGCGACGTCTGCCACAAACACAACAACAACCAGCTCACACACTGCCACGTCTGCCACACTCCCAGCGGTCGCATCTCTTTATGTACAGACCAATCACATGCTGTCATGCTGTGCTGCTTCTACTTAGGCAAGCAGCACATCAACATTCTCAACGAGCCCGACCATGGACAGGACCCGATGTAATTTTGCAAGTCAAGGTTGGAGTCGGCTGGTGCAGTGCTCGTAATGGCCGTGCCTTGCATGGCAAGTATAAGATCTTCTTGCAGCGGGTCAGAAGTCACGAGTTCAACTCAGTTCCTCCAGGAATACAACGGCGACCTACACGACAAACACCTCGACAAGCTCCACGACAACCTCCACAGCCACTCTTTCGACCCTGAGTGCCTGGGCAGCAAGTGCCCGGAAGTGTCTTTTGTGCATGGGCTCTGCGTGGCATCTCCTGGCCAGTGCTGCATGTCAAGTGTTGGCCTAAAGGCACGACTACGACAACTACAACTGCAAGGGGCCCGGAATCGATCAGACAACAAATCACGACAAATTCTCATCAGCCCCACACACTGCCCCACAATGCTTTTCAGGTCCACATCGTCACCTTGACCGGCGTGATCCTGACCAAAGTGCCCGTGCCCCAGTAGATGAGAAGATTCCGACGCGAAGGTTGATGCGCGCGCCGTCTGGAGTGGGCTTGGCTGCAAACTCCATGTATTTCTTGGCAGAGGAGCAGCCAGACTGGAGACCACAAAAGCATGAACTGCTTTTTTTGTCCTGCGGCATCAGACAGCATGCTGCATGCAGTACGCCGGCAGCGACTTCAGCCACACAACTTCAAAGAACACTGGCAGGTCCAGTCCCTCTCGGTTTCTGTCCGATGCACAGGCGGGTTCATGCGAGCCTTGAAGGATGGTCTGATTTGCTCAGCCACGCTGTAGCCTCTTGCCATTTGCATGGTGAAAAGACTACTTGTTTAGTTGCCTTCCACATTCGCACGTCACGATAGCTGCCAGGTGCCACCAGCACTTGCGCGGGCAATGGCCACCCTAATTCAGGCGGGAAGCTGCGACACGCTGCCATCTAGCTGATCGCCCCCGCCCCCCCAAAAAAGAAAAACCATCTCTGCCCTCCGGATAGAGTATATGGAGTCATTGATGCGTGGTTAAGACGGAGGGGGGGAAACAACTAACGCATTTCCCAGACGACCTTCTCAAAAAGCTTTGGCTCAGGGTTAGGGCCGGGTAAGGGCGTCTGGGCTTATACAGCTCTGCACTAGGGCCTAGGGCTTAGGGATGCTTAAGTCCTAGGTTTGGGTATCTGACTGCGCCCGGCTTACCCCCCTATGTTCAAAGAGTGCCGAGTAATTCATCCTCAGTCCTCTTGGTTCTCCTGAAGCAGGTACCGGCTGACTCAACACATGTGGAGCTGCAAATAGTGGATGCCAGGTGCCTGTTTTGGAATCATGTGCGCAAGTAGAGCTTGCAAACGAGTGCGCCACAAAGGAAAGCATCACGGGGCCTGTGTACAGAGATGAGAAGGGCTAGACATTGCAACTCTGTCATGTCGTTCCCGCAGGCAGATACAAGCCGACAGTGCTGCGGTTGAAGTTACCTGTGTGGGGACCTCAGTGCCCAGAATTTAGGGTTTAGGGTTTCGGGCTTAGGGCAGGATCCTGGGAGCAGGTCCAAGGCAAATGTTTCGGGTTGTAGTGGATCTTGCGCGGGCGGCCCAGCCACATGACCACAGACCATGTAGCCGAGAATCCCCCTGGTCGACACTGCTCGGATGTGTAAACACTCTACGACTACACTCTAAGTGGGTGCATTTCGTCCCGATGGTTCGGGTACTCGGCCATATCTCGACCACTTCAAGTGCAGCTTGTTGAAAGACCTGTATAGGCCCTGGAGTAAAGGCGCATGTCCCACATCTCCAGCACTGCAAACCTCAATGGCATGAGCAGAAGCCCTCAGCAGCTACGGCCTTCATAAGCCGTCCACAATGCATCAGAAACGATCAGACTGCCGTGCTGAGGCCACAACTCTCCAGGGCCCCAATGCCACCGAGCGTGCCGAGACAGCTGGGGCGCCCACTTGGATACGGTCTCTTCTAAAGACTAAACTTCAGAGACATTCATGGATTCATAGACCTTTCGACGAGTCATACGTATGTGACCCAGGCCAAGCAGCTGCTCATCCGGGCCACGCCTTCAGAGATCGCGGAGCTCATGAGCTCAGAGGCCCCAAAGGGCCAAACGATTGCGGCCATTGGACTTCAAATCAAGACAAGCCCCTGGCAAGTATGGTAGCATATAGCAGCTACCCCCACCTCTAATCCCCTCCAAGTGACCGTTTTGGACACCAGATTCGCTCCTTACCCCCAAAAAAGGAGCAGCACGAGGCTTAGGATTGAGTGGCAAAGCGCTTTTTGCTCTTTCATCTGCTTGACCCCCCAGCCCTCCCCGCCGCCTCCCTCGCCCGATGGCTTTGCATGCGGCTGCCTGAGACTGTCCTGCCCGCCACCGCGACAGGTCAACGGTCTGCAGGTTTTACAGTACGTCCTTGAGGTGCTGGAGGCCGGCATGAGACCGATTCTGAAACATGCCGCGCATCCGTGTTCGGGCAGGTTGCTCCGCCAGCGATCAGTGGTCCCGCCGTGCAGGCCTTCCTCACAAGCTGTCCTCACAAGCCCTTGGCTTGTGGAGAATTGCTTCGATAGCTGATTCGCTGATCCGGCTTAGCCAGGAGAAAGTTTTGTGTGGCAAAGTTCTATGAAGGCTGTGTGTCTTGCGAGCGACGCGAGCAGGTCCCTGACCAAAGCGGCAGCGGAGGCTTTCCGTTGCCGGCATGTGACATGTAACATGCCCCTGCCTCGCCCTGAACCTCTGAGCGTACACTGGTGCAGGTGCCGGTGTCGTTTTCGATCCTCAGGATTTAGACGGTGGGATGGCTGTGAGCCCCAATTGGCCATGTGCACTTCTGCACCTTGCCCGCTCTTGGCATGACTTTTTCAGATCTTGAGGTGTTGTGGCCACAGTTTTGAAAGGAAACAGCGTTTCACAAGCCCAGCTGTGTTCAGGCCAAAATATGCCAGAGTTGATTGTCAGTGGCCCTGCACCCAGGCTTGCTGCAGTCGCTGTCCTCTGAGGCTTGAGCCATCATGGGGATGTTGCTCTCGTTTTGATTGATTATCAGACATTATCAGATCATCCCAAGCTGGTCTTATGCATGCAACTTGCTTCCTTTTGGATCTTGAGCAAGGCGTCCCCTTGTACGGTAAGGCTAACAAAAAAGCCAAACCTGGTCATGTGCAGGCTAATTTAAGGTTGGGGCTCCGTTGTTCATGATTTCGTGCTTAAGCTTACTGCACGTGACAATCCTCAGGGCCTGCCAGGAGGCGATCAGGTGGTGTGTCTCAATCTTTATGGAACGCCGCGTTGGGCTGGCCCTGAACCGTTTCCTAAATGATCCCCTCGCCCGGTGTAAGCATCGTGGTCGCAGCTGCCTGCGTACCCCATCTCTTGCAACGGGGTGCTGGGAAGTGCGGTATGGCGATTGCTGTCCCGCTTGCAGTGCCAAAGCTGTGCTGCGCCATTCAGCGTCGCACCAGAGTCGTGAGGTCCCGGAAAGACGGGCATTGGGGTGGGACAGGAGTCTCAGGGCTTAGGCTGGATCTTTCAGATGCTCGGTGTTCGGTCCAGTGCAGACTGTGGTGAATCTTGACGAAATTCGCAAGAGTCGTTTCCTCAGGTTCAGGTTTTGAAGGAAGTGCTTCGACAGCAGGCAGTGGCTGGACCACGCTTGCCTCGCAAAGCCCCATTGCGCAAGACCCAGCTCAGGCTCGAGAAGAGATCCCGGGCCTGCTGGAGGCATGTAGTGGAATTTCGTCACCAACTGCTGCCATCGCTTTGGAGAGACTGCAGCACAGTTCCGGTGGCCCGCCCAAACTCGGCCCTTTCTGCGCCGTACGAGGCGGCGGCAAAAGGCTTGGGCAGCGACGAGCCGCTGGTGGTGCGTGTGAGGTGCCAGGGATTGCCAGGGTTTGCAGGTTTTTGCACAACCAAAGCGTCATCAAAGCTCAACCTTGATTCAGCCTGCAGTCTTGGGAGCTTGCCGTGAGTACCAGGCAACGTTAAGCGAAGTCTTGAATCTCTAGCACCAATGTGCTCTGCCAGAACTCGCCAGACATTGAAGCTCCCATCAAGCAGCCTCACAGTGCTTCTGTGTGACCCGCCGCCTTCTGTGCCAGTGCCTGCCGCGTCTTCTGCCGGTTCCTGACGGCAATGCACGATGACAAGCTTCGGGAGGCTCTCAGGGTCATGCCATATCATGCCACAATATCATGTCGGATGCTTCCCTTTGGTCGGGATCTGAGACTCCCCGAAGTGAACATGTAGTCATGTAGTCTGAACTTGAACAGAGCAGCTGGGTGGCAGGAGCTGCTCCTGAAAAAGGGAGTGCTGGCTTCCCTGGGCTCGCTCCTCCGCGATGCGGACGAGGACACGGTTGTCTAGCTCCGTCTAACTCCGGGTCTGTGGCGACTTGAGGGTTTCTCGCTTACAGGGACTTACACACAATGATGAGGCGGGAAAAATTAGGGGCGCCTCACAAACCCATGGCAGGCGCCTACACAATGTGACAATGTGTCGAGGAGCTTCTCCATTTGTGCCTCGAGTGCTTGTGCATCATCGTGAAGGCAGGAGACCGGCAGCGCTTTTCAGGCACATGTTGTGCAAGGGGCTTGCACTATAGAGTGCTAAAGATCTGTCGCAGCGCTGATTTTTTGTTTGAGCAACGAGCACCCAGGATCGGGATAGACGGTGCGAAAACTGTGAGCTGCAGAAATGAGCCACGAAGTCGCGTTGCACTGAAAAGTGCCCTGTGCACGCCTGGCAGCAATGCCCCACTGTCATGACGGCCGTCTCGCACGAGCTGTGCCCCTTGACCGTGCAGGCAGGCCAGCAGGAATGTGAGATGTCACTTCGTTTTGTCAACCTGTGACGAAGCATACTTGCAGAGAGGCAGCAGGTAAGAGCCTGGCGGCAATTCCTATCAGAACCAGCAGACTCAGCGATGTGCAAGAGCCTCCAAGCTCCCAGCTCCTTGCTCAGATCTGGCGACGATGCGCAGCAGATCCGATGGTGCACATGCAAGCCAAAAGCTTGGACCACTTGGCACATCTGAACCATTAATGGCAAAGAGAGCCAGCAACAAAGTCGGATAAAGCAACAGGAGCACACTTTGACTATTTGAGCCATGAGTGCAGCTTCAGCCATGTCTGCGATGAGATGCGATCGGCTTTAGCCAACCGTCTTGACCGCAAAACAGTTTGTCCCTTGAAGCTAGGCCTGAACCACCATGAGCCGTCTCAACTGCAGTCACTGCTCTCAAAGCCATGGCTCGAGGTTCTAGACCTGGTGAGCTGCTGTGTCGGCGCTGACCGGCAGCTACAAGGCGCCATGGAGGCCAAGTGACATGGAGTGAAGTCAGTGAAGTGATTCGAATCACTCCAAGCTCCTGTCTTTGAGTTGTTGAGGTTGTTGTGTTCAGCTCTCTCAAGGGCTCACAATGCCACTGCTCTGCTTGCTGGAATCGGGCCTGCTCGTTGCCTTCAATGAAACGCTAATGCAAGATTTCTGCATGAAGTGGTTCGTCACATCAATCGCTCGCAAGGAGAACCTTCTCCCAGTGGTGGCAAACGACTTGCAGTGGGGCTCTTTGCTGGTGTCAGCCGCGCAAACACACGGATGCTCCATGTGAGGCAGAGCAGGTTGGAATGCAGCTCGTCATTCAAGCTTTGGCGCATACATGATCAGAGCGCGCGCGCCCTTGGTCCCACCTCTCCCCCCCCTCCATCGTTTCCCTCCACCCCCCCTTTGGTTTGGTGTGACGGGTTTCGCGTTTACAGTTTCCAGTTTAGGCTGCAGGGTTTAGGTTTTAGGGTTTGGGGTTTAGCGTTAAGGGGGTTTAGGCTTGTGGGCGGGGGGGGGGGGTGGGGTTTGGGAGGGGGATTATGCGTAGGGCATTGGGGTGGTTCATCATGTTCGTCTCGGCTTGCTCACTGCCCTTTGGTCTCGAGGCCTGGCTCGGATCCTCATCTCGCCAGCTCAGCCATAGAACTTCTCGGAGTGATGGCCCAAGCTCAGCATCCTGCAGCCGCCTGCCCAACCAGTCCGAAGTAGCTGAAGCAATGCAGGGACAGATTGTTCTCGGCGTTCTCTGCTTTGCTGGGTGAGTTTCAGGCAGCTTGCATCGGAGGACTCATGGCATGAATGAAACTATCGATCTTGCTCGAAAACGGTGCCACGAGCTCAACACCATAAGGAACGGTATCTCCAGCATGTCGAGAGGAAACTTTTTGTCTTGAGAGTTGATGTTCTCAGCCGAGGGTAGACAACTCTTGCAGATCATGTTTCTCAGTCACCACCTACCCTGAACCCTAAACGATCAGGTGCTGTTGAAAAGAACCGCCGTGCCGCTTGGTTCTGCAATGTGCAGCTGTGTCGCACCGCTGGTGGCAAAGGCCCCTTGCACAAAGCCAGGGTCTGGCTTATAGGGGCTACTGGCTGACGTAGGATGATTGTTCAGAGGATGTATGGGAGATTTGGTGTATTTCGGGCGTTTGAAAATTCAGTGGTACAGAGTCAAAATAGTGCTTAGCGAAGAAGGCGAGTGCTCTCCGTACCCGGACCTTGGCAACAGAAGCGCAGATAGGAAGGGGGCGCAAGTGCGGAACGACCATATCGCCTAGCTTGCGGGCTTGGTGTTTAGAGTGCACGGCGACGGATACCTACAGTTTACAGGGTTTAGCAATCTGGAAGCGATGACATCTCACATGCCTCAGACTTCCTCTTTGGCTCAGACTATCCTGGGCTTTTTACCAAGCACGCAATGAACGTTTCAACTTGAGCTTCCCGAGCTGGACCTCCTTGGAACCTGTCAAGCTTTGAACAGAGTTTCCAATTGTGTGGCCCGCCCGAGCCATGACGACCATGCCAACGGAAGAGCTGTTCCAATGGTTTGCAGCCGAACTGGCAGAAGAGCGTTCAAACCTGGAGTCCTGGCTGAGCTGCCACCTCACGCTTAAACAATCATGTCGAAATAAAGTGGCCACACGAAATTCAGCTAAGGAGATGCGACACCAGCAGCTGCTCAAGGACGGGCTTGCGAAGCCCGCTTTAGGCTATAAGTTAGGGTGTTGCTTATGTCTCTTTCTGGCCCAGATGTAAAAGACCGACATTGATTGCTCGAAAACTGTTTGCTGCTCGTACATCTTGCTACAGGATCTGAGCCTCAAGCTGGGTGCTGGCAAGCTGCGGGGCCCTGCAAGTGCCCTGGAGGCCAGAGAACGCATCGACTGCTGAGGAAGTTTAGAGTTGGAGGGTTTGAGAACTTATAGAGATCTCGCGCAGGGCTGCGAAGGGCTGCGAAGACGGTTGAGAGGCAATGATCGGGTCGTCATATTCCGAGTCGGCAGGCCCTGCGCAATGCGCGGGATGAGTCGGCGGACAAAACCATGGCCCTGGCTGTCCTCGACCAGCCCAGACCTTAAGACCTTAAGGGGAGGTCTCAGTTTTGTAGAAACGATCCCCTAGGCTCATGTGAACGTACAGGCCATGCCATCCAAGCCATCCGGCCCTCTATCACCAGATTCCCCAACTTTGCGAAAGCCAACCTCCGCACTGAGGGCTTCTGAAGCGCCTCCTGCTGAAGAAATGTGCCTCGGAGGTATCAGTGCACTCGCAAGATGCCACACGGAACGATGCGTCGTGATACTTCCCCACATGCGGTGCAGTATATGTATCCTGCGATGCGGACACGCTGTCTCCCACTCCTACGGCGACCTATCGCTTTTTTGTTTCGCCTTCATGCTCAGCACGTGCAAGTCGCAGAAGCGTCTGCAGAGCTGTTGGTGAAGCCTCAGGAAGTTCACCGCGACCTTGCCTACTGAACACGACAAGCCCGTGTGGCCTGGCTGCGACAGACCCATTCTGCTCACCTGATGGCCAAGAACTATAAATGGGGGTTTACGATAACCCCAAATAGTAGGATCCCCTGCTAATAAGGACCCCAATAAGGGACCCCTCCATATCGTAAAACCCCCACATAGGCACCCCAAATAGTAGGATCCCTTGCTAACAAGGACCCCAGTGAGGTACCCCGAATATCGTAAGCCCCCCAAATAGGCACGATCATGCTTTGATTGTACAGGCCCAGTTCTTCTGACATGCCGAGCCCTAGGGTCGACTCGGCTGCCACTGCAGTCCTCTGCAAGGCATGTGGTGGCCCCCGAAGAAGCTGAGATGGACCAGGCAAGTGTCTGAATGCTTGGAATATGAGGGGTGCTGCAACTGAGCAAGTGGTCTCCGAGTCCGACGGCATTCAGATGACATTGCATCTCTTCTCGCTCTGGCAGGTTGCAGCTGCCGAAGAGGAGATGGAGCATGAGATGGAGGCAGCGAACACTGCAGCTTTTCTCAGCAATTTCACGGGGGCTTTCCGAAAGCTAAAAGACGTAACATGTGGAAGCCGAGGGTTGTTTCGCTTGGAGTCTTCTTTTCCCTTAGCGTGTGTCGTTCATGCGCATGTCTGGGTTGAAGCATGCTACTATAGTGTAGATCATGATAGAATACTGTTCACTTCCCTTTAAAAACACTCCCCTTGATTGATTGAATCTCTCCGGGAGGGGGCCGCAAAATATGTTTGGGTTTGAAAGGGAGTCTTGTTTGGGAGGGCCTGTTTTCAAAAGGGCTGGCTGGCCTCTTCTGGGCCTCGTCTGGTAGTCGAAAATCATCCTTCATGATGTAGGACCCACCAAAAGGCTGTACCCCAGGATGTGGTCGCTTCCACAATGAATTATGCAGAGATTCGGAAAAGGGCCTCTCGTTTTCCTGAAGCATAAGTCAGTTTGGGCAGGTCTCTTGAGGTGTTTTTTTTCCGGGAGTTTGGCTTTGTTACTTGGAGCGGGGTTCTTGAGTTCCGGGACTTGGGTTGTTAATTGCGGAATGCCAAGTCAACATTATAACATACGGGTCATCTAGGTGCTAACAAGGTGTTCCAAGCCCCTACACTCGTGCGCAGTGCACAAGCCAGTCAAGCAGTTGCACGCTGCGAGCACGCCGGGTGAGGGGATGCAGTCTGAAGATCTTGTGTTTGCTACAGCTAAAGTCGCCTGCTACGCAGTTCAGAAACTCGCTCTTGCACGCATTAACCCTAAAACCCCTAAACATCCCTAAACCCTAAAAACCCTAAACCACCTCAGTACCGGAGAGGACAAGAACGTGCACAAAAAAGCGAAGAAAGAGCGCTCCGAGCTGCGCCTTGGTGTTCACATTTCGTTTTTTTTTTTTTTTTGGGGGGGGGGGGGGGGGGGGGTCTTCTGCCGAGCCTCCATGGGGGTTTACGAAAATATGGGAGCCCTTACAGACCCCCAATAGTAGGATTCCCTTATAAGGACCCCAATAAGGTACCCCCTAATTTCGGAAACCCCCCTCATGGCAGCGCTATCCCAGGAGCAACACCTTAAGGAGAAAGAGTGAGAAGACGGACGCGAAATTCCTCGGCGATGACTTCTGGCTCCGGCGCCGGGGATTCAAGATGATAAATGTATATGGAGTAATCGGAGCTGCGCTTTTCCATGGGCTACGCGTTGTTTCACGCAACCGTCAGTATGTACAGCGCTAAGACAAGGCAGTCATGCGGATAATATCAGAATGATCATTGTGCTTATATGGCGCAGCCTAGCCTGCCTGGATGGCGGGTGCCACGTGTGCTTGGATGCGGTCATCTCTGGCGCGCAGACTATGTGCACAGAGCGAAGCAGTTGGGAAGTGTGCTGAGGATAGCGACGCATCCGTTGTTGGAGCTGGTCTTTGCGATTTGCATCCTGGGCCATGCAGCCACCTGGCACATGAGTTCCCAAACAGGGCTGGGCTGCACGAGCTACTGCCAGTGCACGATTAGCCAGCAGCAGCACTGCGCCGAGTATGCCCATCTTGTAGCGATTTGCGACTTAGGTTATGATGTCCGCAGAGCTGCAGTACCGCGGCATCACTGTTGGACATGACATCGAATATCCACACTTCAACCAGACGGCGGAGGAGGCACAACAAGAACGAAATCGGCAGCGGTTCAGTTTGGGCTTTCATACATGCGCAACGTGTGCAATGAGCATCTTGGCACCACCTGGTAGTGTACACAGAGACCAGACACGCAGAAGGACGCTCCGAGAAACAACAGACGCCATGCCAGAGCAAAGGGTACAGTAGATCGAACCATCGTGGCCGGTCCCTCCCCTAGGAGGGGTGCACGCGCAGGCCATGCCTGGAGCGACTGTGGCTTTCGATGTCCTAGAATGGACATTCGGTGTTCTCTTCATGGCCACCTGCCTGAACAATCCGGTGTCCCAGAGCTTTTAGCTAGACATGACATGGTGCGTTCTAGCCAAAACCGCTGCCTCTCAAGAGCACCATGGCCCCAACAAGGTTGAAGCGGTCATCAAGCTTTGGGGCCTACGCTGCAGCTACTTCAGGGAGACTTGGCATTTCGGCCCTTCCTTCGAGCAGGGACTGTGCTTGAGGCATTCCCGGTCACAAGTGCAAGCTGTGCCGAATTTGAGGCATTCCCGGTCACAATTGCAAGCTGTGCCGAATTCAACGCTGCAGTAGCATCTCCAGCCGTGCAAGTGCACACCAAAGCTCTGAGGAAGTGTGGAACTGGTTCGATTTCGCATTAGTGTGGCTTTGGATTGCTGACCGTGCGCTGGAGAACCTGCCGTTCGATACGTCTCTCCTCCGGCTCTTGCGATTGGCTCGCTTGCTTCGCCTGGCCGCGTCCTGAGAATTTGTGCCAAGCTTCATCGAGCTATACTGATGTTGTACAAGGCCGACGAGTGAACTAGCAGCAGCCACGTTGACGAGAAGAAGTTTGTGAGAAACCGAGCCCTGAGGTAAAGTTGGCACGCACTGTTCAGGGTTTCGATGCTTTGGCGGTGATGACGACATCGCTCTATGGCCGCTAGGCAAAAACTAGCGCAGGCTGCGCCGTGATGCATCTCATTGTGCTTCAGAGTGTCTTCGTTCTTCCCTCAAGAGGCAGCGTTCACGCCTTGATCTGGGTCGCAGCGCTGCTGATTTTGGTGCAGATGACCTTCGCCCTTTTGCTTAGCCAGGCGCTGGAAGATACTGCCCACGAAGAAGTAGCAATCAACCACTCGTTATCCAGTTTCTGACCTCTGCATGGCTAACTTATGATGTCCCTTGGACGCTCAACGCAGGTCCTCTTGTTCTACGTCGAGGATCCCCGCTTTGATATAAAGGATCGACAGGACGTCTTCGAGTACTTTGGCAATTTCACTCGGCCTCCTGGCCAAAACGAGCCAGTCTGAGCCAATGCGCCCTTTACTCCAAATAGGGTTTCAGTGAGGTGCAGGGTCGCCTCACCCACAAAAGCATAATTTTGCATGGTCAGAAGCTTCGGGCGAGGGAGTAGACAATCTTGGAGGTTGCTCCAGGGAGCCTCTGACTTTCGGGGTCTTCGTATGAGATTCATTGTGCTGTGCAAAGCTTAGCGGAGGACCTTCTTGCCAACTAAACCATCTACCAAGGAGCATGCTCTCCATGTTTGAAATAACGCTGGGCAATTGGCCCCCCATCGCGCGGCTCCTCCAGGCCAGGACACGCTCCAGAGCACATTCAGTGATCCGATCTGATCCCGGCCCCAGGAGAAGGTGAGCTCCTGGTTTGTCGTCTTCAGCCTGTTGCACAAGATTGTTTTTGGCTTCTTGGCTGTTGGGCTGAGCCTTTCTGTGAAGCTCAAGTGGGAATATTGGACGTGCATAAATAAACTAGACGCGGGTGGGAACACAGCAAAACCAGCAGAAAACACGGAGCAAGGTAGGTACATGGGGGGCGGTACCATATGCATACATACATATATAGACAGACATCTGTGTATATATATTTTTTATTTATGTGTGTGTATGTATGTTTCATGTTTGTTTGAACACAAGTTCGTGATCACGCGTGCAGCCAGCGTTACACAAGTCGACTCCAAGCTGAGGTTTTGCCTGCGTGGCTGTTATCAACGGCGTCTTCATGCAAGAGTGTCTAGGTTTGACACGTGTGGCTGGCCTACCTGTGTAGAAGGCGCAAGAACACGGCAGCGTCGGTTGAACCGAAATTACAAGATGAAAAACACACGCAAGCGACGAGAGCACAACTGGCAATGCAAAGTGCCTGGGATACATCTGGGTTCTGCACCAGCTAAGGACGTTCAAGGTCGCTCAGCAAGATGACCAGATCATGCTCAGGACGGGCAGCAACAATCAAGGTCAGCTTTGCTGGGTTTGTCGAGATAAGGAGATTGCTTCTATTTTCCCAGCACGGCCCCTGTTGAGGCATAAGGAGGGCTAAGAAGGGCCCTTTAAATCACTAAGAAATGAGAGATGAGGACATCTGTGAGCTCCCGCCGAAGTTGGAAAGAACCTTTGGCAAAAACTGTGAAATTAGCGAACATTGCAGTCAGATGTGGCAGGACCGTGGAGACGAAGAAAATGGCTCACAGGACAGCCCCGGTTTTCCAGTGGCAAACCGGCACGGGTTCTGTGCACAGCTGCAAGATCCCAAAAGGAAGAAGATGCAGATGTTCTTCCAACACGCAAACGATGACGATGTTCCTCGGATGGGCACGTGAGCCGTGCATCTGGCCCGTCATGAATGTCATGAGCGCATGTTAGACTCCCATGTGTGGCAAATCTAAGGACAAGGTCCTGTCTCCCGAGGAGTGGAGGGAGGTGCTCGCTGAAGACAAGGCGCCCTCGTGTTCTCACCGTTCACACTTCTCCTGGCAGCCATTTCATTCTTGCTCCCAAGCCCTGAAGCTCTAAAACTGTTAGCCCATAAATGCCAAACCGCAATTTGCAACCGTGACGAGCCGGGCCCCCCAGGTGAAGCATTGGTTCGCAGCGCAAGGTTTGGCCATCTCCGATCCCGACCTGCTCTGGGATATCCTAGCTCCCAGATCGAACACTTCAGTTGGAGTTGGGGTTTACGGAGTTCGTAGGATTGGTGGTAAAGGCTTCCGATCTTGTCTCGTTGTAGTTGCACGGTTTACGTTCAACCGTGGTGCTGTACTGCGCAAGGGGTTTTCTGCAGGAGCAGCAGGTTGCTGGCTCCGTTTTGGGTTTAGGGTTTAGGTTTTGCCAGTTGCCAGTTCTGGAAGAAAAGTGGATTTGTAAGAGAACTCGGTGCTTAGGGCTCAGGTTTCGGGTCTGAAATTTGGGTGGGGCAAATCCCTTAATGTATTGGAACCTAAGGGGGTGCGGCCGTGGCTTGTGGGGTTTATAGGGCTTCCAGGTATCGGCATGTAGGGCTTGTGCACCGCCTTATACGCCGCTGTCCTGAAGAGCGCATGGCTTGAACGCAATCCCCAAAAGCCGTGATCCGAATCGTACGGCTGCTGATCCAAGAAGGCCCACTGCATGTGCACTGAATCGCGGTCATGTATCTGAATCGGACGCGGGGCTGGTCCGAGTACGGCGAGCCATGGCGAGCCAGTTCACGAAAAAAGATGATCCACAATCACTGAGATGAATCGTTGCCCAACCGGGATGCATGAGCATTTGCTTCCATTTCAGGACACGTCTGGAGATAGGGAACTCGACCTGGAAGAGCTGATCCAAGGCCGGGCACGCCCTAAACCCTTAGACCCCAGAGGACCTTCAAGTACCTTGAGCTTTGGAGCCGGATCAGACAGGTTCCCTATGAAAAGCCCGAAAACTGACAAAGCTGGAGGGCGTTTTTTCGTTAACAGTGAAGGCAAAGCCTAGCCCCAAACAACTCAGACCACGGCCAGGCACAGCTCGTCTACAGGGCACGGACCCCAGTCAGTCGCCAGACACATTGAAAACTGCAGCGCATTCCAGGGATGGCCTGTTCTCGTGTACCTTGTGCTTGTTCCACGTAGAAGGGCTGTAGGACAGCAGGCAGAAAAGTGAAATCCGAGAAACCTCTGCAAAGTCTACGTCTACGTGCTTGTCGGCAGCAGACGGCTGCAGCACTTCAGGTCCTGCCAAAAGTTTGGACTTAGCTGTGCTCAAAATG
Source organism: Symbiodinium natans (assembly GCA_905221605.1). NCBI lineage: Eukaryota > Dinophyceae > Suessiales > Symbiodiniaceae > Symbiodinium > Symbiodinium natans. The sequence goes on along the minus strand of CAJNDS010002712.1, from coordinate 32,194 downwards.
GAGCATTTCCGCACCCAGCTGACCATCAAGGACCGCCGGGCTCTGAAAGGGGAGGAAAGAATCCTTGCGGGGTGCCAGAATCGGAAGAAGCCCAGACATTTCTCGCGGCGAAGGACATCCGGCATTCTGTTGACCTACTCCGGCACCAGATCAACTTGCTTGTCAGGCCTTGGGATGTTTTCGCTGCGTGGGGGACACCATGGGACACCTTTCCTAAGCTCTGCTGGCATCAGCCCTGGACAGGACTTTCTGTACTTCTTGTAGGTGTCTTTTGAACTGCTCTTTGGGAACGTCTTGTCGTAGAGGGCCTTGTCGGAAGCAATCAATGCGTCTAGTTACTAGTTGGTACTCGTGGATTTATGTGCAGTGGGGCGCAAGAAGAGCACGAAGTCGTTGCATTGCCGGCAGGAATTCCTTGGACGTCGCTGTCACATTCGAGGCTTGAGCGGCTCTCCAGAATTGTAGCTGCACGCTCACGTGTGGGAGCAAAGCCAGGTTGCAAGCAGCTTCTGCGAGTCAGACATAGTATGACTCAATGACCTGTCATGAAGACGTGTTATGGTTTGTTTGTTGATTGACGTAGCCCACAACGCATTCTCTCTTGTCAGCCAAATAGGTGTGATGGCCTGTGGCGACGTGCAGACTAGCATCCAGATGGCCACGCAGCTGTCAAACAGCTGTGCAAACCCATCAGGCTGCTGAGTGCTCGACACGATGTCATTGGATGCCATTGCGATCCTGGTCCGCAAACAGGGTCATAAACAACAGACCGTAACAGCACCAAGAGTGGTCGTTTATTGGGGATGTCGCGGATGGACGCAAAGCTCGTCGCTGCAGCCCCAAGAAGTTGGAACGAGCAATCAGCTTGCAGATGCCACGGGGTGTCTCGAGGTTCTCTCTTCGTCCTGACATGTAACATGTCGCTAGGCACTTTTAACTTCAAGTCACGCTGCTAACAGCGCGGATCGTGGAGAAAGAGATGCAGGCTGTCAGTGCGAAGCGCGCAACGGCGCCTCTGGGCCTGCCATTGTCCCCGCCGGGCGGTCCTCGAAGAGCAGGGGTTGTCATAATGTCTCATGTCTGGCTACAGGCCATGGAGTCCGACGAAAGCATGATGCTGCAAAATGCATGCGAGACGTGCTCGCCTGAGCGCTACTACAGAATGGAGACGCTTGTGTGCCCGACTGAAAGCTGCTAATCCACAGAAGCTTTCATACCCGTGAGAATCTGGGAATCCTTATTCCCAAGTATCGACCTCGGTTTAAGAAATCTGTTGCTGTGAGAAGCTGTAGCGAATGAATCGCCGAATCGTGGTGTCCGAGTCCCAGTTGGGTTTCGAATTCTAAGTCGCTGATCTGAGACAGTGACTCTCTCAGGCTGGTTTCATTGGCACCGCCTGCTTCATTGCATCGGTTGCCTTCAAGATATCAGGATTACTGGGTAATTCCACATGAAGCCGCGGACTGTGCCGTGTGATTCACACCGTTGCGCGCCACTGCACGACTATAGGGGACATGCCTGCCAGGTTGAGCGATCCCCGTCACAAGTTGCGGAGGACTGGTTTGCACAAGTCCTTGCGTAGACCCCAAACCGAAAGTAATGCGCTCGTGGCCCTCATAAATTCGTGAAAAAAACCAATCGCATGGGCCCGACTGTAGTAAACCTCAAACCCTAATTACAACCCTAAACCCCCCCCCCCCCCCTAGAAAAAACCTCCGCATCGTGAGGGTGGGCTCCTGGAGCCTTTGCTCCGCCTCGTGGAGCGCTTGCTGGGCCCAGATCTCGAGGCTACGGCGCCATGTCTGTGCCATTTTTCCTGTGCTGTAGCGTCAGTATAAGTAATTATCTACAGGCCCCCCGAGCCTCGGTGGCCTGGGGCTGTTGAACACAGGAGCCTCCATAAGCACGCGAAAACAATGGTATTTACGGCGTTTTCTGCATCTTTAGAGGCTCATGATGCACGCTCCTTTCCCGTCGGTATTCCCCAAGAACCGGAGTCTCAAAACAAGGGGGCCACGGGGTTCGTGCGCAAAAGACGCACCCTGGAGCCTCACTTGCAGGTGAAAAATGCCATAACAATGCACCGGCGGGCCCCAAGCCCGGGCCGCTATTGCTCATGATGCGTGCTCGGGCTGCTGATGCTCATGATTCGCCCCGGGGCTGGAGCAACTGATGCTCCTGATGCGTGCCGATGCCCTCCCGTAAATGCCATTGCTGCTGTTGCTGCTGCTGCTGCTGCTGCAGTGTTGCTGTTGTTCTGCGAGCGAGGGCGGGTTTAGGGGCATCCAGCACCCAGACGAAAGCACAAAGTCGCTGGTTTCAACCATGTTTGCAGGGCGTTACCAACAGGACCCAGAAATCAGCCGTGGCACGTACAGTATGTCAGGACGATGCTTGTTTGTACGTTGGGCTGGCACCTGAGCATGGGTGGAGCTTGCATGTGGAGATGTGCAGATGGTTCTCGAGTTTCGATGCGCAGCCCATCTCAGGCAACCAAGGTTCATATTCTCTAGACATGCTCGGCTCTTGAGCAGTACTTGCAGCAGAGGTAGAGATTGGCAGACAGTTTAGTCCTTTCCAAGAGGCGTCGGTCATGTATGTTGTCACATCTTGTCCCTGTCCAGCATCTAAACTGCATCAGAAGATGGCAGTGCGACTGCTGACCTTCAACATCTGGTTCTCAGCGCATGAGATGCAGCATCGAATGGAGGCTGCGGGAGCGGGAGCATGCGGGGCTGGGGCTTCCTGCGCGATTGAAGGAGCCGAGAAGAGAGACTCAAAAGACTTCGGCAGGCGATCGGAAACATCATCGCCCAGAAGAATCCGGATCTTGTCGCGTTGCAGGAGCCAGACGTGCGAATACTTTGCATGCGAACAGCTACGATCACCGTGCCGGCACTGCGACTTGCAGCAAATACAGAATCCAGAACAGCCCGATCCGAGCCTATAGGGCCTAATTGTGACTTGTTATGGGTTTCGGTTTTTCTTTCAGCGTTGCCGTTGCCAGCAGGCCGCAGGCTGCTGGTGAAAGCCATTGTGGGCTCAACTGGGCGGTTCAAGCTTTAACTGTAGCTGTTAGCAAAACACGCTAAGTCACGTTCCCGGCAGGAGATGACAGCAGAGCATTGGAAAGAGTGCCCCTGCCTTGGATGGCTTGCACTGAGACCAAAGAATGATAGGCCGATCTTTTGATAGTATGCCTTGAATCCTTGAATGACTGGGAAATTCAAGGGCTGCGGCTTTCTGAAGTGCAGCTGTGACACCGTCGCCTGGAGGCCTGAAGAGTGAAGCTATTCGACGCTACTTCTGGAGCCCACAAGCTCCGTCAGCAACCTGGAAGTTGGGTTGTTCGAGTTGGCCTGCAGAGTAGTTCGGAAACTGCAGGGACACACAGTTGCAAGTGCCTTTCTAGGTTCCTTGCCCTTGGGAAAGAAGTCTTTTCAAAAAATTGTCAAGGCAGCGATACTTTACTATGCTGGGAAGCCGGCTGCCGGCGAAAATGGAGCCAGTGAGGTATCCTTTCAAGGCAGGATGCAGAGACTTTGAGGGAGGACGTGCTTGAGGCTAATGACGGTTGATGTGCGTGTGTGTGTGTGTGTGTGTGTACACTGCTAGTAGGGACAGGACGAGCAGCTGCACCGGCTGGTTTCTCCTGAGGCAAGCAAAATGCAGAGGGACCTCCTCGTCATGACCGCCGCTGGGACTGTCTAGCTTGGGCTGACAGAGTGTACAACATGTTACCACGGCTTCATGAGTTAAACTCACGGCCCCTGAAGCCAAGGTGGAGCCAACAGGGCTCCCGCCGCTTGCGTTTGCAACATCACACCTGGAGTCCTTGGACGAGCACAAGGATGGACAGACGGGTGCAGCTTGAGATCAATGAGAGCATCTTGCAGAATGTACTAGTAGTAGGGGCAAGCTGAGCAAGCTAACTACGTCAGGCAGTAGGGTATAGATGCACGCTGGCAGACCTCAACACAGGCTCGCCGAGCTCAAATCGACGAGAGCTTGTCGATTTTGGCCGATCATGCAGATGCCGTGTTCTGTGTCTCGGCTATACGAATTTCGTGACTAGTGGCTGCCTTCTCCAGGGCGAGCTCACTCTTGGCCGGGGTGTGTGGGGGAGGGGGGGCTGCTCAAAGAGGAGTCGCTTCGGGAAGTTTGGAGAAGTTCCGAGGAGAGTGAAGAAGTTTGGGCTATCTTGGAGTGGTTTCAGGAAGTATCTGGCAGACGTACCCTGGATGAGAAATCAGAGCGCACCCTTGTGTGCAGACCCCTTGTTGTCCAAGGTGGTGACACCAACATCAATGAAGCAGTGGATGGGCATGTCAAGCTGCCTCGAGACTGGGAGGACAGAGCCGCGATGAGCCGCGGATGAGCCGCCACCGCCCATGCGAGATGTGAGTCCTCAAGAGAGACCCTGAGGATGCCTGGCTTGCCCTCAAACCAGATGATCCAGGCAGAGTTGCGTTCGCCGTGCAGTGGTTCACCCGAGTCTGACTATAGGGAATGTTCGGACGCCACATGCAGCACATGGGGGCGGCTCCTTCTTTTGAAGTTGTTCTGCAGGCTACACTTTCGACGTGGAGAGGAATGGACCGGGCCTTGGACCCCTCCCCGCCCCCCTATTCGTGCACATGCCGCATTGCATAAGACGGAGTCAAGGCAGCTGAACCTTTTGGCACGTTTACCAGCCTCTTGATATGATTCGGGATGATTCGGGCATCATGCCCTTCAAACCTGCTGAGGCATGATGGCAGCCGTGGATGGCTGGGCGCGAGCTAACAAAGCTCGTCTTCGCTTCGATCGTTTCTGGATGAAGGCCCGGAGAGGAATAGGGTTCGGGAGCTCTAGTTCAGGTCCGAACAAGCCGGCGTTTGGCTCCGGAGAGAGCCAGGGGTAGCGAGAGGCTTAAAATGAAAAGATTTAGGAGGCGGAGGAGGCGGAGGAGAGGCACTCCCCCAACCCACCACCCCAGATAAGTGTCACACTTGCGCAGTTGAGTTGGGGCCTATCAAGTGGGTTCTCTCTGTCTCTCTGTCTATGATGGTCTCTGTCGCTCTCTCTCACTGTCTCGCTGCCTGCCTCCTGAATCATGAAGCTGAAGGCGAAAAAACCAGAGTCTGGTACTGTACCCGAACACGCAAGCATGTGTATCATTCCAGCCGCTGTACTATCCGTACACAAGCACTGGCCTCATGCAATGCAGGCGGCCAACTACGCGGCGACGGAAATAGAGCTCATCGACGAGCCCATCAAGGAAGCACTTCATGACAGCTAGAGGGTCAGCCGACAGGCATGAACTTTCTCGGTCACTTTCTCCCAAGACAGTCCACCAAGCACCCTAGGACTGTTCCATTGATTCGGAGCCGCGATGTGAGTAAGGTTCTTTCAGGCCACAGCTCCGCTTTCACACGCCATCCGGCACTAGCAGCTAGTACAGGGCTCGGGCTGATAGTGTTTCCTTTCAATAGGATGGCTTTCAATTGGGAAGGACGGTCTGTGGCCGAGCGATCACTTCGGGCTGCTGCTGACGCTGCAGGCTTCCAAATCGAGAAAGAATGCACGGAATGATGTACAATGTAGCTAAGTAATGGAACGATATGTGTAATATGTAATATGTAGATAATCTCAATATGAATAAATAAATAAATATAAATATATATATATATGTTGTTGCAGTTGCAACATTTCATTCCAAGAAAGAGTGTCAACACTAAGGCGTTCCAACGTGTAGGGTAAGCAGAGGTGGGTCAATGAAGCCACGCAGCGCGCAACGCCGGCAGGCGCGGCCCGGACCACGCGTTTGTGCCTTGTAGCCTGCGCACATTTTCGACGATAGCGATGGGCGTTGATGTGGCCGCACTCGCCATCATCGAAACTGTTTCGCCTTTTGGAAAGCGACACTTTCGTCACTTTTGGACATGTGTGTTCGCCAAATGCGAAACCGTCGTCGCGCTTGCATGTCTGAGTTCGCAAACAGGGAAACTGTCGTCATGCTTGGACGTCTGCGTTCACCATATTCGAAGCTGTCGTCGCTTTTGGATGGCGAAACGCAAATCTGTCATCGGTTTCGGACTTTGGGCTCACGTGGTCTCTCACTGTTTGGGGTCTACCCTGGCAGAATATGACGATGCCGTTTGTCAATTCGTGCATATGGGCGCAGTGGTGCCAGGAGTGGCGGCAGAACCGCGGCGACCAGCGGAAAGACTGCTCAACCACCTGAAGCCGAAAAAGACCGCTGCAGGCTTCTACACGTAAAGACGCCAACTCCTGGTGTGCAACAAGGAACAGCGGGATTTTATGGCCAGGGGTGGGATGTCCCTAGTTTCGCACATCTTCTGTTCAGATCATGACTACAGTACGGGCTGTGTTTCCTTAACTGAACTCACGAGGCCACTTGCGATGCTGCTCTTCGCGCAGTTCGGCACCCGCCCCAGTCCAGTCTTGGCTGAATTTGACGCAATCTCCAGACCCCCAAGCAAGTTCCCCGTATGCGAGACATCGAACCCAGGCCGTGTGCTGCCAGCTGCACTTCAGGCCGCCACAAAGCCATTGGGCTGTGAGTGCGCCCTTCGGGCAGGTTCATTCAGTTCTAAACTTCCAGCCCCAACTTCAACCCCTCAAACCCAAAGGCCGAAACCCCCAAACCCTGGGCCCTTGAACCACCGAAGCATACCGAAACTCTCCCAGAACCTGTAGGGATGGCAGGTGGGGCTCCTGCGAGCCCTGGTGACCCGGCTCGCCCGGGCTGAGCGGCCCTATCTCCGTCAGGCTGAATATTTCCGAATGTTCAGGGTTTGAGGTTCTGGCTCTATAGGGTGTGGTCCCCCAAGCTCCCGCCTTCCAGTGTGTATAGTGGATGTAGCGTCATGTCCATATCTGATCTATGACTAATCACAGTCACCGCTAGGCCCTCCAACAACCCCCCACCAAAAAAAGATCCCCCCCCCCCACCACGAAGTATTCTCAAATCCTGAGTCCGCCTGAACCCTAAAGCAGTCCTAAAGCGCACGACGAACACGCCTTGAAGCTGTCCGAAGGAGCTCGTGGTTGTGTGCGCCCGCCTCCTCCACGAGGCCGAATCATGCATGCGGAGGTGCCTTGAGAAAGAGAGGGAAGAACAGCCCTCCAAGCTTTGACACTTTCTGGACCAGGGATAGCCCGCAGAATAGTTGACTAGCTTAAGCTCTAGGTTTTCACGAAAGCGAGCTCCATCGGAGCTCGAGCGTCGTTTTGATTCACAAACTTCAGGACTGATATATGGTTGTGCGGTTTGCGTTCTCGCCCCCCCCCCCCCCCCATGGTATCCCTCCCCCCCCCCCCCCCTCTAAGCAACCTCCTGCGACTTCCGCATTTTGCAGGCCCCCCCCACCATGCTCTACGGTCTAACCCATGGACACTAAACCCTAAATTCCAAAGCCTAAGCCCTTCAACCCACCAACACCAACCCACAACCACACCACAGCAGGGGGAGGGGGTACCATCCTAGGGGCGGGGATATCGAGCGGGTGGGGGGGAGGGGGGGAGGCGCGCAACCATATTTTGGGGGTGCTGCCAGTGGTGCCATATACAGTATCGGATGGCTTTTTGAGAGTGCTGTTCCCGGTCCCCAATACGGTTGGGGGGTTCTTGACAAGCCTTTATGACCAAGCGGTTGAGTGCGTCAACAGCCCAGCCCCGCGTTCCACCCTTGCTTCCTCTTGAGTGCTCGCTTTCGTCCGGTGCCCTCTCAGGACTTCAACGGCGCTGTCTCAGCTCTCGCGAGCATTGAGGCTTCGTCCTGAGCCAGGACCTGTCTTCATGCCAATGAGGACCTGATGCCACCTTAGCAGATGGAGTTCTTGGATCCGGCCTGGTGAGGTCCAAGGCTCGCCTGCACGCACTGGCTTGGAGCAGTTGCTGCTGGAGCCTCGGGTGAGGCTGCAAGCAAGTGCAGGCAAATGCAAGCATGATGCAAAGCAGCGTGGCCACAATGGCGAGCAAAGTTTAGTCCCATGGTCTCGTCAGCTTACGTCGTTTCACCTCTGGTCTCGGGCTGTGGCCATCATCGTCTCAGGTCCGCATGGCTGGCATGTGCCGCATGCTCAGATTTTGCTTCGGGAACATGCTCGTATAATGCCTACTTGCAAAGCAGCAGGAGCGAGACACGTTTGTACTCTCGACTCAAAGGCGCCAGACATTCGCGCCAAAAGGGCGTCTTGCCCTCATCATTCGGTTGCTGACGCTGCGCTTGTGCAGGGGCTCTGAACGCCCAAATGTCTTAGCTGACAATCGCGACATATCTGCAGCCACATCCCGGGGCTGAGGCGAAACGTGACAGTCTCCGCCATGTGCCGATTGCACGAGCACTGCAAGGACGGTTCAGCAAAGGTTTAGCTGTGAAACAGAAGGGAGGAGTGAAGCAAGGTCTACCTCTCAGATGCCGGTTAGGGAGAGGCTCTAGAGGGACATGCAGGCGGAACAGGGTTTGACGTAGTAATGCCACTCCAGAGGAGCCTCCTCTCAGTCACTGTCGTGTGGGCGAGGCGCAGAAAGCAATCGTGAGCCCGAAGCCCCCTTTTGAGAACCTTGGTAAATTTGCATGGAGGCTTTGGTGTAGCTCTTGGAGTGCAGTGTTCAGCACACAGGGATAAGAAGCCACAGCCTGGCCTCAAAGTATTCAATCATTGCAGAGATCGTCCGCTGATGTTCGGATGCGGATGGTGAACGAAGCATTTTCAGATGTGTGAGGCCCCACTGGCCGATCAGCCCTGCTCTCAAGATGGTCCTCCGAATTTCGAGAGCGAAGATGAACACAGGCTTATGTCACTTATGTCATTGCGTCGGCATTCGCACGAGGTTGCTCCGCTTGATTGTAGCGGGCCTCGAGTTCGAGAACGAGCGATGCATGCCCCAGCCTTAGCCTCCCTCCCTCCTCCTTCGAGCATCCTTTCCTATGCCCTCTTCCTTTGAAGGCTAGAAAATTCAGTGGCTGATATTTCACTTGCATTACGCTGCATTCCAGCGGCGGCACACTGCGGCGGCACAGTGCGGCGGCACGGGCACAAGCGCATGGGATTTTGCTTGTCTACCTCGCTGTCGTCTACTCCAGGCGCCTTCGCGAGGCGGAGGCCGAAGCATTGAAGTCGGAGGACGAGGAGGAGCGGTGTCTGAGGCGCTTCAGGATCCTCCCTACCGACAATGACTAGACGAAGACCCGACAGACAAGAATACGTTCAGAAAGAGAGAGAGAGAGTGAGAGAAGGAAGAAGGATGGAAGGAAGGAAGGAAGGAAGAAGGAAGAAGGTCGCGCAGTAGCGCGGGGGTCTTTTTTCAACACCCCAAAGAAAGAAAGAAGGAAGAAGTGAGTACAAAGCAATGGGCTGGGCCGCAACCAGAAGCCAACCTAGGCCAAAACCAGCAATTGACTGACACAACAGTAGTCACAACAGCGCTTAGATTTGCGAGGATGAGGACGATGATGAGCCGGCGGGTGAGAAGGGTGGCAAGTTTCTGTCCGACTTCTTGGACTTGGAGGCGTGCTGTAGGAGAAGGAGGGACGTTAATCCCCTGAGGATTGCGATGAGGGGGTTCAGTCAGTGGGTTCGGGGGTTCCCCAGCCACCGACACCAAAGTTAAACATGAAGCCGAAACGAAGGGACAGTTGAGACAACCCGATCGTTTGTTTGACTGGAATACCTGCTGAAATAAAGGCATGCCGCAGCTTGCCGCAAAACGGAGCCGTAATCTAAAACCGCCATTTTAAAGAGAATGCCCATGGAGTTGGCAGCTGCAGGACCTGGAGGACTCAGACGGATCAGATGCAGGTGGTGACACGTTCCAGGCTTGGAGGGGACTGGAATCTTGCTGCGGGTTTGATGCAACATGTTCATGAAGGCATCCTTGTAGGCTTTAAGGCTTTAAGAGCCTAACATGCAAAAAGGACCAATGAAACTCACAACAAAGAGGGTTCCGAGCGGGGTCTTGGTTAGCATGCTTACATGGGGCTTTGCTTGCAGCATGCTTTCTGCGGCTAGGAGCACTCAGTAAGTCGCCACTCGCACTTACCATGCTGCATCTGGTGTCAAGATTTTGGCTTCAGCCCTCGCTCAGAATGGCACTCAGTGCAGGAGTGCCCCACGGAATGGCAACAGTGCATGCGACTGGCATCCCTAGTCGGGCTGCTGGGATGAAACCTGCGAGCAAGTACTCGTGGCGTTTGCTTCTGCACAACCTGGAGCAGATGACACGCGATCAACTGGAACCCACTTGCACCTCGCTTTACACGGGGGATCGTGGAATGTCATTGGCTGTCGAATTCAGTGGCATGCGTGCCAGGGTCCATGTCAATGTCACCCTTGCTTCCTGAGGTGGCGGGCTGACCACCACCATCAGCAGCTTTGCTGAACGCAGCCGAAATGTTCAAGTCGGGTTGGCGGATGTTGCATTGGAGGTGTATTAGGGGAAGCCGGAGCCTGAGCCCGTGCTGCCTAGGCGCTTGTGGTAAGGGCCAGCAGTGGCAGCAGGCGCTGAGCCTGCTGGCACAGATGCCCTTGTTGCGCCTTCAGTGGCCTGGCGGCAGCACATCGGAGTGCAAGCCAAAGGTTCCAGTAGACATCAGTAGACTGCATAGAAGATGTAGAAGTCAAGGAGAGGGTTTTATAGACCAGAGTCAGGGTACCTAAGACATCCTAAGACCATCTAAGACCATCTAAGACCCTGCTGTGCTCTCTCTCGTGAAGCCTTTTGTCCCCAGGCCGAATGTATACAGCTTCTCGGCGGCCATCTCCAGCTGTGAGAAGGGCGGTCAGTGGCAAAGGGCTGTGTCCTCACCTCAGACGCTTGCAGCAACAGCCCTTATAAAGCGCTTTGAAGTGCTTTGCAGAAGCGGCTCCTGCATCCGAGGGCGCTCCTTGCCGAGATGCCTTCGAGAAGCGTCGAGGCAAACGTCTACAGCTTCAGCACCTTGCTCAAAACAAGGGCTCCAAACGTGGACTCTGAGATCTCTGAGACAGAAGAGCAGAGCGTGAGGCGTAGAAGGCGACCGAGACTTAAGATGCAACTTTTGCAGAGCACAACGGCGCAGCGGAAACCAACGGGGTGTAACGGAAACCCGCGCGGGGGCAAGAAAACCGCACTGGCGCCCAAGGCTCTGCACTGACCGCCCTGGCCCAGTCCACGGAGCGGCAGAGGGCCATGGCTCTGCTGGCCGAGATGCCGAAGCGAGGCTTCGAAAAAACAGAGGGTGGGGCTTTGAAGGGGAAATTGGGGGGGGGGGGGGGGGGGGAGAAGTATAGGGTTTAGGGATGTTTAGGGTTTAGGGGAAGTGGGTAAGGGTCATTCGGGGCGGTTCGGGCATGATGCGGGCCGCTTGGTGTTATTGCTGGTTTGCGGGGTAAGCGTACCACCAGCACTGAAGGGACTCTTTCACCAAACCGAGTTTGTAGAAGACCAAAACTCCGGATTCGGTACCAGTTGATATCAAACCCTTATGACATCAGGCCAAACGCAGTTTCAGTGGTAGTCGGGACATGTTGGCATCATGTTGGGAGTCGGGACCGAAAGGGCTTGCACACGATGACATGGGGAAGGTGCAAGGCCTCCCCGCCCTCCTAAAGCTGATTAACTCTTGAAATCTTGCTTTGTGGGGCAGGCATCGAGCCTGTGATCATCTGCAGCCTGGCTAAACTGAGTGGCTCAGTGGCGCAAGTAGACTGGGGCTGTCCGTTCATGTCTGAACTAGGTGTGAACGCGGCGCTGGATGCATGCGGAAAGGATGGCTGCTGGGAAGAAGCCGTTTGGTTTTGGAAAAGCAATATGGATGGCCAAAACGAACTCACGAGCTGCGAGGGTCGTTGACCCTCATCACAGCCTGTAGCCCCGCCACAAGCCGAAATCCTCAACCCTAAATGGCGTAAAGTAAAGCACTATAAACCCCCAGGCCCCTAAACCCTGCAGTAGCAATGCCCCAGGCTAACACACTTAAACTTAAACGACAAGGCCCTGTCCTTGCTGTGGGGTGCCCAGCAGACTGGGCTCCAGCCTGCTGTGGTGAGTTGCCTGGCACGTGAGGGCTTCAGTGAATTTGCAAGATTTTTCGTCGTTCATTGCAGACTGCAACCGACAGCGTCATTGGCCGTTGAAGTTTGGAATGAGTCCGGGCTTTGAGCAAGTGCAGCTCGTGTGTCAGTCTAGCATCTGCGACAGGTTACAGTGCAGCAATCAGTGCTTGTGGGAAAGGCTCCCAGTGGTCCATGGCGTTGTGCACCTTGTACGCAGGTTTTGTCATAGAAGGAGCCGTGCTCTGTATCGAATAGCGTAGAAAAACGCCAGAAGCGGCAGTTCCGCTCATTGCCGAAAGCTAGGTGTATTTTCTGAGATGCAGAAGCAGATTGTCACTCCCAACACCATCAGCTGCTTGGCTGCTTATGATGGCACAGAAACCAATTACCGTGCCGTGTGGACGTTGAGATAGGCAGAAGCAGGTGAGTCTTACAGAGACCTGCCCACGGGGCCCTCCGCAAACGAGTGAAAACAGCAGACCCTGAACCCAAGCCACAAGACAGCGACAGCAAACGATAACTCTTGGAGGACAATTCGGGTTGTTTGTGTTCCGGCTTCATGAGAGGAGACCCCCCCTAGTTGTCGTTTCTTTACGTGTCCTGGCTTAAGAAGCTGAGAAGGCTACAGCGCCGCCATCAGCGCTTGCGAGAAGGAGTGGCAGATGGCCTTGACCCTCTGGGAATGCCTCCAGGCCTTACAAGCCCAGGCAGGGCCCGACTCCCACCCAACTTCCAGCTCCATCGGTGCTGAAGTCTAAGTCGCAGGTCGATGTGGTATCCTACACTGCCGTGATTTCGGCGTGCGCGAAGGGCTCGGAATGGCAACGGGCACTTCAGCCGCCTGGCTGTGCAAAGATGTGCAAAGATGTGCTGGGAACGTTGGGGAAGAGAATGGCTGAACCCTCGGAGGCTTGACCTGGTAGATGGGTCGCGTTGACTCGGCAACATCGAAAGAGGCTAACCAAGCCTTGAATCCCTACATAAGTCCATGGCTGAGGTTACTTCATGAGATGCAATCAGAGCATCTCCAGCCGAATGTAATATGCACCTCGGAATGATGGGCAGTTTGGGTGTGCCTGCACACGATCGGTGAATGTGGGCTACATCGTAACACAAGTGCTGCTGGCACGTCAGGTTACAATGCTGCTGCTAGCGCCTGTGGCAACGTACAAATGTGGGCCCAGGCGTTGCGTACATTTGCCTCCATGATGTATCTTGACGGTGTTCAGTGGTCCTCGTAGCATGGTGAAGCCTACCAAGTGCGAGGTGTCAGATTGAACTGCTGTAAAGCTAAGGTGCGCGCACGTGCTGCCCAGTGTTCGGACGCTTGCTGCAGAAATGAGTGCTTGTGGTTGCGGCAACACCTGCGACAACAAGATTTAGTTTGTCAAAGAACACACAGATATGAAGGCTCCTGGACTAGCACATTCACTCGGCAGACTAGAAGGAGTCAGCGCTGGTAGCTTCAAAGCCGCACAAGCTTTACCAGAATCCTGAGGAGCTATAACACTGTCATCGGCGCCTGCGACGGCGAGCGGTGGGAGCTGGCGATAGGCCCAGCTGCAAGGGTAGTGCAGCAAGCTTCGAGCTCCTGATGAGCATTCCTGAGCAATCCCGAAACGAAGCTTGAGCATGTGTGATGCCTGAAAGCCGTCACTCTTTTGTTGCAATTCAAGTTGTGAAGTCTCAAGCTCTCACCGAATCGTCAGCACTAACACTGTGGCTGCCAGATCTTTTTGCCCAAATGCAAGACAAGACCCTGCAGCCGGATGTGCCTCTTGGCTACGGTAGCGGCAGCCATGTGCTCTGTTGGACTCCCTCGCCTCTCCAAGTGAATGAGTCGCGAGGGTCACCTACAACAGCATCATTGGTGCCCTGGAGAGGGCAGATCAGGCAGATCATCAATGGACACACGCCGTGGCATTGCTGGAGGAGCACCGCCAAAAATAGCAGTTGAAAGAATTGCGCCACTCTTGCCTGGCATATTCAAATGCAGGTGTGTTCAAGACCTCCCCCCCCCCCCAAGGTCCCACGCAAGCATCCGTTGCCAGAGCTTGTCGGGTTTCAGCTTCATTTATGCAGCACTCCTGCAAGGAAATGGCGGCCAGAGATGCACGTTTGCAATTCAGGGGCTGGGAGCATCTCTAGGTAACTGTAACTCATGGCTCATCACCTTCCTGGGTGCAATAGGCTGGCAGATGCCAAACACTTGTTGCAAGGATGTGGAGCCGGACATGACAACGTTCAACACGGCCATCAGTGCCCAGTTCAAGGATGGGAAGAATGTAGACAAGGTTCAGATCTCAGCAGGCAGTGGCCAGCATATGCAACAGCATGCGACAATAATCCGACGGTTGTAAGTGCTCCATACTGGCGGCGCTAATGCCCCATCGGGAATGCGCCTCATAGGTCTTGTCGTTGCTCCAATCGATGCGAGTACGAAAGCTACGTCCAGACGTGCCGTGCTTACCAGCAGCTCTGAGTCATTCTCAGTCATGCTGAGTCTTTGAGTCGCATTTGCCAACTTCAGCAATAGTTAAGATGAAACATTTGAAGCATCAACGCACAGGCTGCAAAAGTTTGGACATGTGAAGTTGGCGCTTTCAGACGCACTGATGCAGACACACCTTGTAGACCCGTAAACTCCTAAAGCAGTGAACGCTCACTGCTGCTCCTGCAGCTCCCCGTCCGTTCAGGGCATTGCAACGACGTGTATACCCAAGGAGCCATCAATGTAACTATCAAAACGGCAGACAGCACATTTTCCTCAGCCGGAAGCATTGTGAAGCCTACTGAACTCGGTCATGCCACAGAGACTTGCTACTTGACGAAGAGTGAATCGGAAAGAGTTTTTGAAGTAGTTGGTATGGGCGAAAAGTTCTTGCTGCAATGGCCGTCGAAGGCTTACGTTTCGCACGCCCCCAACTGGTCCCTAGATTCGGATTGCACCATGTTTGCGATCAATGTGTCAATGTGAGAATGTGAACAGGTGTTCAGCTTCAACACAGCCATCACGGTGTGTGAGGCAGATCTTCAAACGCTTTCAACTCAATGAGTTAAGCTCGTTGTTTGAAGCCAGTCGGTCAGCAGACTTTTGGGATATTACTTCCTCCTTCACATCCACACCCTATAGGCCACCCTAGGCCACCCTCGGCCTGGAGTGCTCTTACCCTGGAGGCTGGCGCCCGCTGGCAGCAAGCGTTTCAGCTCTTGGAAGACATGAGGCCAAACGCGTGTTCCGACTCGGCTCTGTCGGCTGAGCCCTGAAAAATCCTTCTAAGAACCCTGTATGCCTCAGCTGCATTCAGCTCCATTCGCCAGGGACGAAGACCTCGAGCCTGACCTCGTGAGTTCCAAGCTGAGTTTTTCCGCGGTCTCGAAGAGCATGTTATGGCGGGTACGTACCTCGTTGTGCGACAGTTTGGAGCTCGTAGGAAATCTCCATGCAGACTCCTCCTGTGAGGTTACAACTGCCTGTTCAATGTCTGCTATGTGCCCCGGTAGCACATTCTGCACAAGGCGATGCCCAAAGCGTGATGACCCCTTTCTATCCGGAGTTTGCGAGATGTTGTGTTAGAATCCCTCGGCAAAGCCTGTAAAGACCCCGAGCAACGGACAACCGACGCAGGCAAGAAAGGCAAAAGGCAAAGAAAGCTCATGTTGCATGTACAATGGGTCAAATTGAGGGCCTAGAAAGACTTGAGGCCGGCGGACAGTGGGCACGGGTCCTGGATGTGGTCCAGGAGCCGAAATGCTCCGATCGTCTGAAATGATTGGCTTGAGCTATAGCACGGCGGTCCGCTGGTCAGCAACATTTCATGTCCGACACATGTCTGGCAAGGACATGGTTACGCACGGAATTGACGGCTGCTTGGCCGGCTTTGACTGGTGCGTTGGGGTCACTAGCGGGAGCTGGCAATGAAGTCCCCAGAGCCCGAGGAGCTGTCTGTCCTTAGGCTTCACCACCTGCCGCTACGACCACCTGACACAAGCTGGTAGCTCTTTGGAGCCTTGCCCAGATGATTTTGGATGGATGAAAGAGACTGCCACAAAACGATTTGAGGTCCGCAGATTCGAATAGAATCAAACAGTGCGTAGAAATTGCAATGACGAAGGCGCCAGCCCCAAGGATAGATACAACATTTTGGATCTTTTCATTTAAAGAATGTTATTGGCTCGCTTTGCTTAGTTCACATGATGATGCGCCAGAACGCAATGCAAAGGACTGTTTCAAACACGCGGTCTTGATCTCCCTATTGGCGGCCTTCACGCAGGACCGCTGCTCCATCAGAAGGCATTTCCCACCTGCTGTTGGCATGAAGCCGCAAGGAGCCTGGACGTTTCACCTACATCGACACTCATGCAGGTCGCGGAGTTTACGACCTGACGATGGATGGTGCAACAAGCCTGCGTTGGCTAAGCACAAAAGCAGCCGTTTTTTGGGGCCTTGTTTCACTTTATGCGAAGGAACTCCCCAGCTGATTCCTAATTCCTGCAGAAGTTAATCTTTCCGACCGACTGGCCTGGTGAATCTACAGGCACTGCAGGACAGCACCTTTGAGCATGGAATCAAGCTCCTTGACCAGGCACAGAACATGTCTTTGCCTCAGAATGAAGGCTTCAGCCTGCACACCCGAAAGACCAAAGACACAATGAGGTCCTTCATTCTGACTGAGTATATGACACAGCTCCGCCGCTACAACGAGGCAGAAGGCCGCCACCTCAGCTCTACAGCATAAGCAGCTTAGGGGCCCTTTTGTGGCATTTGCAGGGAGTCGCCTCTGAGAGCTACGCGTGAGCCTTGAGCCATCTTAAACCCTACTTACTCCCCAAGTCAAGCAGACATTCCAAACATTCCAAACGTCTCCAAACCCCACTCTCAAACCCCAACCCACGCGCCGGCGACAGCCCATCTGCCTTCTGTACAAATGGGGCGACAGAGAGTGCCTCTAGCTTCAGTCTGCACATATCTGCGCTATCAAACCCTGCGAACCGAAAATGGCAATTTCACTTGTTTCTTGATCGTGGCAATGAGAGCTTCAGGAGGAGGGCCATTACGCCACTACTTGGGCTCTCCAGCCCTGGCCAGTCGCTGGCTGAGGCCTGGGGATGAGGCTGGCCTCAGTCCTCAGGGAAAATTCAACATTAGGCACCTTGAGATGACTCATGGAACCATACAACGTTATCCAGGGTTGTATGGAAGGGTTGCACAGGGGCACCTAACTCCGGAAGTGCGGAGAAGATTTCAAGAGTAGCTGTGCGGGTGGGAAACTCGATTCTGTTTGGGCGGGCGGAGTCATGTGGCCAACCGTAATGCTGTCAAAGGCAATGGCGCACACAATGCGAGCATGACAGGCAGTGTGCTTCGAGCTTTCCAGCACCATGTACAAGGACCTGGCTGTCTGGCAGCAGTAAAGATTCCAAGACATGATTCTGGCCTGGGTTCAAGGGAGTCGAAGGGACCTGACCGGAAAGGTGGCAAGCATAGGTGAGAGCTCAACCTACGAAATATCGGGAAAGATCTTCCCCCACACTTCGTCAAAGGCGGCCCTCTTCGAGAGAGACGCTGGCACGGCTGGCTCCAAGGTAAGACTGATTCCTGCCCCCTGGCAATAGTCAATTCGAGGGCTGTTCTGAATCAGGGTACTCTAGGGCCCTTGTTTTCAGGGAGCCTCTTTGCAAGGGATCCGATTCTCCAAGGTATCCACAAAAAACAGGATTAGTACATTGTGGCTTCTGCACTAGGCTATGAAGATGGGGCCATGTGCAGTCCAGCTATCTGTCTCAGTGTCGCTTTTGTTCGACTCGGACTTTTCTCTGTGATGCTTTCCGTCGCTCTCAGGAAAACTCATACTGGTGGCTTCTTCATCACGTGCACGACCTTTGGCCATGATTGTGGATTACACATTTCCAGCGTACAAGGGCTTAAGGCTTTTGGGCCTAGAGCTCTGGAAGCAGGGTTACTCAGAGAGCAAGGATTCCTGCAAGCAAGCGTGGCTTTGAAAGGAGACGTTGGGCACCGGATTGATCCTCATGGATCCACCCTACGAGCCGTACAACGAGTACACGGCTTGGAATCTCTTTCTTTTGAGGCACTGTGCTGGCGTTGACCTGCCCAAAGGCTCAAGTACTGACCTCACAAGTGTTGACAGTGGGCTCAATTCTGCCTGGAAACTGCATCAGCAAGATCTGTTCGGCCAGGCATTTGCATCGATCCTCGCGCTATTGTGTTGCTGCGCCTTGTCTGATCAATATTCTGCTTGCGTACAGGCCAAGCAAGCTCACCTATTCGCACAGTTGATCACAGTTCCATATGCTACTATTTAAGATTTTGTTTTTACCTCCATCTGGCCTGGATGAGAAGCCTTGACAGCTTTCTCCTCTTTCTTCACATCTCGTTCGCCCGCATCTTTGGATGGCTGCCAGAATGGGCCATCGTGCCCTATGCCCCATGTGACCAGGTCTGGTTTCCATGTTTCAATGCCGATCAGATGGCCAGTCTCTACACGCAGCTGCAGACTCTGGACAGTCGGTTCATTCATGGGCATTCATGGCAAAACCCCTCCTTCCACGATGGCGTTGCTCATCAGTAGCCTGTCTTAGTTGTCGTCAGAGCTTCGAATTGGCTTAACTCTCTCTTGAAGCAGTGGAACAGGATGTTGGAGACCTACTGGTGGCTGAGTTCCAAATTTCAAGCCCTGCTGTCCCTTGTTGGCAAGCAGCTTGCTTCTGAACTCTTGCGCATCTGCTGTGAACGTAGGCGTCTCCGGATTGCAGCTACCAGCTACTGCACATCTTGCCAGCATTGTCCTCCTCACTTGCTGCATCCACCGTTCTTCTTGCTTCATTGCAAGTTGGGTTGCTCGGCGGAGGCAGGGGCATCTTTGACGCAGTCGGTTGTGGTGGTCCTCCGGCCGCCGGCCGACATGGACCAGACTCTGAAACCCTTGTTGGGGGAACTTGGGCGCTTTTTGGAAGGCGCGGCTGTTCGAGCATGAGCTGTTTTGATTTTGCCCGAAGCCGCTGCATCTGCGGCACTTCCTCATAGCATCCCGTACTCTCCCAGCCGAAAGTGAACCCTGAACCCTGAACCCGGAGACACCAAGGCACAAGATTGCTTGCATCCTGAAGCCGGTGATCTGTAAGGGTTCTCGGGGCTCTGATTTCGCACGCAGGACCCGGCACAAGAGCAAGCAGTTCAGTCTTTTGGCTCTCTAAGTGGCGTGAGAGAGCCAAGTGGCTGGGAGGCCTTTGAAAGTTTATCGCGGCTTTCTGATAGACATCAGTTGTGAATTTGGCAAACGATAGCAGAATTCGAGGTGAAGCTTCAAAAGCTTCTCGAGGCTACATGGTGCGTCGTGGTCCAAACAAGCCCCCGCAGTGCAGTAGTGACTTGATCCACTTTGGCCACCGCCACCTTGCCAGCGCCACCTGTATCCTGATTCTTTGCCTCATGAATGGCTCAACAGCTTTTTTTGAATAGAGTAGAGAGAGAGAGAGAGAGAGCGAGAGAGTTCCTCAGCGCCGTGAAGAAGAAGCAGAAGAGAAAGAGAGAGAAAGGGAGAGAGAGTGTGTGTGGGACCTCTTCGCTGTGAAGAAGAAGAAGAAGAAGAAGAAGAAGAAGAGTGTGTGTGTGTGAAAGGCTTTGATGGAAGCGGTAGGGTAAAACACCCAGATGCCCATGGAAGCGATGACTTTGCCGGAGGCGATGTCAGAAATTGCTGCTTTCCTTAATTTACGGAGACACGTTGTAGCTTTCCATTGGCCTAGCAGCTTAGAGTTCGTGCAATCATTCTGGCTTTGCCTTTGCCAGCCCCAAGAAGGGCCCACAACTTGCAATGCTGCTGTGAATCTACCGCAGGTTTTGCTGGTATGCAGCATACCTAATGTCCTCTGGTGCTAAATCGGAGTAGGAACGTTGCTGAAATCTAAGGAGGCGGTGCTGACGAGCCTTGTCATGAATCAGGTTGCATCCGCGCGTAGGCTGACGTTGGGGAGGTCTGTACTGTGTGGGAGAGTCCTGTTCGGTATGTGTCTTCCACATCGTTTTAAGTTCCGCGGAAGCCAGTTAACAGACCAATTCCGTTTGCCAAACGGGAGTTGCAATGCAGTCAGGAGACTCCTGGCAGCTCACGACGTACCTGTCGACAATCTGTCTATCAAAGAGTATCAGACGACGAAGCTCCACAGCTGTGAATCTTATGCCCGTGTACCCTCGAACATCTCGAGTTCTCCAGCAGCTGCGCTGTCAAGTTCTTGTGGCGAGCAGCGGGCGCCACCCAATCAAAGCGAGTCTTTGCCATCTATTGAGCCATTGCCCGGCCGTCTTCCTGCGCAGCAAAGGAGTGTCTCGTTCGTAGAGGAAGGGGCACAAAACATAGTTTTCAGCCCTCACTTAGACGACACCAAGTCAGAAGCAAGTATGGTGAGCCCACTGTTCGAGATGCACAATGTCTGGCGCAGGCTACATGTCTGACTGGAAGCACGTGTGGAGATGATTTCTTAAGTTCTTGCAAATTGTACAGAAACTCCTCAATTCTGAGACACAAGTTCAACAAACACCTCAGCCTGTGAAGTCAGCTGTAGGCTGGGCGAGGAGCAAGTGTCGAAGGCAGCTCGGTGCGCGTCATCATTACCTTCCGATACCTTGGACTTGAGCTCCGAGAACGTGTCCCAGCAGCTCGGTATAGCTTCGGTGTGGGCTACAGGTGCAATGGTCAGTCTGTTTGCGAATGCGACGTTCTTGCCCCTCGTGGCTTTCCAACCTCCTGGAATCTCAGTGGATGCCATCATTGTGGCTACCGTTGCTCAGCCTTCTTTCGCTCATTTTCGGGTTCTCCCTATGTCTCCAATAGAAAATCGTCGTAGTGTTCGGCTTTTCTGGCTTGTCTAACCGCCAAGGCTCTGTTTTGGACGCTGACATTTCCAGTAGCCATGATTCGCTGGATGGAGATGCCATCTCCCCGGGCCGCATTGGTAGGTCTTCAGGAGCTGCTTCTTACTGCACTGCTCTTCATCGACTCTTGGCCCAATGAATGAAAGGGTATCGGTATAAGTCCTCGAAAGGCAACTAAAGGCGTTACTGCACCTTGAAGGGGTGTTTTCCCAGGAATACTCGGGCTAAACCGTTTGCTCGGATCATCCATACAGATGATATGACCTTTATGGCCTATTTCCCAACATTTTTCGGGTATTCCAAGCAATATTATACAGAACATGCTACTCACTACCCTTGAGAAAAAAGAAAAGTGCAATTTGAAGCTGCATGCTTTCAGTGTTAGTCTACACAAAGCTGAAGATGTCCTCGCGGCATCAGATCGTCCACAATCTTCGCTGACCCGGGGCCTCTTCAGACCCCCAGACCCCGAAATGGGCCGGTAACGCCCGTCAGAAGCATGCGCCACCCTTCAGTACAAAAGGAACCACACACACACACACACACACACACACACACACACACACACACACGCACGAGCAGGCTACGACATCATGCCTTCGCCCCTCACTGAGTTCAAGCGGTCTCATTCCTCCAGCATGCGCACCATCTCTTAGCCTTTTGGAGCTGCAGTTTTCCAAGCCCCCCCCGTGCGGGGCTTGGACATGCTTTCGCCTTGGGCAAGGAAAGCTTTCTCCAGTGAAGCTACCACTGGTTCCAACCTAGGGTGTACGGCATGTACCGTGAGGCTGAGCTTCATGACCTTCTTATCCCACGCTGTTTGAAGCGTGCGACTTGGGCTGTCATTGGCACTTCTGCTGGAGTCATCCCGATCGAAGCATAGTAAAATATCAATTCACAACTTTACGATGTTCAGCATCCTCACCTGTAACAAATTATGTTTGGCCTTCATGCAAGATGATGAACATTTACGAATGCATTTCAAATCTGAAGCCTTAAGCTCCGACACCACGGTGTTTCTTGTCTCATAGAAACTTCTGTTATCTCAGTAGAGTTGACATATTATGAACATTTAGATCCTTGCCGAAGCTCGTCGGAGCCAAATATCTCCGGGACGATAGAATTGCGAGATTTGAGAGCGTCTTTGTTAGGAAGCATGCTTAGCGTCTAACGTGTAAACATGTTCTTTAAAGTACCATCTTCAAGGATCCTGCACTTTCCAAGCTTTCTACATTTTTAATGCGGAAAAGTTGGCCCTGCTGAGCTGTATGGCAAGGTCAAAATTTACCGTAAACGACTTTTGAGATGGGAATATTTTCGATGATGACTGTTGACACTCTTGAGACACAAAGACAAGCCCAGGCTCAAAGCAAACAACAGTGAATTCCGAGGATCGACCCCGACACGTCGGATTCCTGTGGCGGCTGCCACCTTTGATACCAAAACGCAAGAGGAGACAAAGCTTATCTATTTGGTCAAAGGCCTCGTGTGCCCAGACCCCCAACCTCTGAAACAGGAACCCTTCTGCTGCGCATTCGCAAAAAGTCCCTTCCAAGAGGTTCATTTTGACCACATCTTCCACTGCTGGATTCATGATTGAGTGTTTGCACCAGCTTGCAGACTCTGAAGAACTGAAGGTTTTGGGACAACCCGCGGGGCTGGATCTCTTCAGAAACATTTAGATTTTAGAGTTTGAAAGAGCCGAAGTGCTCTATATTTGGGTTAGTGTCCATTCAGGCCAGGCAGCTGCATCTGTGCCCTCCATCCGGAAACACACCGGCGCGGAAAGCGCCAGCGCACGTTGCGCACGCGTTCATGCAAGAAACGACCTCGTACATTGCTCTCTCCATGTAGTGGATTGCTGCACTCGATTTATGCATTATCACGAAAGCGAGTCAATTGGAGCTGTAGCGGTCGTTGTTGTTTACAAGTGACTTCCCCACTGGGTTGCGGGGCGCTCGGCTCCTGGGATGCGCCTTTGACCAATTTTGATCCACAACAGCTTGTGTGACGAAATGTTACGAATGTAAAGGGTCAGTTGCATCAACACATCCCCATCCGCACAGCCTCTAAAGCCTCCTCCAATGTGCACGCTCGCTTTCGTCGAAGCTCCTCTCAAGCAACAGAATTCGCAGCATAGAGCCGTACAGGCAGCAGACGCGCAGGCTACAGGCGCTGGAATGTATCAGTGCGCTTGCTTCTCCACTCGCCTCGCTTGTCCTGCTTGCCCACTACACCATACGACCCTCAGTCCCTTACCCTAAGCCCTACCCGAGTCTTTGCCGGGCATGTGGAAACAGGGCAGAAGAACTTATATGGGAAGGAACAATTCGCAAGCACCGTTCCCTTGAGATTCTCAAAGTCTGCTAGAGTAGTTCAATGCGGGGAACTCCTACGATGTGAGGAACTCTGGAGCCCGATGCCGCCGGAGCTGCAGACGTTGTTCAAAGGCGATTGCGACTGTGGCAGACTGGTGTGTGATAGCGGGGTAGTTGTCGACGTTGGAGGGATGTGCTGTTTTAAGCGGAGTGTCAGGCATAAACGCAAATCAGCAACCAGGGCTGTAGCCGAGTCTAAGTGCCGATCCAAGTTCCGAGCATCGGGAGGTTTGCAGCTACTGCGCCTCCGTCATTTTCCGAAGCTGTATACGATGTCTGGCTTGCCGAGGCAGGGTGAGGGGTGCGCACGTTCGAAAGCTGGTCATCTGTGTGTGGAGTGCGTGCATGTGGGCACACAAACCGGGACCCTAACCGATCTAACCGCTACCAGTGCTACAGACCTAGATGATGAGACCAGGTGTGTCCGCCGATGGAACCGTCAGCACACCCGTGAAGCCCGTGCCGTCGGCCTGTTCCTGATGACTATGGTTATGCAACTCTCCTGCAGCTTATCAGGGCGGACTGCAGTATGTGTTGGAAACTTAGCACATGAAGGGCAGAGCAGGAGGAAAAGCAGCAGAGAGTGATGCCGAGGTGCACGATGTTTCTCCACTACACGACATGCCTTTGGTTTGCAGTGGGCTTGAACCCAGAAGGCTGGGTTGGTGCAACCAATCTGGAGCTTCTTCCCACATCCGAACAGTATCTGAAGACGGTTGAATGGGCCCTTTCCCGCATGCCCCCATCGCGGACGACAGAAAACATGCTTCTGAACACGCAGATGGAGAGGTTCATAGCCTTGCTAGCAACCGGCTCGGCGATTCTTATCGGTTCGGTGTTCACGTCAATCGTGACCAATGAACTGTCTGACATACGCCGCGCTCACCGGACACGCTCTGAAGCAAAGAATCAGGTTGAAGATTACATTGGAGCTTTCCCGGTATCTTGGGAACTGGAGAATGGTCTCAGGGACTACTTCCGAAGGAACACACAGGCTGGACTCACGCCAAGTAAGCAAGACATGTCGAAAGTGCTGCCTGAGCATCTGTATCGTGAGTTGTGCCGTGAAGCTCTTTCCCCGGTGCTCGTAAACCACGAGTTCTTTGGCAAGCTAGCTGGCAGGTTTGTGGCCTTGCAGTACGACTTGTGTCACAAGGCCTTGACCGATTGGAGCGTGTCTCCCCATGAAACCCTCTTCTCCACCGGACCAACTTGCACCAGCATGCTGATCGTGGCTTGTGGAAGTATTTGGTATCGACGGATGCACGCATCAGCTTCGTGTGAGCTTGCGATGGATCCCAAGCCAAAATCTTCAAGCAGCTTCCGACGGCGGTCTTGGGCATCCATTCTTCCAATGGACGGAAGGCAGCCTGCGTTCGCATCACAGCTGGGGACATGCGATTGGCTTTGCGAGGCTTGCCTCTGGACCCCCTGGAACTACGTTGGGAAGGCTATGTCCGAGACGTCTGCCTCCCTCCTGTGCCTCAGCCACCAATCCTTGCAGGAGCTGATCTCTGTTCACAAAGATGTCCGGTCCCAGGTCTACATGTATGCTCGAATCTTTGTGAAATCACTCAACGACCTGGATGAGCTGTCTGATCTACCAGTACCAATGCCAAGTGAGGGGCTGACGTTCCTAGCGGACCGCGGCCCCCTTCGCCTTGGTGAAGCGAGTCAAACCATGTCAAGCTATCGTGACTGAGCGGGCTCGATGCTGGGCCATCAGGGCAATGCGGTGTACGCTTGTCCCGATGAGAGCGCGCATCAGATGTTCGGGTGCTTATCTCGGACTTGGCACGCTCTATTTTTTGGGAACTTTTGAGTACCGATCTCTGAAAGGAGATGCTTGTGCTACCTTGTGGCAATATGGTATCCTTCGCTCCGTTCTGTTTGCGCTGTCTCGGCTCTGGTTCCGCAACTGGGGGCAAATTTCCCAACACTGAGGGTTCCCAGTATCCCAAACAGACACAAAGGATGCGATCATGATAGTTCCAGAGAGCGGATCCGGATCCTTCCCCTCGTCAAGCTGCCTGGCCTAAAGCCCGGTGCTCTGCCTGACTGCAACCTGCAGGATCCTGCAGATGCCTCAGAGAACTTGAGAAAAAAAGGAGCATGAAGAGCTCATGCAGTTGGCGTAGCGCTTAGCTTGCAATAGCTTGCAATAGCTTTCCAGTGCCTTGTACAGGAACTGGAGCGCCCCATCCCCAGCCTGTTCTGTGTACAGCTGCAGCTTGTGTACATTGCCTCAGTACTGCACTGAGCGCCGGCAGGGCCAGGCTTGATTCAGTTTCCATTGTTTCTGGGCCTCAGAAAATTTAGGTTATATGAGAGCTCAGTGTGAGTACTTACTCACCGACATCTGCGGACCTGAGGCCCCAAAATTGTCCCAGTTGCCTCAGGAAAGGACCCACTCGCTGAGCTAGACCTACAGAGCACAATTGTCCAGTACCTGGCCAAGCAGGCAGCTTCCTCTCATTGCAATAAACAGCAACATGGCGGGAACCAGCCTGGATCCTTGAATAGATGCTGCATGTCTGTCCAGTGCCTTGAGAAGTAGTGAAAGCTGCGCACCTGTCTGTTGATCGTGTCACTTGCGTGTCGTTGCCTGCATGGTTTATCGGGGCGCCACGTTGCATGCAAGCATCGGTGATGCTGCTAGGAGTGCCAAGCCGACGCCGTGCTGATGCAGCGCATTGCCCAAGCAATGCAAGAGGCAGTCCTGAAATTGACAGATGAGCGTAACCCAGCAAGTGTCCAATTGGCCCTTGGACATCTGGCAGCACCCACTAGGCAGGTAACTAGAATGTTGCCTGGCAAAGGCAGGCTTGGTCGCAGGTTGAGTCTTGTTTGGCAAAAATGAACTTGTTTATCGTTTCCCAACCATCGTTTGACGAGATGTCGTCTGCAGAAGGACTGCATGTCTGGGAATCAAGAGGCAATGATACATGCTTTACTGCTCCCCATCGCAGAACATCCTTTTGCCTCTTGACAGCTTCCGCCTTGTGCAATCTAGGCAAACGCCTGGGGAAAGCCGCTGCTCAGTGGCAGCAACCCTCCGCTCAGTGGCGGCTACATGCGGTAGGCCGGATCCGCGGCGACCTTCGACCCGACACAAGAAACACGCTCTGTCGCTTAAGGCTTTGTGGCTTGGTGATTTCAGCTCGGCCTTCTGCCATAGCATAGGGACGGACTATCCTGGAATGTGCATGTTGGGCAGCTGCCTCAAGATGACATCTTATGACATCTTCATCCATTGTCCGAACGCAGAGACAAATCTAAGCGAGCTCACTTCCATGACGCCTTCGGTGATGATGTTGGCAGAGGAGTGTAGATCTCAACTACCGCTGTAGCTTCGTTGGCGTCGCAACAGAAGCAGCAGAATGTCGTGTCTCAGAAGGTTTAAGAAAGAGGGTAGGAGGTCCTTTTGCTGGGCCCCAAACATGGGACAATCCTCGGCGAGCGCGGGTGCCAACATCTCAGACATGGACGAGAAAGTAGCTTCTTGTAGCCAGCAGCGGACTCTTAGTTCCCCCGTTTGCACTGAACTTGCTGTCCAACTTGCCAAGGCACCGGCTTCTGCTGATGCTGGCGACTCGCAGAAGAAGGTGAGCACATGTGAGCACGCACTCCACATATTCTAGGCGTTCATCTGTGTTCCGACAGCAGTGGCTGCAGCATCTTTGCTATGCGGGATCCAAAAGAACTGAACCCGCGCGGTTGCTCGCTGCAGGATCCGTGGCTCCCTCCCGGCTCCTATGCCATCGATCCGGCAAAGCCACACAGAAAGCCATCCAATTCTTGCCGCGCGCTTATGCCAAGCCGAATGGCGTGTCCCGTGTTCACCGTCCGGATTTGCTCCAGGTACTCGAATTCGCGAGGCGGGAATCTGGGAATCCGAGATCACCGCCCCAGTTGTGAACTGACTTCAATCCAAGCTACCCTGATCCGGCAGGACATGCTGCGATGTTACGAGGGTACCCGATGCTACAGAGAGGGCGCAACTTTCGAGGATTCACTGCAAGCAAGATTGTCCTTTGTACTCGGTTGTGTGGAAAGCTTGCTTTACGCCAGAATGATGGAAAGCTGATATTGGAAGGAGTGCCTCAACTCTAACGATCCTGAGTACGTGACGCAGGAGTGCATATGGTTGCGGAAGGCTTGAACTGCTCGTGCACGTGCGTCGGCTAGCATCCCTTTATCCTTGAAGATCCTTGTGACCTTGAGCCAGGGCTATGCGCAGTGTAGGCGAGACCTTCTAAATCGGCCGCTGACTCAGACGGAGAGCAGGCAGTCTGCGGTTCATAGGGAACACTTACAATCCCACACAAATGTACAAGTTGCAGCAGTCATTCCAGGCAACGGATCTGGCAGCGTGGCAACCGGTCTGCGTGAACTGTGCGCGCGTAGACTTGCCTGTCCAGCGCAAAAATGCGTCGAACGATCAAAGGCAAGCGGGGCTGACGCAGCCATGAAATGGCATTCGGCAGCGTGCTGTTAAGCTTGCTTTCTTGCTTATGATATTGCTGGCATTCATCCAGTTATCCGCTTGAGGCAGCAGCATAAGTAGCACGAAGAAGACATAATAAGGACGTAAGGCCACATTAGGCGAGCAGAGGTTCTCATCGCAAGCAATTAGTTCGAACAGCCCGGCCCGCGTCTAGCAGATTCAAGCAAGTTCAGTGAGCTGAGCAAACCGTGCACGAACACTCTCGGAAGCCATGGAATCTGCGGATGAGGAGACGCTGCAACCCGGACCTCCGCCGCCTCCGCCTCCGCCTCCGCCGCCACCTCCACTACCGGAGATGCCCACGCCATGCCCTTCGTCATGTCGAAGCAAAGCACGTGGCCCTTACACAGTGACTGGGACCACTACAGTAGCGGGATGAGTAACAAAGATAGCAAAAATGAACATGGAAGCCAGGTGAGGGCTTGCTGTAAAACATGCCTTGTGCCAGCTTGGCAGCATTGTACCATATGTACGGCTCCAGCAAAACCCACTGCAAAGCCTGAGGTCATCACGACTGACTGCGTGGGCAAGCATTCTAAAGACCTGTTCTCACATGTCGCTGCCGGCCTTGGGTGGCGAGAAGTGGACGTTGAATCAGCAACTGCTGAGGAAGCGAGGAAGCGTCCGGTGATTTTCTGCGTTATGCAGACGATGGATTTGCTGAAACGGTGGCCGCAACTGAGCCCACAGAGCTGGGTGTCACGATATCTTGGGGCCCCAGAGTTGTGCGACAAGGGGAACCTGGCACGCATGGTGAGATCGTGTCAGTGCCTCTGTGGCGAGGACCACTTCGGGTTTAATCCACGCACCTGGGTTTTGCCAGAGCAGTTGGATCAGCTGCGGAATGTTTTGGAGAAGTCCAAAAGCACCTTTATCGTCAAGCCGGAAGATGGCTCGCAGGGTGATGGCATCTTCCTTGTTCAAGGCTTGCATCAGCTGGACGTCAAGCTGTCAACACAGAACGCGTCAGCCGCAGTGGTGCAGAAGTACATCAGCAAACCCCTACTTTTGCATGGGCTGAAGTTTGACCTGCGCATGTTCCTTGGACGTCAGTAACGGAGCCTTCGGTGATGACATGTGGAGACAGGTGAAACATGATGAAACAAATTTGCTTCACAGAATACGAAAAGTGACTGCTGGCCTGTTAGCTGCTCGCCACGAGGTACGTGTGCTTGGCAGGGGGATCTTCCACAGCGCCCCCGGCGGCTTGGCTCTGCCGTGAGGGCTTGGCGCGCTTTTGCACAGAGGCCGCAGCACTCCCAAGCGAAGCTGACACGGACTAGTTCTTCAGGTCCCTGTGCAAGGAAGAGCCTCCGGTCCTTTTTCAGATGCCTTCCACCTGACGCCAGCTCATGCGATCTGGAGTTGCGGTATGCTGTGTAGGGCAGCGTGGGACAGTGTAGGGTTGGAGGGCGCAAGACCGACACGGGGGTGCCACTGCCAAACTCGAACTTCAACCTGACGAGGCCTACGAGCAGCCCTCGAAACGGAACATGCATCGGTGCATGGGACCCTCGGCCAAGCCTCGGCAAGACTGAAGTTGCGTGTTCTGCGAATGTCGATGTTCAAAGAAAGCTCTTGTCACGGATCACTGGCAGTTTCTTGGATGGACAGCACGGGGCAGATGCGGCCCAGGGTCTAGAGTCGAGAGCACAGGACACTTGACCAACTACTCCCTGAACAAGCGAAGCAGCAAGTTTGAGCATTGCTGCAGCCTTAGCTTGCATGGGATACGGGGGTGGTGGGGGGGGGGGAGCGATGCAGAGAATACTACATCAGCATGATCTCTTCAAGAATCAACATCAACCAGCGCGTGAGGTGGCCAGACTCTGGAGGAAGTGTATGGCGAGACGAACACCGCATCAAAGCGACCCTTGACAGTGTGCTTGCAGCAGCTGTGCCACGAGCATCCCGACTTCGACGTGGAGGCCATGTAGGAACATTGATTTGTTTGGTCTCCTGCCTTGTCCGTCCACATGAGATGTGAGACACGCAGGCGTTCTATGCTGATGTCCTGGTGATTGCGCAGCGAGTGCTTGCCATCATGGCCCCCGTGTTGAGATACCATCATCGCCAGCATGTGAACCTGGGGAACCCCGACAAGATGAGAAATTTCCAAGTCATGGGCTTCGACATCATGCTCAGCCATAGTTACCAGGCTTACTTGCTGGAGGTGAACAATTCGCCATCGATCAGCATTGATGAAGCACTTCCCGCAGATGAGCCTCTGGGTGAGGAGAAACTTTGCCGGTGCATGGATATGGCAGAGCCCCACAGGCATCAAACTTCTCTGGTGGACTTAGAAGTGAAGTCAGCAGTGATGCGGGAAACCTTCCAGGCACTGCTTGGGCTGGACACACAGGGAGACGCGGACGCTGAGAACTTCATGCCCATTTCCGTGAGCAGCGACAACCTGTGGCCGCTGCTGGCACGGGTCGAGGAGCTGTACCATCAAGCCGGAGGAGCTGTCAAGTCCGTCTTGACAGCACGAACAAATACGAAACATACGATTAGCATAGTATGTCTGTTGTGTCTGTTCTTAGCGTGTTGCGAGCTATTTCTGAGCCGCCGACCGCTAGTCTGCGTCACTGTGGACTCTGCCAGGGCTGTTGGTTGCTTTGCTGAAATTCGGCCAATCGAATGATGCCACGCGAGGAGCCGTCAAGGCCTTCACGAGCACTGGTTTGCGCCGCACTTTCGGGCCTTTGTGCGGCACAGGCCCTCATGAGGGTTGCACGGAATGCGCGGGATCGTTGACTCTAAAGTTATGATCAATCTAGAGCACACCCCATTGTGAACTTTGCGAACCTCTCTGCTGTCAAAGTTCATTGTAATCTGCAGCACTGAAAATGATGGGCTGCTGCCAAACATGCAGCAGGTGGTTTGGAGAAGCATGATCTGGACATGCTGTCTCAACGCTGTCGATCCACTCGTTTTGCATCCTGGCAGCAAGTGTCAAGCTGCGGCTTGCCTCGGGGCCAAGACGTATTTCCTCCTTGCCTCGCCGCGCTGTAACAAGCCTCCCTCTTCCTCTGTCCCCTTCCTCTTCCTCTCCCTCAGAGGTTTGCTTTCTCTAAAAGGTCTGTCACGATTTCAGACTGGCGACAAAGAACTGCCGGCGAGGATACAAGCAGTCTTTCGAGCTGGGTGCTTTTTCACACAGTCAAGATGGATGCAGCAGTGCGGCGCGTGTCACGCAACAAAATTAAGAAGAGACATCACTTCTGGAGTTGAACGTTTTTGGCTGAAGTGTCCTGTTCCCCACACTCCAGGCACAGAGGATCGGACTGGGGACAGGGGCTTGCAACCTCCAAGTGACTGCTGTTTCGGATAAGTGCAGGCCCCCAGGAAAGTCCAACAGGGCGTGCAGGATCGCACCAACAGACCCGGTAACGCTCGCCTTCGGGCGGGCTCCTTCATCGGGGGGGGAGGGGGGGCAAGAGCGGACAGGAAAAAAGAGAGACGAAGAGCGGTGGTCCGGGTGAGTCAAACCCCATGAGGCCCCATAAAGAAGATAAAGAGAAAACGAGGAAGTGAGAAAAAGAGAGAAAGACGACTTTTGGGGGATAGGGGAAACAAGCAAAGCTGGACGTTTTGAGAAGAAGTTTTATGACGGCACCGGAACTGGGCGCGCACTCGCGCGAGGGGTCCCCTGGGCCCCCAAGCCCTGCTGAAGAATGCAGAAGAAGAAGAAGAAGAGGAACAAGGAGAGAAGAAGCAGTGTTCCGTCGTAGCCGGGGTCCCCTCAGGCGCCTCTTCGCTGGGTAGTAGAGGAAGAAGAAGAAGGAGAAAACGAGAGAAGGAGAGAGTGACATAGAAAGATATGGAGATGGAAACAGACTGTCGCGCGGTACGTTTGTTATCTGCGCGGTGACACGTGATCGACTTTGAACCCTAAATCCCCCTCGGCCTCTAAAACCACACTGTTGTACAAAGGTTGTGTTGCAAGCCGTCGAAATCTGATCCAGAGCGCCTCAGTTCGCGCCTATACTCAATACCCTGTCTTAGAAGTTCGCTCCTTTGAGTGCGCGAGTAGGTCATTCAAAGTTGTATGCCTGGAGCCTAAAAAGGCTAAGCTCGGCTTCCAGTTGTAGAGCAGATATTACGAGACCTGGAAGTGCGGATCACGCATAGCGCAAGTTTTGCCAGCAGCGCAGCTTCAGCGCCTTGATAGCAGTTCTGAGCACAGACCCCCACCTTGCCTAGACTAGCGCCATCAAAGGTTCGGCTGCGCAAGGCACTAGGGGCCCAATGGGCGTTTTCGTTTGCAGTGGGCGGGGCGGTTTCCCACCTTCACGGAGGCGTGCCCAATGCAAGTTGCGTGATCACAGAGCGATCGTGAGCTTACAATTTTC
Source organism: Symbiodinium natans (assembly GCA_905221605.1). Taxonomy (NCBI): domain Eukaryota; class Dinophyceae; order Suessiales; family Symbiodiniaceae; genus Symbiodinium; species Symbiodinium natans. Next base: position 14 of record CAJNDS010002712.1, on the reverse strand, counting down.
TTTGTAGTGCGACT
>CAJNDS010002711.1:267500-308629 GCA_905221605.1 Symbiodinium natans | reverse complement strand
AGACTTAGAGTTGGGGTTGCAAGCATTAAACAGGTTATAAGTCATAAGTAGACTTAGAGTTGGGGTTGCAAGCATTAAACAGGTTATAAGTCATAAGTAGACTTAGAGTTGGGGTTGCAAGCATTAAACAGGTTATAAGTCATAAGTAGACTTAGAGTTGGGGTTGCAAGCATTAAGCAGGTTATAAGTCATAAGTAGACTTAGAGTTGGGGTTGCAAGCATTAAACAGGTTATAAGTCATAAGTAGACTTAGAGTTGGGGTTGCAAGCATTAAACAGGTTATAAGTCATAAGTAGACTTAGAGTTGGGGTTGCAAGCATTAAACAGGTTATAAGTCATAAGTAGACTTAGAGTTGGGGTTGCAAGCATTAAACAGGTTATAAGTCATAAGTAGACTTAGAGTTGGGGTTGCAAGCATTAAAGCAGGTTATAAGTCATAAGTAGACTTAGAGTTGGGGTTGCAAGCATTAAACAGGTTATAAGTCATAAGTAGACTTAGAGTTGGGGTTGCAAGCATTAAACAGGTTATAAGTCATAAGTAGACTTAGAGTTGGGGTTGCAAGCATTAAACAGGTTATAAGTCATAAGTAGACTTAGAGTTGGGGTTGCAAGCATTAAACAGGTTATAAGTCATAAGTAGACTTAGGAGTGGGGTTGTAAGTACCCATGAAGTCGTCCTCCGATGCTCAGGAAGCGCTGAAGGCCACGGGTGCGAGCGACGTCTCCGCGGCGGTGGAAGCGGTCTCGGCCGGTCTCTTCAAGATCAAGGCTGGGCCCCCAGGTGATGACCACAATTTTTTGATATCTATATAAGTACTATGAAGAATATGATTAACACATAGTATCAATATCATGATTGTAACGGTTTTCATGGGGTTTTATAGCTTGTTACAATACAAGGTTTTATAGGTTGGGATGTTCCCCCTTTTACTAGCAGTCCTTCATCGGTACCCTCTCTAGTAGAAGCCCTACCAAGGACTGTTGGTATGGGGGGGGGGGGCATCCCGGTTTATTGAGCTCAGCAGGTTCTTAGGGTTTCATCGGGTTCATAGAATTCATAGGGTTAAGGCTGGGCCCAGGTGATTATAAGGTCTACCAGGGAGCGGTGTATAGGGCTTAGATGGTTTATAGGGTTGAAGGTTTCAGGTTTTTGGGTTTTGAGTTTTTTAGGGTTTAAGGTTGAAGGGTTTTATTATAAGTTGTGCGTGTATGGGGTGCTTAGGGCGCATAGGGTTCACCGGGTTCATAGGGCTCATAGAGCTCATAGGGTTCAATTTGGTTCATCGGGTGCAGGGTTGTATGGTTCAGGGTTGAGGGTGACCGAAAAGGCCTTTGGGAGACGTCGAGAGAGACAGAGAGAGAGAGACAGACAGAGAGAGAGAGACAGAGATAGAGAGAACGAGCGAAGAATAGAAGAAAAGAACCAAAAGGAGGCGGGCCAACCTGGGGTTGAATCCCCCCTGGCCCAACACGAAAGGGAGGTGGAGAGAGGCGGCTTAATTTCGGGCGGCTTTAGAGAAGGTAACGGGCCATATGAAAGGACCATGTAACTACCCTTTGGTTTTCAACAGAAGGCGCGGGCGGCGTGTTGTGTTGGGGTGAGCGGTCTCCTTGTGTGACCCACTTCACAGGCCCTCAACCCTAAATCTTAAAGAGCCGTATACATGTTTACATTAACCTAAAGAACCCTCATCCGAAAGAGCCCTCAAAAACCCTAAGTACCCCCAAAGCCTAAACCCAAAATCAACCCTGACCCCGAACAGGCGCTGAAGGGACGCGAGATCCTGGACTCCCGTGGCAACCCTACCGTGGAGGTAGGGCCCGCAATTCATGTCAATCACAGTCTTTGACAAATTTGGTTCCCACCTGTCACTGTCTTTTATATTGGGGTTGGCAGCCCAAACTCCAGTTTTTCAACTCACAAGAAAGAGCATGTCATCAGATTTCAGAGCCACCTCCCGAACAATGTGATCCAGTTCATGATGGGTACACCCAAAGAGCCCCATATCCCCTAGTTAAGGAGTACACCAAAAAACTCTTCAATCATATTCAGGATCCCTTTATTTGAATATTCCTTAATTAATAGGTATACTAATATTCCTTACTTAAATCAAACTAATATTCGTTAACTGAGGGCACATGTACCCCCTTGCAGGTAAATCATGTTGAAGATCCCTACATAAATTATGGTATATTGATATTCCTTAATTAAGGGCAACCCTAAACCCTAAACCCTAAACCCTAAACCCTTGCAGGTCGACCTCACCACCGAGGGAGGAGTCACCGTTACCGCGGCGGTGCCCAGCGGCGCTTCTACGGGCGTTCACGAGGCGAGGCCTTCAGGTTTTTTGGCGGTCTTAGGAAGGTTTAGGATTTAGGGTTTAGGGCTTAGGGCTTAGGGTTTAGGGTTTAGGGTTTGGGTGTAGGGTGTAGGGTTTAGAGGTCTTAGCAAACTCTGTTCAATTGCCTGCAAACTGGACAGTTGTGTGTGACAGTGTCCGCTATCATCGGAAGTAGGAGGGGTTACGGGTTGGGCAGGAAGCTCGTTGTAAAAGGGGTTCTAACCTTGGGGACCAGATGAACCCTAACGCTCGAGTCATACCACTATCATTCCTGGGAACCATAAAATCCTTTAGGGTTGGTGGTAGTCCGTGTAGGCTTTCACACGATAGGTCTCCGAGCGTGCCTCACTAATATATTCTTGCAATATTCTCGTATTATGTTTATTCTGTTAGAATCGTATCTTTATTGTGTTAGAAGTATATCATTCTTGTATTATGTTGGTTTTTTCATTGTAGTATCATTGTAAATCCCCAAGCCTGATGCAAGGCCTGTGAGCTTCGGGACGGAGACAAAGCACGCTACCTGGGGAAAGGCCTTGTCGTTGAGTTTTAGGAGTTTTGGTTGGTAGTCTCGGGTATGGGCTTTAGGGTTTAGGGGTCCTGGGACGGTTTTGGGGAGTGCCTATTTGCCCTAGCAAAAGAGGCGATGTGCGGCGAAGGTGAAGGGAGCAGGACAGAGGCGTAAGACCTTTCATCTGAGGCTCAGAAAGCAACCTGTGCTAGGAGTCGTGAGCTCCAGTGCTGGGTCATGGACACAAGGGTTCTGCCAGTGGGAAGAAGCTCATCATGCCGCACCCCATAAGGGTATTTGCCTCTGAAACCCGTTTAGGACTCGGATTCATCTAAGCCCTATGAAAGGGGGGCACTTGGGTCTTCATGCGTAAAACCTTATATTGAAGTTCAGAGAATTCCATGCCCCATGCCTTCCGTGGGAAGGCGTCTTGAAGGCCGTGGAGTCTGTGAACACGGTGCCCCGGAGTGCCAGGGTTACGGGTTCCTCCCTATATCATACTGCGGCCCCAAGAAGAGGGGATCGTATTTCAGGGTTTTGGGGCTTCAGGGCTTAGAATTTCGTGGCCCAGGTAGCACGCGAAGCAAGAGTTGGAGATGAAAGCCTGTGTCCAGATGTCAAGAAGCATGAAACCCTAAACCCTAAACCCTTAACTCTTTTGCAATGGCAACATACGCCCATTCTTGCGTAGAAACGGGAGCTCGAGCCTCGCCAGGCTGGTCCGAGTTTGAGCGGTGAACCCCCTAAATAATGACGCGATCATGAGGGTTCTAAGATGCTCTTAAGGCGGAGTGTGCAGAAGGAGGGGAACTTCAGGAGCGTGTCGCTTGTTTTTTGAGAAGCCCAAGTCCAGGTTCTTACCTCGGAGCTCAAGGGCTTTGACGTGTCAAAGCAGAAGGAGCTGGATGAGAAGATGATTGCGCTCGACGCCGTGCGAGTTTGCTTAGGGCTTCAAGGGTTTTTGGGGCTGGTAGCGAACCGTGGCCAAGACTTGCTCGGGCTGCTTGCTGGTTTTGCCGCCGAGTGTTGACGCCCCTAAACCCTAAACCCTAAACCCTAAACCCTAAACCCCATAAGTCTTCACTTAGGATGGCACCCCCAACAAGAGCAAGCTCGGCGCTAACGCCATCCTCGGGGCGTCCTGGTGGCAGTAGCACATCGGGAGCCTACACGTGCCCCCACACAAGGCGGCATGCCCTCAACATTGGCTCATTAGCTGAATACAGGTGCCGAAATTTCTAGAAACATATCTATATGGATGCACATGTATCATATACATATATCATATACATATATATATATATATATATATTTCTATGTACATATGTACCATCTTAGAAGTCCTGCGCAAGGGGAAAAACCCTCAAAGCTGACCCACATGAGTCCGACGAACCTCCCAGGTGTCCATGGCAGCAGCCAAGGCTGCAGCTGTGGCCAAGGGCATCTCCGCCTGCGGTTTGGAGCTTTGCGAGGTTTAGGGTCTTTAGGGTTTAGGGTTTGGGGTTTATAAAGGGGTTTAGGGCTCAACAGGGTTTAGGGTTTAGGAACGCTGCCAGGCGCAGCCCTCAGAAGCCTGTTGCAACGGGTTCAAAAGGGTTTAGGGTTTAGTTGAGGGTTTAGGGTGTAGAGATGAGGGTCAAAGGGCGGCATTCCGCGTCGACGTCGTGTGGGTGGGGGGATCGGGTTCCTTTCCTGAAGCGCCGCAATGGAGCTCAGTTCCCCCAAACCCTAAACCCTTAGGGGGGAACATCCCAACCCATCTCTGTTCAAAGAGCCGCCAGCCGATGAGGTATCCCACTGTACCAGCACTTCGCAGAGCTGGCAGGTGGCCCTGCTTAGAATGGCCAGGGTTTAGGGTTTAGGGTTTAGGGTTTAGGGTTTAGGGTTTAGGGTTTAGGGTTGCCGCGTTTCAGAGCCAGCTGACATGCGGAGTCTGGGTTCAAAAGTTTAGGGTTTCTTCCAGGTTCAAAAAAGTTGAGGGTTTAGGGTTTATAGCTGGTTCAGGGTTCAAAGATGGTTTAGGGGTTTGGGGTTTATAGGGCGTAGGGTTGTTTAAGGCTTTCGGGGTTTGGGGCTTCTCTATCCCTCCAGTAGTCTAGAAACCGTTCAAGGCCATTAGTGCCTTTTGAGCTTGCGGGGTTGACAGGGTCTAGAGTTTGTAGGGTTTATAGGGTTTATAGGGAGGCTTCATCTGTAGCATTGGCCAGGAAACGGCTCCAAGCTGACCCTCCCGGTGCCGTGCTTCAACGCAGCTGGGGCAGAAGAGGGCCAAGTCTCTTGTTTTCGGGGCAGGACCCTAAACCCTAAACCCTAAACCCCCCTTCATGTTCCCTACAATTTTGAAGGACGCTTTGGTCGTAGACTCGTTGGCGGCCCCCTTTGGCGGAAGGGTTTTTTTGGAGGCGCCCGACGACTCTAGTTGAAGACAGGGGTATGTTCAGCTCTGCTACGCCAGGCTTAGGGTTCAGGGTGTAGGGCTGAGGGTTGGTGTTAGGGGAATCCCGAAGTTTGGCGGCACACACCCTATACTACTGTCGTTCCCAGTTGAGGTAAGATGAGCCATGAACCCATGTCGGGCTTCAGCTCCTTGAAAGTTGAGGTGATCAACGGCGGATCCCACGCCGGAAACAAGTTGGCCTTCCAGGAGTGGCCTCGAAGCAAAGCTTGTTTGTTTCTTCTCAGGGCTTAGGGTTCCGATATGGGGCTTTCCGAAAATGATGGCGGGGAGGGGTGTGCCCCTTTTGGGGGTCTCTAAGGGGGTTCTATTCCATTTGGGGTGTAAAAGGGGTGCCCCCTAGTTTGGGAAATACCCCTGTATTAACTCCAATTTCCAACGTTCCATGATCTAGGTTTAGGGTTGGGGCTTAAAGTTTAGGGTTTACAAACCAGAAAACCCTCTATAGGGTTTAGGCACAAAGGGCTTTTGGGCTAACGACATCTGAGTACGTTCTCTCCGGCGCGGCCGCGAGACCTCACTAGACCCTATACGCCCCTAAGTTGCCCTGAAGCTTGCACATAGCATCATTCCAGGGACTGAAGGAGGGACCCCAAAAATGGTTAGGGGTTACTTGGGGGGTAAGAAGGAGCTACGAGGTACGTAGCGACCATATGCCGCAAAAATCGGGGCTATATAGGGGAACAAGATTTCGAGTCCTTATACACCGTAAATCATTCCAAGCCCGAAGTCCCCTGAAGCAAGGTACTTCATCATCCCAGTGGGAGCCTCGTCCTTCAAGGACCGCGGGAAGGATGAGGTTTTGCCCCATGCCCCATCCCCACCCCCAACAAACTGGCCTACGGGTGGGGTTTAGGGTTTAGGGTTTAGGGTTTAGGATGTAGGGTTTAGGGTTTAGGGTTTAGTAAGGTTCAGGGAACAATGGGAGCCCAAGATTCTTCACCGAAAGAGTTCAAGGACCCTACCAAAGGCCTGAACCTTATCAGCCCTAAACCCTCATCAGCGCATCTCTCCCGACCCAAACTCCTAGACCCCCTCCCCAAAGAAAAGATGAATGGAACAGTTAGTATAGAAAACATATAAACCCTAACCCTAAACCCAAAATCCTAAACCCTAAACCCTAAACCTTAACCGTTGTTAAGAACCACTATAACGAAACAACAAAGCCATGCTCCATGAGGATGCCATGCGGATCGGTGCCGAGTGCTACCACACCCTGAAGGGCATCATCAAGAAGAAGTGCCCTGGAGTTTAATGTTGTTGTTGTTTTTTCTTCTTTCGGGCTGTGGTCCATGTAGACAGAGTTTTAGGGCTCTAGGGTGTTAGCGCTTAGGTGGGGTTTAGAGGGTCTAGGGTTTTGGTTGAGGGTTTAGCAAGCTTAAGGTGTGGGCTTTGGAGGGTTCAGGGGCTTCAAGCCCTCCTTTCGGAAGGCAGTTTGTGGGTTAACAGGAGCCGACATAGGCAGATGGTTCACATATCTTGTCATGGGGAATCTGAAATCTAGTTGCACAGGGTTCAGAATGCTTGGGGCACCCCGAACCCTAAGCCCAGGGGGGGGGTTCAACCGTTTAATCTTACATACAAGGACCACGATAGCCCCCCGCCCAAAAACAGACCCCTGTAACTCTAAATCCCGTTCCTTCGCCCCTAAATCACAGTAAACCCCTGAATATGGATTCCCAACAGGAGTGTGCCTATTTTGCCTACTTTGGGGGGTCCCTGCGCAGCGGATCCTCGTAAAACCCCCGCTCCCATCCTGAGGCACATGCCCCATATGAACTTAACCAGAATCAGCTTCCGAGGTTCGGCGGTGACGCTACCCTCATCGGAGATGAGGGTGGTCCCTTTGCGCCAGTTGTGTTTATGTTAACAGAAAGGCCCTAAGTTGTTCCTACGATGGTTTTAGCAGGTGGTATAGGTGAAGATGGCAAGCCGCGTTTGCGAAGCTTGAAGTTAAGTTTTAAATTCTATAGCTGGCTATTGAAGCAATGGCCACAAGCTATCATGGTAGTTGCGTAAGACACTCTGACTGTCCGTAAAGGGCGGAGGCAACGACGTCATGTAGCGCTTGCTGTCTCTGGAGCCCGGGGGGATACATTCGGGCCCCGGAGCATCCAATGCAGTATGAACTCGCCCAGGTTTCGCCCCGCCCTGCGATGCCAAGCAGGGGGTGGAGCTGATTATGGAGGCCATTGAGAAGGCTGGGTTCTAGGGTTTAAGGGTTCAGGGTTTAGGGTTCAGGCTGGGGAGCCCAATGACCTTGAAACTTGGGTTTTAGGGTTTAGGGTTTTGATTGTGACGCAAGGTGTATTCCGGGGTGAAGTTTGGCTCTCTGGGGCTAGGGTAGGGTTGCGGAGCAAACTTAAGCTATGGCTCCCAGCATAGTGGTGTATTTGCCAATGTCTCTCTGGACGGCACACAAAATCAGGTAGGACCCACATGGCTGTGTGAATGGTTTTGAATAACCAAACGGTGGGGTATCCTTGACGAGATGGGACCTACATCTGGAGCACATGAAAGTAGGATGGCCCAGCATTGCAATCCCGTTGCTCCAGAACCCCAAACCCTAAACCCTAAACCCTAAACACCGTGCTGTGGCAAGCTCCTCCAGCACCCTAAACCCTACACCCTAAACCCGAAACCCGAAACACCGTGCTGTGGCAAGCTCCTCCAGCACCCTAAACCCTACACCCGAAACCCGAAACCCGAAACACCGTGCTGTGGCAAGCTCCTCCAGCACCCTAAACCCTACACCCGAAACCCGAAACCCGAAACGCCGTGCTGTGGCAAGCTCCTCCGCTCACCCTGCAGGCAGGGTACAAGGACAAGTGCAAGATTGGAATGGACGTGGCAGCCTCTGAGTTCAAGGTGCGCCGCCCGGTTTAGGGTTTAGGGTTTAGGGTTTAGGGTTTAGGGTTTAGGGTTTAGGGCTAAGGCCCTTGTAGACTCATCAGTACCAACTTTCTTGGATAAGACCCCCCTCGATCTCACAGTTGTTCGACCTTGGTACCGTCACTTAACCAGCGGAGAGAAGTCATAGCTTCAGCATGCAGTTTGGAATGTGGTGGTCTGACATGTGTGCAAGGAAGACGTACGAAGGATCTTTCAGCCGACATTTAGCAAAGCTTTGCCTGCTGCATGCCAACTGCAAGTCAAGTATCACATCTCAGTCAGTGCGTCGCGCAAGGTTTGTTTTTCGTATCGCCGTCTGGATCTGTCTTGTTTTGCACTTCGAGAGCATCATATGATTCGGCAGTAGTGGAAGTTCCTGTTGTGACAAGTAATCCTACCCAGCCCACCCTGATGTTGATAGCTCTTAACGAAAACCCACGCTTCTTCAGTGAACAGGTGGAGGGCGCTGACTGCTACGACCTTGGAACTTGGTATGCGGAGGCCTCCAGCATAGGCTTTGGGGGTCACACCCCATACGTGGAGCGCCCAGGGAGAGATGCGACAAGAGCCTATCAACATGAACCGTGAATGATGTCCCTTTAGTAACATAGCAGCAAGCACTCAAAATACCCTGGGGCTGAGTTGAGTAGGCTACGCGATGATCTGGAAGGCCTCCAAACTGCCCAAGAACCCAAAACCTGCAGACATGCCCTTTTGGATCCCGGCGAGTAGCATGCGTGTTATTGCGGGCGTAGGGAAGTGCAACAGATCTAGTGTCTCAGCATTTCACGCGCAACCACTTCCAGTGCAAGGCTTGTGACATGCCTTAGGATCTTGGGTGTCCACTTGAAAGAAGAAGCGGTCCTACTAAGTATAGTTATTATAAAGCGGCTCCAGGGCGTCGCGTGTTTATAGGGCTTTTGGTTGCCTTTTGGCCACTCATCGGGTTGTCAAAATATTTCTTAAGAGTTGAAGGCCGAGAAGACCCCGGATCTGAAGATGACGGGCGTCCAGCTTGCCGACTTCTACGCGGACCTCTGCAAGAACTACCCGCTGATCACCATCGAGGACTTTGGGGCTCTTGCAGTTTTCTGGAAGGAGTTGGGGTCTCCCCGTTGAAAGGGGTGGGGGTTCTTGAAAGAGGTTCTGAGATCAAGGGCGGCGATGAGGGAACGGCAAATAGTCCCTGAACCAAAGCTCGTACCAAACCCTATAAAACCTAAAGACTTAAGCCCTAAACATCCCGAAACCCTATACCCTATACTCTAACCCTATACCCTAAACCTGAAACCCCAAAACCCACCCCAAAGTCAGCCGTTTTCAGGACCCCTTCGACCAAGACGACTGGGCCGCCTGGTCCGCCTTCACTGAGAAAGTGGGTGGACCCACGCAGGCTCAGAGGGTGTTTTGGGGGAGGTTTAGGGTTTAGAGTTTAGGGTTTAGGGTTTAAGGGTAGCAAGGAGTCCAGTTGCAAAAAAGGGTTTAAGGGTACAGGGTCTAAGGGGCTGAGGGCGAAGGGTTGAGGCTCTTTTAGGGTTTAGGTCTATTTTGTGGGCTTAGGGATCAACAAGAGGCTTGCGATTGAAGGTTGAGGCTGTTCGAGGCCTGGTCTTGGATGAACTGCAAGTTAGGGGCCGTTTTTCAACGGCTTGTTGGAGTCTTTGAGGTTTAGATGACGCCCAACGAGCCCTCCACTACTTTGCAGCCTACACCTGCACCAAATCACGGCACGGACTTTTGGGGATCAAACGCACCCCCAAAATTGGGAGCAATTGGGAGCGCATACCCCAAACATGCGACTACAGTCTCAAAGAAGGTATAGGTATGATGGCCGCAAAAAGAGGTTTCATGTTGGCAAGTTCTCTACATTCTGTTCCCTTACCGGGCTCGGGCTGAAGCTACTGTAACAGGGAGCCTTAAATCTGGTTCAAACTGTACGGAACCTAATCATGGAACAAAAACCGTCCAAACCGCGAACAACCTGAAAGCCCTAAATTCCTAAAGCCTTCCCCAAGCACCCTAAACAAAATCCTGAGAAGTCAACAGCCCTTGACAAAATGAGGGAGTCGCCTGCAGGTTGTCGGAGATGACCTGACCGTCACGAACGTCTCCCGTGTGAAGAAGGCAATCGACGACAAGGCCCCTGAGCAAGCTCACGGTCCGGGCATTTGTTTAGTTACTCTTCCCTTTATGAGATACGCATATGCATATACATACAAATAAACAGATACAAATTACTTAATATACATATATAATCATATATATATATATATGCATGTATGTAGATATACACACATACATATAGTACCATATACATGCATATAACTGTTCTTGAAAACTCGAGATCTACATCAGGAGTACATGCTTCGCTTGTCTTGAGGGTGCTCCTCCTCAAACAATGCAGACAGCAACGAAGCAACTGAAGCCCACCCCACACTCATGTGTTATTTCACTTCACTTTGCTCGTTGTTCAGCAGACAAGCCCCGAATTACCAGCCAGTAGGCAAAGGCCTCTTGCCACAAGAGGCAAAGGCCTCAGCCGTTCTCACGACCATCGCAGGGCCCCGGGACAAATTTCAACAGTTTTGACGCGCTTTCCAAACCACTGGAATCACATAACATGTAAACATGTATATACATATATGCATGTGTATGTATGTATGTATGTATGTATGTATGCATGTATGCATGTATGCATGTATGCATGTATGCATGTATGCATGTATGCATGTATGCATGCATGTATGTATGTATGTATGTATACATATATACATACATATATATACATGAAAAAAAGTAGCAGACAAAATATGTAAATCAAGCCAAGGCCTGCAATGCCTTGCTGCTGAAGGTGAACCAGACACTTGGGTTCCGCAACCGGAGGCTTGAAGCATGCTATAGTTCTTGGGGACCAAATTAGCCCTAAAAAGGTTTATGGCTCCTCTACCTTCATAGGAATTTATAGTAAAAGGTATATGATCCCAATATTAGTGTTCATTTTGTCCCCAAGATAGTGGGTGTGTCTCCTGCCACATCCAGTGTCCCACATCACCGGGTTCCTTCGGGTAGTAGACTCGGTAGCAGACTCTATAGTGAGGACAGAGGTCCCATACGCCTTTGCTAGCGATCGCCGGCTTTTGCCTGTTTTTGCGGCATCGCAGGAACACTGAAAGAACGAGATGTCGAGAATTGCAGTTTGGGGGGCTGCGGTTTGGGGGCAAAACTGGCGGGCAGTTTGGCTAAGAAGCGATCACGGCAGCACCCGCCCAAGCCAGGCATGCTTGATAGGGTGTGTTTGGTTCAATTAGGGTTTTGGGTTTAGACTGTTATGTGAATCTCTCAGGATTGGAACCGTGTCCGAGTCCATTGACGCCGTCAAACTTTGCAAGGTGCCTGCTCCCCGATGTTCCACTCTGTGTGCTGTTTGTTTTTTTGGTCAGTCATTTTTATTACTACTGCCATTAGCTCTTCTCTATTCTTAGCAAAAGCTTCTTTTTTCTTTGATGGCGAAGTGTTCTTTTCACGTTTTCATGACGATCACAGCGTTTTATAGCAGGAGTGTCATAATTTTTCGTACTGCCATTGCGACTATTGCCATTCCTGAAATCATGGGTGCTGTTGAAGCTGCTGTTGTGGTTAATGCCATTGTCGTTGTTCTCCGTCAGGCGTACTTAGTTACTAAGTTCTTGCCGTTTTCATTGTTGCTGTTGACATTGTGTTCAATTCAATGTGATATGTTTTGCTTTGCCAGGGCAAAGAACAATGGCTGCTTCTGGGGTGAACAAATTTAGGTGGTCTCATGGCTGCTTCATGGACCTCCTTAGCCATGACATGGTTGGATACACCAACATGCAAAGGCCTGCACTCTGAAGCTCCTCCCCCCCCCCCCCCCCCTTCCTCCCCCCCTCCACTCCTCCCCCCCTCATACCCCCCCCTCCTCCCCCTCGCCCCTCCTCCCTCCACCCCCTCCTCCCCCTCCGTAGCACAACATTGACCACGTACGAGCAACCCCCGCTTATTCACAAACCATCTGCTGGAGAACCTATTTACCTAAGCTTCTCTAGAACAGCACATCGCCCAAGACCTCCAAACACCCGAAACGGGCTTCGAGTGCGGAAGCATTGGGGCCCCGGCATAAACATATCAATAAGTTCGACTCTCAAACACAAACGGCATACCAGACAGTAGGAGATGCAGCCTAAACGCCATTCGCCCCGGTGGTGCGGAAAGAATCCTAAACTTAAGCCCGAAACCCCTTCGACCCCTAAACCCCAAACCCTACTTGTCTGCTGTAGGTTACCTAAGAATCCTGGAAGGTGTTTTATCGTAAGAACCTACAACTTCTCAGTGCGAAGGTGAACGGATGGGGTGTGATGTGCTCCCACCGCTCCGGAGAGACGGAGGACACCACGATCGCGGATTTGGCTGTCCCTCGGGTTGGTTTTAAATGCAGGGTCCAGAGGAATGTTTCGGTCAAGGGGTACAATGAGGGACCCATTAGAAGGGACCCTTATTCTTGTTTCCCTAAATACCCCCCAATCCCTTATACAGTCCCTATATACCTAAGTTGCCAAACCCTAAATGCCCCTAAGGTCTCTTATAAGGGTCCCTCCTTCAGTCCCTGAATATCCCTGAACATTGGGAATGTTTCGGGTAGTCTGGGCCTCCATGGGGGTTCGAGGCGAGGGAGCATTCCAGTATTTAAGGAGTGCCGAAGCTGCGGCATATAGGGTTTTAGGTTTCAGGGTTTAGGGTTTAGGGTTTAGGGTACTTACTTGTGGCCAAAGAACTGGCATCATGTGGTTTCACAAATGTTGTACCCTCTCAAAGTCACTCCGCTTCTCCTCTCCGGATCCCCAGTCAAATGCTTCCTCGAAGGGCTTCTTTTCCCCAGAGTTCGAATCCTGAAGTACACCTACCGTATCCCCCCTGATCCACCGAGCATGGGGGGTACTACCCGATTCAGGGCTGTGAGTATAAGGGGGAGCATCCCAGGGTTTCCAGGTTATAGTTATAGGGTTTACTTGCCCATTGGGAACGTCCACAACTCCAATAACCAAGGGGGAAAAAGGTTCAACTTTATGAAGGACTGTTAGTATAAGGGGGAACATCCCAAAAATAGCAACCCTTCGAAACCCCGTAGAGCGCGCATGTCGAGGTGGGTCTGTGCACTGGCCAGATCAAGACCGGTGCCCCATGCCGCTCCGACCGCAATGCCAAGTACAATCAGCTGATGCGCATCGAGGAGGCAGCGGCTTGGGGTTTGGGGTTTAGGTTGCTTTTTCTGGCATTTCGCACCCAGCCCAGATGGAAAAAAAAGGGTTTAGGGTTAAACCACCATGCGCCTCCGAAAGCATCGATGCTCGTGATTCTAGCTTTTCGAGGGCTTAGGGTTTTGGGGTTGACCACGGTATGGCCTCGGTCCGGGTTCACAAACAGGAGCTGGGCGACAAGTGCGCCTACGCCGGCGAGAGCTGGCGCAAGCCCGTGTGGATGGCTGCCTGAGGAGGTAGTTTTGCGGGCGGGCGAACGATTCGTTGCCAATTGTTCTGGTGATACAAACATGTCGTGATGGTTGTTGCGTTTTCATGTCGATGGAGGGTGAGGGCGATTTTGGGGTTCAGGATTTTGCGCCTTTGGCGTTTAGAGCCTACAGGTGTCTGGGTGTGCGTTTCTCATGTGGGGGTCAAAGGCGATAGCCGGACTGTGGTATACCTGTCCTTCTTCAACAGCAGCGGGCCCCTGTGGCATTGATGGATACGTCCATGGCAACCCGTTTTGTTTTCGTTGTTTTGGGCTTCGGGTTTCCCTCTTTTCCCAAGGATACTTCAGAACTGTAGCTGTTCAAAAGACTTGTCCCCAAAAGAACCCGAAGTTCGCTTCCATTGGTACTGCGCCGCGTTTAAAGAGACTGGTCCATGCCTTCATAAGGGATCCTTGCGAACCTCCCCCCCCCCCCCCAATGCAGAGCTTCCCGATGTCTTTAAAGGTCTCCCCCAGCGTCACTGCCAAGCAGCCCTCACTCGCCTCACGAAGACCTAATCTAAACCTTACTAGGGACTTGTCATAAGTGTAGGGTACATTCGCCCAGTCCCAAAGATCATCATGACTCCCTACCCTAGATGCATCCCTCCCGTTCCGTCCTTTTGCAGGTGTCTCTTCCGCCTCCCTCTGCCGATCAATTCGCTCGTGACCGTTTTGCCCTACAGGGGCAGATCTTCTGGGTCTTCACTTCCTAGAGCCATAGATTTTACAGGGTGAAGGGATCACCTGGTGGCCTGGCTTTACATGAACTGAACTGCGCTCCTTGAATCTTATGCAGTGCAGAGTCCACCTCCCCTAAACCCTAAACCCTAAACCCTAAACCCTAAACCCTAAACCCTAAGCCCTAAGCCCTAAACCCTAAACCCTAAACCCTAACCCGAAACCCCCCTCAAGCAGGCAAGATTGTCATGCCGCACAGAAGCCGAACTACCAGGCTCCAGACAGGCAACGCACTGATGTTTTCTAGATGCCTCCACATGGGCGTTTCCGAAACTAGGGGTACCTCAATTGGGGGGTCTTTATTCTTAGGGAATCCGACTATTTGGGGGACTATATTGAGGGTTCCCTATCTTCGTCAACCCCCGGACATCTTCAGAAGACCCAGAGAGCAAGTTCTGGACATCGATTCATCAACAGCCCCCTGGGCTGCCCAGCCCAGTTTGCGCTGAGCTGTGGAGCTGGCATGTCTTTTCCCTGATCGGCTTCCATTCTGAAAGTAGGGTTTAGGGTTTAGGGTTTAGGGTTTAGGGTTTAGGGTTTAGGGTTTCGGTGGGTGTATGTCGATGTAGCTCAATGCCATTACCTCGTCAGCAAAATCAGGAGGAACCCTGAACCCTAAACCCTACGAATTGCTTAAGAACCCCGAAAAACTGAAAGATGTTCTTCCTACATTATTGTTTTTGATTCGTTTGGGGTTCTGAAGCATATAGTAGAACCCTAAGCCGCAAGTCTTGCGATCATCACTGTCTGGGCATGCCAGGCGCCATTTTCAAAACAGGAAACTCTTTGCCACGCTGACCTGGTCAGGAAAAAAGTGCCGACACGAGCGACAGATCATGTGGCGAAGGCTAGACTCAGTACAGACTTGAACAGTCAATAGTTGAACTTTAAACGTTTAGGGTTTCCGTATTTGTTGCCAGATTAAAGTTTAACCTTGTTATGTTTCCGTGGCTATTGGAGAAGTATGTCGAGTGACTTGAGAATGTGACTGCCTTTGGTGCTTGCGGCACATCCATCGGTTCAATTTCTCAGCATTGAGGAGTCTGAGGCTGGTCGTGACTGGACCTTCGGCTGCCGCGCACGCTGACTGGCAGTCGGTTTGCAATCCCCTAAACCCTAAACCTTGTAAACCCTAACCCCTAGTTTATAATCCTAAGCCGTAAACCCTAAGCCTTATAAACCCTAAAACTCGCAAAACCAGATAAACCTTGAAGGCTGAAGCCCTGTCGCTGCATGACTCAAGTCTCCAGCGCTCTTCCCTCATCCTAGGAACTCGGCCCCAGATGCAAACCATGAGGACCTGTACCAGTCCGGGCCTCTTTGGGTTCTGGGGTTGAGGGTTTAGGGCTTAGGGCTTAGGGATTAGGGCTGCGAAAAAAGGGGTTCAGGGTCTAGCTTCGGGCCCTCAGTCCGGCTGCCAGAAAGGGCTTACGGTTTCTGGTTGAGGGTTCAGGGTTCAGGGTTGCATCTACAGGCAGGATACCGAAGGAGGCCGCGTGGTTGTGTGTCGCCGCAGCAGAGTCCTACTTGCCTGCGTGCTTGCATGTGCTTGCCCAGCAAGATCCGCAGGCAGTGGCTCAGAGAGGACTTTGGTAGGCATTGTCGTGTCTCGACATCCTCGTTTTCCCCATGGCATTCCTTCGCACATCGCTGAACCTTGGAATGTTTTCAGGTCTTGTCTGAGATAATAGTTGACACGAACAAAAAATAGCAATACAAATTGGTAATCATTCTAATGATCATAATTATCATAGCAACAATATATTGATTAACATATTGGGAATATTGGAATCAGAACGGAATCTGGGATGTGGCATGCGAGTTTCCCCGCCCGGATCCTTGGAGAGAGAGTGACTCCGAGAGGCCTCGGAAGGAAGGGAAGGACAGGACAGGAAATGAAAGGGACAGCACAGGCAAGGAAAGGAAGGGGAGGGAAGCAAAGGGAAGGAGAGGGAAGGGAAGGGAAGGTAAGGAAGGAATAGAGAGATGGAGTTAGAGAGAGAATGAGTGAGTGTGAGCGAGCGTCTGTGACTTCACATGCCGCTTGGCCTTGCGAAAGCTTTTGTGGGGGATGGGGGGATGTGGGGGGGGATGTGCAAGGACGGACCTGTAGGTGAAGCACGTGAAATTTCCCCGATGCCTTGGCTTGCTTGTGCATGACCCCGGTCCGGGGCCCGCAACTGAGGGGGGGGATTAGGGTTTAGGGTTTAGGGTTTAGGATTTAGGTTTAGGATTTAGGGTTTAGGGTTTAGGGTTTAGGTGGGGGGGTTGTATTATGTGAGTGCCGGACTTGTCCGGAAGGGTTTTTCTTTTCGAGAGGCTTGGTCGTGCAGGCGTTTCCTTGGGTTCTTGCCTAGACCCTAAACCTTCTAAACTGGGCGTATCTGGTCTTGTGTGGCCCATGTAGATTTCTTTGTGGGGTTTGGAGTTTAGGGTTGTGTTGTGACCAAATTGAATGAAGCCAAAAAACTGCGAGCTTTTTTTGCCTGAGTAGTACTGCTAACCTAGAATTCCAAGCATGGTTCAATTAAGGGCTGGCTTGGTCCCCGGGGTTTTGACACTGTCACACCGGTGTGGCCGTGGGGACAACCAGGAGACACAGAACTCACGCAGAGGGTCAAGAGAATCAGTGAGAGAAAGAAAGAGAGCAAGAGAGGGAGAGAGGAGGCTTGAATGCCGCCGGGAGCAGAAGCATGTAAAACCAGATGGAGCGCAACGCATCAGGATTGCGTTCTTGCTTGCCCTCGGCACCGGTGCACATGGTGCCAACGAGACGGCAGCGTCGCTTAGCTGCCTGTTGCACGTCGAGTTTTTGTGTGATCTAGTAGGCTGGCCCTGGCTGATGTGCCTGCCAGGCTCGCTCGCGACACCTCATCATGCCACCAACTGCCCCAAGCCCTAAGCCTAAGAAGCCCCAAGCCATCCCTGAGCCCGGCCCAACACAAGAGTCCCCCCCCCCCCCCCCAGGAAAACGCCCCAAAAAAGCCCTCGAAGATGCCACCCGTTAGCTGCCTTAGCTTTTCGATTCCTGAAGTCTGGGAACCCTCTAAACAACCCTAAACCCTACACCCTAAACCCTAAAGAGCCCAAACCCTAACCCCCCCCCCCCCCCCCCCAAAAAAAAAAAAAACAAATATATATATATATATATATACAAAAAAGAAGACAAAATCAGAAGTAACGCCACCGGAATCCCAGGACAGGCGACTCCAAGAGTGAGCCGCCCGTGAACGCGACAAATGCCACCAAGGAGGGGCTGGGCTTTTTAGGGTTTAGGGTTTAGGGTTTAGGGTAGGGTTTAGGGTTTAGGGTTTAGGGTTTAGGGTTTAGGTTTAGGGTTTAGGTTTAGGGTTCAGGGTAGGTTGGTCGAGGGTGCAGAGCGTTGAGAAGGTTTAGGGTTTAGGGTACGTAGGGCAGGTCGGGTTGAGAGGTGGTTCGATGGGTCTACGAGGGTATGAGAGGGTTGGGTCAGGAATCAAGAGGGGTTTAGGTGGGCGTTGAAGACTTTAGCGGTTTTTTTTTGGTTTGGGGGGGGATCACTTGGGCCCCTCAAGGCCAGGTAGAATTCCAGGGTGTTGACGCATCATGTCGGTGCAGGCCGCGAAAGAGCTGGAGCCGCCTATGGGAAAGGAGGAGGTGGGCAAGCAAGTGTCAAAAGGCGAACTAGCAAGTCATTGCATTTGACTGTCTTGAATGTGGGGAAAGCTCCGGGCCATGGGCCGTGACTACGACTTGAGTGGATATCCTAAACCCCAGACCCCTTATTCGAAGGGGTGATCCTGATCCCATGGCCACACTGCTCGAGCTCTTAATGGCCCAACTTTCGATAGCTAGGGTTCAGGGTTTTGGGTATAGGTGCTTTCAAAAGCTGGGCCCCCCCCCCCCCCACACAACACCCCCCCCCCCCAAAAATCACCACAAACACCAAACACCCAACCACCCCCCCAACAAAGTTGTTTTTCACAAACCCCACCCACCACACTTAACCGACAGCCCTACTGAACCCCCTACACCCGGCCGAAGAGGCCTATAAACCCGAAGCCCTAGATCCGAAACCCTGAAAGGGGCAAAATTAGGTGAGAGTCGTGAGAGTCGAAATAGGCTAAAAGAAAAATCGCACCTCAACTAATCCCCAAAATCTCAACAAATCCTCAAACCTAAGTCATCCTACATCCCTTTCCTTGGAGGCCCAACGAACCTTAACAGGCTGCTCCCACAGTAAACGAACCATTAGAGAGGTGCTGATTGGCCCACTAAATACGGTCGTTACTAGGGTTAAATTCAAAGAGATAGGAGGTAGTAGTAGTGTAGTAGGCATGTGAATTTAAGAGGTGGTACTTTGGGAACATGAGCTTCTCGCTGCCCTAAGCCTGTGAGCCAATTGAGCTTGCAGTCTCCCAGCGTGGTTTAGTCTGGTTCTGCGCGGCCCTCAGAAGTAGGAGCGCTTCCTTCTGTTTTGGCATGCCTCCTTCTAAGCCTGAAGGCGATGATGCCGTATTGTAGCACAGTTGAGTACAGAGTCATTCTCCTCGTATCCGTCATGGTTTAAAAAGGTTTGAGGGTGTTTGGGTCCCCTATCTGAAACCATGCACCCTAAACCCCAACCCTACCCCAACCCTGAACCCTAAACCCGAAACCCTAACTGAAGCCATGCAGCCAGGTTTCTGGGCCTGGACTCAAGGTCAAGCGAGGCGGACTGGTTGGCTTCGGGGTTTTTGTTGGGAGGTCAGGGGGCCCATGTGGGAGTTTGCCAAACTGGACTTGCAACGTAGTAAAGGATTTCTTACAACATAAGCACTCAAGATACTCGAGTATAAGAATACCCTATTAGTTTCCGGACCCCTCCCCCCCCCCCCCCATGTCAGGCCCTGAGGCCTCCAACTGCCGGCAGCTGGGTTGGTTTCGGGTGTTCAGGGTTCAGGGTTTAGCGCCCAGTTCCTCAGTTCCCAGGTTGGCGAAAGAGTGGACAAGAATTTCCAGCAACAGTGCGGGGGTCAAAGTTCGGGCAGATTGGCGCACTCCATACCCAGCTATACCTCTTTTAACACAACACACGCAACACACGGAACGAACACACACACACACACACACACACACACACACACACACACACGCACACGCACACGCACACGCACACGCACACGCACACGCACGCGCACGCGCACGCGCACCCGCACGCGCACGCGCACGCGCACGCGCACGCGCACGCGCACGCGCAACAGCGCACGCGCCCAGCGACGCGCACGCGCACGGGCGGCAACGCGCACGCGACCCGGCACCAGCACCCGCACACGCAAACGCACACGCACAAGCACACGCACACGCACAAGCACACGCACCAACACGCACACCACGCACACACGCCACCACGAACACCCGCACACAAGAACACGACACACGCACACGCACCACGCACACGCACACGCCAACGCACACGCAACGCACACCCACACAGACAACAGACAACACAAACACACCACACACACAAGCACACACAAATTTCAGGGAGAGAAGAAACCACAACAGCAACACACACAACACACACCAGACACACAGCCACACAGACACACACACACACACAACACACACACACACCACACCCACCACGCAAGCACGCAACGCACGCGACGCACGCACGCACGCCACGCACGCCCGCACGCACGCACGCACGCACGGCACGCACGCACGCACGCACCCAAGCACACACGCACCCACGCCCACACGCACCACGCACCCACGCAGCACGCCGCACGCACGCAAGCACCACGCACGCAGGCACGCACGCACACGCACGCACAACCTACGCACGCACGCCGCCGCACCAGCGCCGCCAGCGCACCTGCGGCGCGCACGCACGGCCCGCGCGCGCACCGCGCCCGCAAGCGCGCAGCGCGCACGCACGCGCACGCACGAGCGCAAGCGCGAGCGCTGAGCGCACGCGGTCTACGCGTCACGCGACGCGCACTGCGCACGCACAACCACACCACACCCACACCCCACGCCCACACCCACACCCACACCCACACCCACACCCACGCACGCACGCACCCACGCACCCACGCACGCACGAACGAACACACGCACGCGCACGCGCACGCACCCACACGCAACACACGCAACACACGCAACACACGCAACACACGCAAACCACGCAAATCGCAGCACACGCGCACACGCACGCACACACGCACACACGCACGCACGCACGCACGCACGCACGCACGCACGCACGCACGCACGCACGCACGCACACACACACACAGAGACACACACACACACAGAGACACACAGACACACACACACACACACACAGAGACACACAGACACACACACACACACATAGACACACATACACACACACACACACAGAGACACACAGAGACACACAGACACACAGACACACACACACACACACAGACACACAGACACACAGACACACAGACACACACACACACACACAGACACACAGACACACAGACACACACACACACACACACACACACACAGACACACAGACACACACACACACACACACCAACACCAACACCAACACCAACACCAACACCAACACCAACACCAACACCAACACCAACACCAGAGAGATAAGACCCCAGACTTCCTTAGAGGAAACCCATGGGCAGAAAAAAACTCATGTCCAAGGCAATGGGCAGGCCGAGCTTGTTTCCCCAAGGATAGATGGCACTAGCTGATGTAGGGGTTGGAATAACTACAAGTAGTATTCCCTTATGGTCCCCTTTTATAAGTACACTACAATCACCCCCCAAAACCCTGTTCTACTTATTGTTTTCCCTATATTAGGCAGCTAGGCATTGCAACTTGGAACCCTGGTCATCGACTGCGAGCCTTTGAGCTGGGAAGGCCAATTGCCGGGCCCGGATGTCATCCGCATTGTGCACATCAGCGACACGCACAGCCTCCACCGAAGCAACTGGCAAGAAGAAAGGACCAGATGGGTTCCGGTAGTTTAAGTGCAGTGGTCAGACACAACATAGGTCTTCTCGGGTATCGCGTTTCCTCGCGCTCCCTTCAAGAAAGGCCCCTGCCCCTGATACTCGGCATCGGCCCGCGCAATGCTATGCAATGTAACACCAGGGCGTTTCCAAACGGCCAAGTCATAGGCTGCTGCAGAAGACAGAAAAAGTATTTCATTAACCCATTTTACCTCAAATGTGACTCCCATCAAGCGAGAGTGATCCCAAAAACAAGGACTCTAGTTTAGAGCAGCACGCCACCCTCCCCCCCCCCCGCCCAGAAAACCTAAACCCTACACCCTCCCTAGCCCCCAAACCCTTGTGAAAACCCTAAAACCTAAGACCCGAAACCCTCAAAAAACTAAGCAACCCCCAGCCCGCAGCATGTAATGCATATATATATATATATCAGAATTATATATATCCATATATATATATATGTATATTATGTATCATCCCAAGTAGTCTGAGGCGCTGGCAGCTTGCCGGATGCTGACATTCTGATCCATTCTGGTGATGTGGCCAAGGCAACCTGGCCCCAATTCGGGTATAGGGCTAAACCCTAAACCCTAAACCCTAAACCCTAAACCCTAAACCCTAAACCCTAAACCCTAAACCCTAAACCCTAAACCCTAAACCCTGACCCTAAGCCCTAAACCCTAAACCCTAAACCCTAACAAAACCCTAAACCCTAAACTTCTTAAGGCTTGGGGCTTGAGAGGCTTTAGGCTTGGTGCCCTCGTGAAGATGCGACCAGCCGCACTGCAGCTGCTTGGGAACCAGGTGTCGATTTTGTCTTTGTCACGTCGCGTTCATGGCCACTTCTCCGAAAATCCGGGTTTTCGAAAGTAGGGGGTCCTGTAGAAGTATTGTAGTATTTTGGGGTATATAAGGGGTACCCTATTTTCGGAAATCCCCAAATTGGATTGCATGCACCTCAAGGGACTATTTCAGAGGAAGACGATTTACCTTATTTTCAAGACCGGCCAAGTGAGGGTTTCCGAAAATAGGAGCGGTGCCCATCATCAGGATTTTCTTCGTACTTCGGCGTATCTTCGGGGTCGGCTTTGGGCTTCCGACATTAGGGGTACCTTATTATTGGGCTCCCTTTTGTAAGAGAATCCTACTATTTGGGGGTCGGGGTTCCCGATTCTCGTAAACCCTACACCCTAAACCCTGAACCCTAAACCCTAAACCCTAAACCCCCTATTTGGGGGACATGCCCAAGTCGTAGCAAGTGAGGTGGGCTCAGAGAGCGAGCTGGGCGACTTCAACGACTGGCTTGGCAGCCTGAAGCGCCTCAGATCAAGGGTTTAGGGTTTAGAGTTTAGGGTTTAGGGTTTAAACCCGAACCCCCAAAACCCTAAACCCTGCCTCTGACGCAGATGTCGGGCGGTTGGGTCGATTTTCGGGGTTCCAGTAGTGTGCTCCTGCTCCAAGCTGATACCAAGACATGGGGTTTAGAGTGGGGCCGGCAAGTAGCAGCAGTTAGAACCCAGTTGCTGCAGCCACAGGGGCACTAATAATCTCGATGTTTGTTGCCCGGGAGGCCCGGCAAACCTCAAATTTAGAAGCCAGCTTCTACATCAAGGCTTAAGAGAACATCCCTAAACCCTAAACCCTAAACCCTAAACCGTTGAAGCTGCAGACTGGCAGCCTTCAGGTCTGTTCTGGGATGTCTGCCAGAGTAAATCTCGAAGCAGCGGCCTTCCTCCATTTGATTCCTTCTCTCCCCCCCCGGTGCGCTCGAAAACAAGTACGACAACGGTGCCCTGCGAGCCGATGAGATGACTATAACAGTGACTATAATAGAATTCTAATACTATTCCTAGTCATACATTTAAAAACTAAACAAATAATAATGAAGAGATGGCAAGAATACAGGCCAAGGAAGCCGACAAGCGAGGGTCGCAGAGCCGGCATAGGAGCTGCACATAGAGCAGATTGAGAGCAGGCCTTCTTGGCTATAGACCTTCCTCCAGGACACTTCGTTGCGACCCCTGTGTTTAACCCAGGTGCCTTCAAACAACCCCAAGTCCTTCAGGGTTCAGGGTATTTATAGTGTTCTGGGTAGAGCTTGGGGGACTCAGGTTTGGCCGTTAGCCGTGCCCCGTTGGTTGTTGTCCATTGAAAGCCAGGCCTCCCCCGCGACACGAAGGGTACTCCCTTGGGACCCCCATAGCAGGGCCTTCTCAAAATCGCTAATTAAACGGTATCCCCTCCGAGTTTTTGCGGAAACCGAACCCCTCCTCTCCCACCCACATTCATAAATCTATGACATTTTGCACCCCCAACAGGGGCAAGCCCTAAACCTAAAACCCTAAACCCTAAACCCACAGGGGCAAGTACAAGCACATCCTGGTCATCTCTGGCAACCACGACTTCTGGGACACGAACTGGAGGCCAGTTACACGCAGCCCAAGGTGTTTAGGGTTTAGGGTTTAGGGTTTAGGGGTTCTACTTGGAGGTTCATGGTTCTTATGAACCCATTATACCTGTACTTATGACTGTACTTGTAAACCATATCAGGGCACTTAAGAACTGTACTTATAAACCATATTAGGGCACTTAGGCTGCCTATAAGTGGGTTGTAGGTACAGTTGTAATTGGTTAATAAGTACGAGCCTCCAAGTAGGTGACAAGGAACTCTGACTGACGAGTCTCGGTTTTTACAGCTAGGATGGGGATAGATGAACTATATCCCCCTTGGGAATCATTTTTTATTTTTGTGTATATAAAACCCAAGGGGACATTAAACATGTCATTTTTATATAGGTTCTAAGGGGAGTATAGTTAAAAGCACCTGACAGAGCCAGCGAGTCTTGCAAGACATGTGCGTCTGTCCAGTGGTGCCAGTTTGGGGGGTTAGGGCCCCCCCCCGGCATTGATGTAGGGAACACTCTTTTTCCTTTTGCCGGGTTGCTCCTAGCGAGGGCCGAGGTGCTTGATGGAACAGACAGGTGCCGGGACGGCTAGCAGAGCACCGGAGCTGGCAAGCCGCGCCAACCCTGAACGTGCCCTGTGGCTTTGGTGGATCGGTTGTGAGTGGACTTAGTGGTTGGTGTGATGGTGTGACCTGTTGGGGGTGTTAGGGCTGGCGTGAAACTTAGACATTTCCTCAACTTGGGCTCTGAAGTTTGTGCATAGCATTCCCTCTTCAGTTGCCCCGTGGAACATTGCTAGACGGGTGGCAAAAAAAAACCTAAACCCTAAACCCTAAACCCTAAACCCTAAACCCTAAACCCTAAACCCTAACCCTAAACCCTAAACCCTAAACCCTAACCCTAAACCCTAAATAAACCCTAAACCCTAATCCCTCCTATGCTGAGAGGTTGAACCGCGGACACATCTCCAACGAGGTCGCCCAAGACCCGGCCTACTTCCAGCGCCATGTCCATGACCACGTAGGGGTTTAGGGTTTAGGGTTTAGGGTTTAGGGTTTAGTGTTTGGAATCCCAAGTTTGGGGGGAGTTAGGACAGAACCAAGTAGAATCAACATTACCCTTAAGAGACTCATGTATACTCCATCTCCATCTACCTCTAGGGGCCCCTTCTAAAGACTCAAAGACTGACACGACGTTTTGGGGGATGGGAGCTCCCTAAACCCTAAACCCTAAACCGGTCCGCAAGGTACAGGATCACGAATGCGCGAGTCCTCAACCACGATCTCGCCGAGGCAGTGTCCGACTCCCCGCACTTCAGGATGTAACGGGTAGGGTTTGTTTAGGGCTTAGGGTTCCTCATCCCTTCTGGTCGGAAATGGGGTCTGGCTCAACCCATGCGAGCTAACTCTATGGGGCGCAATACTCCTCAGGCATTCCTCATCTCGCACTACGCGCCTAAACCCTAAAACCCTAAACCGGCCGAAGGAGTTCAAAGCATTTGCCTGCGCAACGGGTTTAAGACAGTCTTCGCAAACGCCAACCCCGCCTGCGCTCTGATAATGTCGGATTCTGGAAGCCGTTCTCTGGAAGTTCTGGGCCCTCACCGAAACCTTTCTGGGGACCTGCAGCGTCCGGCCGAGCTCGTCGCGCAAGGGCGACTTGACATTTCGGACATTTTGGGGAGTGGGGAGCGAATTTCGCTCGACCTACATGGGGATCTTGATCCAGAACCCTTACTAAAACCGAAAACCCCAAACCCGACCCAACCATACCCAACCGACACAGCCAACCCAAACTCCAGACAGGCCCCAACTGTTACCGGCTAGACGGGCAGCAGCCAAGCTAGAATGATCCTGAGCCTCTGCCAGACCCCCCCACAAAAAGCTGCAGCAAACCCTAAACCCTAAACCCTAAACCCTAAACGCAGGTCATGGGCCTTAAGATTTGGGGCGCCGGCTGGCATCCCCGGAGGGGAGATTCCCGGTCGGGCAACAACTACGCAGACATCCCGGCAGGCTGCTTGGGGCTTTATTTAGGTGGTTTTAATAGGGTTTAGGGTTTAGGGGTTTAGAGCGTTTAGAGGGCTTTTTTTTCATGTGTTTTAAGGGTCTAGTATGCTACCCCCTGTATAAACTTTAGAAGGACGAATGTTTTTTCTTTTGTAGGGTTTATAGGGTTTATGGAGTGCGTAGGGTGTTTAGGGTTTTTCGGGTTGTTAGGGTTTTAGGGCTTACAGGGCTCAGGCTGAATTGGATCTAGTTTCGGGTTTAGGGTTCAGGGATCAGTTCCTGTCAAAGAAACGACAGCGGGCCTGTCTGCCAAGAGTAAAGGGTTCACCGTCATAGGGTTCATAGGGTTTCGACTTGCCTGGGGTCCCTGGGCCCCCATTAGCTACCGTGAATTTTCAGCTCTAGCTGAAGCAGTTGGAGGGGTGGCTGTGGCTTGTATAGCGCTTGTAACCTGCTAGTTCTCGGGTTTTCGTGTAGAGTTTTAAATCATTTTCGATGTTTAAGTTATCTGGCTGGTTAGCTCCCGCAGTCCCACTGCGAGTTCCGAACCTGCATGGAGCCCACACCGCACGAAGAGCTCTGCTATCTGCTGCCCATGTATAGCGCAAGGTGTTGACATCGTCGTCACCCACGAGGCGCAGCCCCGCAATTCGCGAAGCTTCGCAGCTGAGTCCGCACAGCTTCGCTTGCAGAATGAAGTGTTTTGTCAGTCGCCAAGCCTGCGGGCAGAGGCTGGATCCATACATATGCCCAATTCATGAAGTGACGGTTGCTTCATTTCGCACAAACTTGCGCCTCGCAGCTTTGACATAAGGCTTCCTGTTGACTTTGAAGGGCTCCTCCTAGGACTGAAACCAGCTTGACGTATACGAAGCTGTAAGCGGGTGCGTGCCTTGGCCATGGGCAAGACAGTCGTGGCACGGGCCCAGAGCAAACCACAGAACAACTCAGCACGGAGAAACTCCGTGGTTCTGGGGGACTCTTTCAGTAATTATTTGTTGATTTGTGTGAAGTCTCGTTGTGTTTCCCGAACTATTGGCAGACCACTGGAGCCCTAAAGGCCTCTGTCGTGCATGACTATACGCTTTGCATTACGTTTTATGGAGTGAAGCAGGGGCATGCAGTGTATGCGTTGTGGCGGAAACCGGCTTTCAAGCACCTAAGCCCTCCCTGTGTGTAAGTACTATAAACCCTAAACCCTATAAACCCTATAAACCCTATAAACCCTATAAACCATAAACCCTATAAACCCTACACCCTATAAACCCTATAAACCAAACCCTGTGCGTGGCCTTACCAGTTTTTTCTTCCCTTGTCGAAGGCGCCATTTGGCATCTTCGACATGACTGGGGGCGGCCACTGGGGCTCCAGCACGCAGCTGCCCCTTGGGCTTCTCCGTTTTTAGGGTTTAGGGTTTGGGGTTTGGAGTTATAGGGTTTGGGGTTTAGAGTTATAGGGTTTAGGGTTTAGAGTTATAGGGTTTGGGGTTTAGAGTTACAGGGCTTAGGGTTGCTCGCTGTGCGTGGGCTTGAACTTGACATCTCTTGAAGGGCAGTGTGACACGTGCCTGCGATTTCTGGTTTTTCAACCTCGGGTGCTTGTCGGAGAGCTTGCTGAAGGCACGTTTTTGTCAAGTCGGCGGCTTGTCGATAGCTTGGGAAGACAATGGGTGCTTTGCGGGTCTAGGCCCCGGCTGTTTAGGGCTTGTAGGGCACAGGGTGCTTATGGGACACCAGAATGTGTGGTTTATAGGCTATAGGGTTTTACCGTTGCTTGTCGATCTTGTATAGGGTGTAACAATTTAACAGTCAGCCCGAAGCCAAGACACTAACTCAATCTTTTCCCAAAATTCCCTCGCAGTCGTTCTGTGCCAGGCTCGATGCCATCTACCGCACCAAGCCCAAGGCAGCTCAGGGGGTGTACGGGGTTAGGGTTTAGAGTAGTTTGGGCCTCATGGGCCTGCAGGTTTGTGATGTCATATGCCCGGATTGAGAGATTCCACTGTATCCTTGCTGTTTTAAGCAAGTTCGGACTAGATAATTCTGCACTTGGAGATTGTTCTGCGTTAGTTAGTAGGGTTCTCCAACCTAGAGCAATGAAGCTCCCGGCAGAGGTGCATCTCTTTGGACACATTCACGAGCAGCGCGGGCAGTGGAACAAGGCAGGGGATGTATTGTGGGGACCGGCTTTGAGGCACTGAGAATTGGCAGTTGCATTATTGCTCTTGGCAACCTGTGCGTCGGCTTGCTTTGTTTTCTTGCCGGCAAGACTGACTCGGCACTTGCTTGTCGGCAGATTTTGCACGCCAGATAGGTTGGATAACTTGCTAAGAAACATCCCGACTCCTGCAAGGCTATGGGGGGGCACCACCTTTTCTCGCCCTCCCTTCCCTGCCTCTCTCTCTCTCTCTCTACACACACATATATATATATTATACATATATGCATATCTATCTATCGATCTACTATAAGTATCTATTTCAACTTGCTCTTGATTGCACTGGCTTTGCCGGACCTGCCTGCATGCCCTGTGCGAGCGTGAGCATCGAAGTGCTGTAAAGCTCTAAACTCTTTAACCTCGCTTTTGTTCAACAAGGGTTAGCTCTTGCTCTCACCAAGTAAAACACAGATTATTTATATACATATAATTACACATATATATATATATATTTATATTTATATTTATATATATTCAGCCAAAAAAAATATATATATATATATACATATATATTTTTTTTCAGCCAGGAGAGTCCCATAAAGCCCTGAAAACCCCAAACCCTAAGCCCACGAATAGAAGCGGAAGGCGGGAAGCCAGTTCCAGGGCGGCGTCGAGTATCGTCCCAACCCGCTGCTTGGCCAGGAAGTGCTAGGTTTGGGGTGGGGGGGGGGGGTTGGGTTTAGGGACCCTAAACCCTAAACCCTAAACCCTACCCTAGTCGAAGAAAGTCCTCGCCTGCATTTCGCCAGCGTGAGAGTCGAAACCCGAAAGCCTAAACTCCGATGCTTTGCCTTCAACCCTGCGGGCAAAAGGGTGTAAGAATGTGCCGCGCGACCAAGACCCTCTACCCACTACCTTGGGACCATATGAACCCTAAAATAGGGGTCCTATACCCTGACTACAAGTATTTTCCGATGAAGGTATATGAACCATGAACCCTTCCGGGGTTCATTTCGTCTCTAAGGTAGGCTCCTCAACCTTAGACCGTCCAGAGTGTCGCGAATGCGTCTCAGACTTGAAAGTTTGCTATGCACCACAGAAAGGGACCCACCAGCTAGAGATGTGCACCCAGTGCATGCCCTGCGGGCGGAACTACCCTAAACCCTAGACCCTAAACCCTAAACCCTAAACCCTCCGTTTGCAGGCATTCCGGACAGGTCTTCCGCCCCAACGGCCCCCCGCCTCAGAACTATCCGGTGGAGGCGCGACCTTTTGACATCTTCTAAACTCTACACTTCTAAAACTCCTATAAATACTGTGATGGTAGTCCTTGACCTCGTTATTCCAGGTCTCCTAGTCCAAACACGCCCGGATGGTGTCGTAATAACCCGAACTCTGAGAGCCACAACTTGGGGGCTTTCGCACACCCGACCTTGTCTCCCCTCAAACGCTTGCGACACGGGGGTGGGCCAAAAAAGCAACCCTGAACCCTGAACCCTGAAACTGAGGATGACATTACAGGGTTTAGGGTTTAGGGTTTAGGGTATAGGGCCCCAGCAATCGCAAGAGGCCGAAATGGAGCTCAGGGGCGGGGGTCTAGGCGTTCAGAGTCAGTCTGTTTGGTGAGCTGCCCCCGTACTTGGATTTCGCACATGTCGGATGCATAGGGGGCTATTGCAGTCACGCCATATGAGTCAGTTGTTCAGAAAACGCACTCGTGCATGCGGGGTTTCCAACAATTTGCGCGGAAGCCCCATGAACCTCGAACCCGACATGTTGGACCCCAAGCCCGGTGTGGGTGGTTTAGGGCTTAGGGCCGAAAGCCTTTTAAACCCAGCTCTCTTAAACCAACTAAAAATCCCCAAGCCGGGAGGTCGAATCCAACAACGCCATGGCCAACCAGCCATCGGTCCCTTGGCAAGGACTCGGCGGGAGGTGCCGCAAGACTCCCTGCGCCCCAACATGGAGATTTTGACCTGCAGCAAAAACGGTTTAAACCCCCTAAGCCCTAACCCGCAAACCCTAAGCCCTAAACCCTATCAGCTCTATGATTGCTACTGACAGGATTTTGGGATTTTGGACCCTGCTGCACAAGGGGTTTATTTCGGGCCATGAGAGCGACTGTTGCTGGTAGGCTTTAGGGTTTGAAGTTAAATTGTGGCTGGGCTTTTTGCGGCGTTGCTGATAGAAGCCGTTAGGCGTGCAAGTGACTCGATGCAAGGCAGAACCACAAACTATGGCAACTCAAAGCTACCATGAAAGAGGTGAGGACTGTGAAGCCCTGGACTCCCACCCGCAGCCGCCTTCCTGTATGCACATCCTGAGAGAAACGGTCCTATAAACACCTGAAGCATGCTTAGGTCGACCACAGCTGGACCGGGGTCCCTTGGCAACTAACACTGCTGTGCTGGTTACACTTCGAAGGGCGCACACCTCTCTAGGCAAAGGAGCTGTGAGTAGTGGCCCTGGTGATGTCCCCGATGTGGTAGATGTGGAAGAAAGCCCTCACCCTGGTCAAAAACAAGGATGCAGCATGCATTCGGACCTGAAAAGCGGTCACGATCTTGAGGAGTGACAGGGAGCCTCCAGCGGCACCTGAAGCACGGAAAGTGCCCTAAACCTTAAACCCTAAACCCTAAACCCCAAACCCTGAACCCTTCAGGTTCAAACCTCAATCCACAGACTCAGATCTGGAGACATCGGAAGACATCCCCAAGTGCCGCTGGCCCTCCAAACCCTAAACCCTCAATCCTCAAACCCCCAAAAAACCAGCAAAACCAAGCAATCCTACCCCTGTGTTCAACCTGACTAAAACCTTATTGAACCGAAGCCTGTTTTAACCCTGATTTCCTTGTGTAGCCTTAGTCCCTCAACCCGAAGACACCCTAAGTAAGCTCTATACCCAGAATCCCCCTGAACCCTGAACCCTGAACCCTAAACCCTAAACCCTAAACCCTAAACCCTAAACCCTCGCCGAAGCTCTACCTCAAGGTCTGGGCCCCTCAGCACCTTGTGGGCCGTCCTCGGGTCATCATCGCAAGGCAGCCTCCGTGAGATGTCCAGGGGCGGGGGGGTAAAAGGATTTTTTTGGGGTTCAGGGTTTAGGGTTTAGGGTTTAGGGTTTAGGGTTTAGGGTAGGAGAATAGTGACTCCGGTGCCAATGAAGGATCGAAGCAGTCTCAGAGCTTCCCAAAAAGCCCAGGTGAGCCCCCATTTCATACAGCAACAGTTTTCCTGAGGCCTCGTTACAAGTGCTACGCGGGCAGTACGCGGACCGTGCGCCTAGCACGGGTCAGCCAAAAGCCCCTGCGAGCACGAAGAGAACGCAGTTGGCACACCTCCTTTTGAGCAAATTCCAGCCGAATGCGCTTCTAAAGGTGGAACCCTAAACCCCAAACCCTCAACCCTCAACCCTAAACCCGAATAGCCCTACACCCTACACCCTGAACCCTAGCTTCGCTTCGGGGAGCCCTAAACCCTAAACCCTAAACCCTAAACCCTAAACCCTAAACCCTAAACCCTAAACCCTAATTAAACCCCTGACCCCTGAATCTTCTGCGTCGAAACCCGAGAGCCAAGTCCCAGGAAGCAACCTGACGGATGGCACTTTGCTTCTGAGGCACTGGGCTGGCGCTGTGGGTTTTTGTTTGGTGTTTGTTTGTGTGCTTTGTTGTTGTTTTGTTTGTGTTTTGTGTTGTTTGTTGTTTTTTGGGTTTTTTGGTTTTTTTTAGTTATAGGGTTTCAGGCTTAGGGCTTCAGGGTTTATAGTTCATATGATTTGGTTCGCTTCGCCAGTGCCAGTGGTTCACCTGGCAGTCACCAAATCCAGCTTGAAAAACAGCTTGGCTTCATTGGTTGGTACAATCCAGGAAGGCAGATTCAAGGGTTGCGAACGGGGACTTTAATGGTTTTGACACGGGCGGCTCGATCCTGTGGAATCAGAACAGA
This sequence comes from Symbiodinium natans, assembly GCA_905221605.1. Classification (NCBI taxonomy): domain Eukaryota; class Dinophyceae; order Suessiales; family Symbiodiniaceae; genus Symbiodinium; species Symbiodinium natans. The sequence continues at coordinate 276,675 of CAJNDS010002711.1, read as the reverse complement.
AGCCCAATTTGGGTTTCGCTCTGTTCTTCCGTGGATGTGGACCATCCCTGTCAGTCTTGCAAGAAGGCCGGCGGCGGTTCGGATCATAAACCCTATGCTACCCACCCACCCTTAGGGTCATGGCGTCCGCAAGTTGTTTGTTTCTTTGGGGGAATATGTGGGTTTAAGGTTGGGGCGGGGGGTTCATTTCTATAAGAACAGCTGTATTCAGGCTCCATGCTATTGTTTTCTTGAGACAGGCCAGGATAACTTTGAAAACCCCCGAGAATCCCACAGAACCTGAAGCTTCCTGGTCCTGGGCTTGGTCCATGGGAGGCCTGAACACGGGCGGCAATTTGCGCAGAAGCTCCTGCACCTTGGAGAACAGCAGACACTGGGAGATAACACTCTAAACCCTGAACCCTTAACCCTAAACCCGTGTCTTACACCGGCGTACTGTAGCACACACACACACACACACTCGGACACGTTACTTTTGTGTAAGCAATAGCTTCGAACGCAGCTCGCTTCAGTCATCGCCTTGCCACATGAGGCTATTTAGTGGATTGCTGCACCATAAGCTCTTAGCACCCCTGGCTCCCTTTGCTGCTATGTTGGGTCCTTTTTTGTGCCTCTCTTTTGAGTCTTCGCGTCCTAAGCCCTCCTTCCAACCCAGATTTAGATGATCTCGTCAGGCATGCCCATTGCGACCATGGGTCGCGCGAGTCCAACAGTGAACTCGACAGAATTATTCGTGGGACGAAGTGAACCCTAAAACGGCTTAGGGCTTGTGAGGCTGATGGTCCAGCTAAGCCCTAGAGCCTAAACTCCCGAAACCCCAAACTCTAGCTATACTATATAACCCTAAACCCTATACCGCTCTCCGGGCCAATTATCCAAATATGGGGAGGTTCATTTGGTCCCCAAGGTCTGCAGTTCCCGACAAGAAACGGCCCTGCCGCTGGGATTTGGATCGATCACGTCCTTATGCCCAAAATCCAACCCCAGAAAACCCTGAGCCCTTTAGGGCTTAGGGTTTAGGGTTAAGGCAAACCCTACACCCTAAATGGCTAGATGGGTGGCAAAAAAACCCTAAACCCCAATCCCTCAAGCCGAAAAGACCCGGAAAGCTCTTTAGAAATCCCTGCCTCCTCGCAAACGCTAACGGCGCTAAACCCCAAACAGCCCCCAAAACGCCCTTAACCCTTGTAAGCCCCTGAAATCCTCTGGAGAGCCCTAAACCCTAGACCCTTGTAAGCTTCCTAAACCCTAAACCCTAAACCCCTCATGCTGACAGCCAAGCCTCGGGGGTAGGGCCGGGAAGGAGCTGACAGAGATCCGGACACGCCGACACAGCACGGAAGGCTACGTAGAAGATCGGGCAAAGCAAAGAAAGCGTGTAGGATTACCTGGAACTCGATTTACCTACAGTTTAGTAGGAACTACCCTCAACTAGTAGGTATGGCCCATAAAACTGTAGGTAAAGAGGATCCCAGGTGTACTTTATTCAAAGATCTACGGGTATTGAAACAAGGGATATCAAAATCATATAAAAGTATGGGTGATGATGCAGCACGCACGGTGACAGGGGGCTGCGGATTGTACTTGTCCATTGCTTGTATAGGGTCTCAGTATGGGCCTTGTCAGTGCTTATGATGAGGTTCCGGCTTGTGGGTTCACACAACAGGCATGTAGAATGTAGAGCTGTGGTGTCTGGGTGATCTACCCTCTTGTGGAACTAACCCGAACCCGTGTCACAGGCTGTGGGTCCCCCAATTTGTCCCCTCCCAATAGAAGTTTTGGAGTTTGGGCACTGTCGGTGTTGAACCCGTTTTCGCTGTGCGAGTGCTCGGCTGATTGCATCCTGTTATCTCGCACAGCACAGCTCCCCAATTCATGACCCACCGCTGCTGCACAGGACCGTCGGCGGCAGTTTGAAGGTTGTTGCGCTCACTCCTGAACCCTAAAAGGCCTGTGCGGCAGCTGTGTCAGAGGAGACAGTCCGCTGCCTGCGCCCTGGGTATCGTTTAACTTGGCCCTGTGCAGGTCAGCGAGCCCCCTCTCGACACGTTTTAGGCTTTTTGGGCAGTGCTGGAGATCCAGGAGTGGCTGCCACAAGTAGATCATTGTTAGTATAAATCATAGTCGTATTACTATTATTATTGTTGTTATTATTGTTGTCATTGTTGTTTTTACTATTATGTTTATTATTACTATCATTGTTATTGTTATTGTTGATCATGATGATGATGATTATTGTTATGATTATTGGTATTTGCAATTATTGTTGTTATTGGTATTGTTATTGTTCTTGTTGAGTGTCTAGCTCAGCTACTTGTATGGGTAGCTCTCCAAATTATGGGTAGTTAAATTAGGGTCCCTTTTGGGATTAGGGCCCGCCCCTTTGCAAGTGTTTGGTCAACTCCAGATCTTCAGGAAGTCTGTCCAGATGTGCGCGCGCCGCTATCTGACAGTGCACTGCTGAATGGAGCACTGATCAGGGACTCTTCGGGATTTCCTGTCAGTCTCATGCATGCCTAGCCGCCGAGCCAAATTAAGGTGTTGGATCGGCGCCGTGGGCACTTCCGGACGAGTCTCTAACTCGGAAACCAAATTCACCCCCTAAAATTGGGGGGGTTATCTTCTCTGCACTACTATAAATTCCTATTCAAGTATATGAAGCATAAACCCTCCTAGGGACCTTTCCTTCTAGACCTCTGGTCGTTTTGAAGGGCATCAGTCACAGCCCATGCGGCTCATAAGCCTCTAAACCCTGAATCCCTGGACCCTAACCCCTAAACCCTAAACCCCTAAACCCTAACCCTCTTAAAACCTAAACCTCTAAACCCTGAACTCCTAAACCGTAATCTCTGGTGGATTCGGATAGTGCTCGATGGCCCCGTGGACGTCGCAGACGCTGAAGTCTCCGTCTCACGTGCCTTTGACCGTTTAGGGTTTAGGGTTTAGGGTTTAGGGATACTTGGGCTTTGCCTTGCCAACCCGATAGTCCGATTTGTTGTTGAGGCTTAGGGTTTAGGATTTGCAGAAAGCTATTCAGGGTTTCTGGAGGGTTTTTCGGGTTGAGGGTTTAACCGAGTTTTGCTGCAAGAAATGCGTGCCGTGTCTTGACGTTGGGAGGCGCAGCGAACCAAATGGGGTTACATAACCCAACAGGAACCCTCAGCTTAACAGTGTCCCTATTTTGGGAACCCTCCCTAAGTTAGGAGGGAACGGGGGGCACATGAGCAGAGGCGCAGCTTTGAGCGGCTGAGAGGTGTTTTCCAATCAGGTCTTTTGGTCCTCTTGAGACCCACTTACAGGGTCCCGAGAGATCGACGCGAAGAAAGCACCCATATGCCCCAGAATGGCGACAGAAAACAGGACAAAGCTGCTTTAGGGTTTAGGGTTTAGGGTTTAGGGCTTTGGCTCAGCGGGCCTCTTGCAAAACTGCAGTGCTGCAGTGTCCATGAGTTTGAAGTCGGAGGTACCGCGTTGCGATCCTGGAGCATGCGAAGCAGACAGGCTGCAACGACAGCCAGGCGGAGAATTTGTCGTGGGGGGGGGGGGGTGAGCTGTTGCAAGCCGAGACCCCGCAGTAGCCCCCAAGCCCTAACCTGAATCCTAAACCCTAGCTAAACCCTAAACCATTGCTTCCGTGCTTCCTGCCAGGCCATCATGGATGCCTTGCTGATGCGGCACGTGAAGAAATCCGACTTCCCGGCCACATTCCCAGATGTTAGCTGCGCCGCGTTGGGGGTGAATGCGTGTCCTGCTAAACCCTAGACCCTGAAACCTAAAACCCTAAACCGCAGTGATTTCACACAATTCCTGGCGTGTGCTGGACACATCGGGCCATAGAAACAAGGCAGCAACCCGAAATTCCACTGGGGCAAACGAACCCAAACCCCAGACCACACTAAAACCCCTTACACCCCCTAAACCCCCTTACATCCCCTAAACCCCCCATTAAACCCCCTCTAAACCCCCCTAAACCCCCCTATACAAGCCCTGTAGCCCCAAAAACCATCCTAAAACCCCAAAACTCATGTCCGCGCGAGGCCATGCCCTTTGGATACAGCCAGGCCAGGGCTGGATCTCTGGGGGCTCATTGTACCCTAAAAGGGTTTCGGGTTTAGTTTAGGGTTTAGGGGGTTTGAGGGTTTGGCTCTTGGGTGTATATCCTGTATATCCTCAAAACGCACATGTCGGGGGTTTTCCGAAATTCGGGGTACCTTACTGGGGTCCTTCTTATCAGGGGATCCTACTATCTGGGGGTCTATAATAAGGGTCCCGTATTTTCGGAAACCCCCACATAACTGCACACCTAATTTGAGTTACGGCAGTCTGGAATTTGGTGATCCCAAATATTGGGATTCATTTGGCCAAAAAGGTTGCTTCTTCTTGGGGTCAAAAAGCTCCAGATGCAGCGGTTTGGGGGCCCAAACCCTAACCTGTAGACCCTAAACAGGGTGGCTGGACGGGTGGCAAAAACCCTGTTCATGCGATGTCTGCAAGGGCGAAACGGTGGTGGGGGGAAGCTGGGGTGTTCACGGATCTCCATCAAGAGCCGAGCCATCTTGTCTAGGACCCGGAGTAGGCCCTTATTCCCCCTTGTTGGGGGGAGTTTAGGTTCTCAAAGCACCTTACAACTAAGCAGGGTTCCCTTGTTATTCCCAGGTCCCTCGTTAGAAGCACCTTAAATTCAGCAACCTTTTTTGTTCCTCAAGGCCCCTCTTGGGTCTGTGTTGTGCTCCTTCCGCAGGACGGCTTCTTCATTGAGCCTCCCCCGCCAGATGTGCAGGCCTGGACAAGCTCCGCAACCAAGGGGGTCCACCAATCAATGAACCCGTAAATATGGATCCTTAATCGGGTTTAGAGTAGTAGAGGTTCATGTACCTTAATATGGGTTAGAGTAGCATGTTTTTTTTTCGTGTTGCCTTCGAAGAGACGGCGGTGATCAACTGGCAAGGGGGCTGTCCCGTCTGCCAGACAACAACCCTAAGGCCCCCTGGTAGGAGGACAAAACCCATCTAGGTTCTACAACCCCCAAAGCCCTAAAGCCTCTAAAGCCCCCTAAACCCTCAACCCTAGATCAATGCCAGACCTGAAAACCAATTTCCCCTTTCTCTAGCTTTTCGCTCATAGTTTGGACGCATTGCATCCCTGCAGTGTGGTTGCGAGGCTGCTAGGCAGGTGACCACCAAACCCTAAATCCTAAACCCAAACACAAAAACCCAAAGTCCCTGCGGAGCGGAAACCGTGTGTGGTGTGTGCAGTGCGCGTGGCAAAGAACCCTAAACCCTAAACCCCAAACCCCAAACCCCAAACCCCAAACCCCAAACCCCAAACCCCAAACCCTAAACCCTAAACCCTAGACCCTAAACAACCAAGAAGTTAGGTTCTTGGAGCCTCTCAAGGCACCTACCTGGCAGAAGTCGAACAGCAGCCTGGGGATGCCGGCGGCCATGCCGGATTCCCACAGCCCTTCCCGTCTTGGAGGGTTTAGGGTTTGGGGTTTGGGGTTTAAGGTTTGGGGTTTGGGGTTGAGGGTTGAGGGTGTGGGGTTTAGGGTTTAGGGTTTCGGGTTTAAGTTTCGGATTTAGGGTTGAGGGTTTAGGGTTCTTGAGAAAGAAGAAAACGCGTAGTAGTAAGGCTTTTTCAGTGAACCCAGATGCACAGAAAACATGGTGTAGGTTTTTGGTCTTGGGGAATTCTTCACATCACGTGGGGGTTAGGGCTTAGGGTTTTGGGGTCTGGAGGTCTAAATTTCAGGGCCCCTGTTGGGATGTCATTGCTGAAACACATTTTTACGAATACTTAAACCCAGTAAGGAACAAACATGATCATTTTTAAACTGGAGGGGTGCCCATGGTGGTGTATGCCCGAGTGCGCCGGGGAACTTGGGAGTCGCAGCTCAATTTAGGGTTTAGGGTTAGGGCGGTTTAGGGTTCAGGGTTCAGGGTTGAGTGTGATGCTGGAACCGGGCTGCCGTGAACCGACGCCTGCTTGTAAGAAGGGTTCAGGGTTTAGGGTTCAGCCCGGATGCAAAAGGGTTCAGGGTTCAGGATTAGATTTTGGGTTTCGGGTTTAGGGTTTAGGGTTTATAGGGTTTAGTCCAATTTCCAGTTGGCGCCGTCCTCAGTCCACGCTTCAAGGAAGGGTTTAGGGTTTAGGGTTTCTGGGAGTTGGTTGTCAGCACCCATCGGTGATGTGCAGGCCTTGGCATCTTTCTTCGTTCGCATCACTTTGAACGATTTCAAGCCCTAACTCTGGGAGCTGCGAAGCCCTAAGGGCAAAACCCTATAGCTGTTCTTTCTAGGACGCCAACAACCCTAACCCCTCCCCCCAACACCCCAAACCCTAGCCCTAAACCCTCAAACCCTAAGACCCTAGATTCGTAAACCTTAAACCTTCAGACCCTGAACCCTCCGACCCTAAACCCCAATCCCCAAACCCCACACCCCAAACCCCAAACCCCAAACCCCAAACCCCAAACCCCAAACCCTAAACCCTAAACCCTACCATAGAGCGAGCCATGAAGCGCTCCCGGAGCAAGCGCCTCTTCCGAGCACGGAAGCGCCGGTGCCAAGTGGGAGCTGGCCCCCCGTCCTGGTCTAGGGTTTAGGGTTTGGGGTTTGGGGTTTGCGGTTGAGGGTTGAGGGTTGAGGGTGTAGGGAGGGTTTGCGGGCTTAGGGTTTAGGGGGGTTGTGAAAAATGGGCGCACAGTGGCTGCAAACGGTGCTAAGCCTCGAAAAGCCCTACCCCCCGCCCCTCCTCCCCTCTCTCCTGACCCAAACACCCCCAAGACCCTTGTACTCTCCCACCTCACCTCCTTAACCTCCAGAATCAGTTGTTATTCAGTGGCGCAGTTTTGACATATTTCGTACATACATGTATTATAGGCCCCTTCAATGAAGCTCCACATCTCCCTGGCCCCAGACCTTGCCTCTTTTATCGCCGGACGCCCCTGCAGCCGAGGTGCTGAAAGCACTCCCCAAGACATCAATCCCAGGAGGGCCGCCGAGGATTTGCCAGGCTTGCAGTTGTTTTGGGGGGGGGGGGTTGATAAGCTGCTATTTGCAAGAGAATCCCACAAGATGAAGAAGTATAATCCTTATAATATATTTCCCTCGTGCGTGCGTACGTGCGTGAATGCGGTTTTGGGCGGATCTCTTCGGTAATTTCAACAATCACGTCCAAGGAGACTGTTTCTCAGGCTTGGTCCACGAAGTAGCCAGTAGTCTAAACCCTAAACCCTAGACCCCAAACCCTAAACCCTAAACCCTAAACCCCTAACCCCTAAACCCCAAACCCTAACCTTAAAACCCTGACAGCTGAGAGGATGGACTAGGAGCCCAAGGTGTCTTTCTTCTATGGACCTTGAATCCTCACCTGCCTTGTGCAAGTGTGAGCATCGAAGCCCCAAACCTGAAACCCCTTTGGGGGACGGGGCTGGCACGAGGGTTTGGGAAGGCGCCTGAATCTGAGAATCTCGTAAACTTGAGCTCTGAAGTTTGTACACAGCATTCCCTCTTCAGTTGCCCCGTGGAGCATGGCTAGACGCGTGGCAAAAAAAACCCTCGCGAACCCTAAACCATGGTGACCACGCATCGCACCCCCCCAAAAAAAAGATAGACCCTGAAAACGCCTACAAAACCCCATAAAACCCTATATGAACCCGGTAACACCTATTAACCCGATGTAGTGTGTTTCCGGCGCAGACGACCCTGCAGCATCCAGACCCAGCTTCGGAGAGCCGCCCGGACATGAGGTGGCAAGTTCTTTGGTGACCAATCGGGTTTAGGGTGTGGGGTTTAGGGCCTAGGGCCTAGGGTTTCAGGTTTCTATAGGGCTTCATTCGGGTACCGCCAAAAATTGGGATCCAGCGCATAAAGAAAGATGTTTACACATGTTCATGTTTGTAAAAATACATATATATATATGTAAGACCATACTGAGGTGTTCATTGAGTCGCCATGAGTTGAGGGGCAGTGCAGGAGTTTTCCCAGACACAGGACCTCTTAAGAGCGTTGATCGGGGCTTGGATAGGGTTTAGGGTTTAGGGTTTAGGGTTTAGGGTTTAGGGTTTAGGGTTTAGGGTTTAGGGTTTAGGGTTTAGGGTTTAGGGCTTTAAAAAAGGGGTTTAGGGCTTGGAGCCGGCTGTTGCACAGGGTGGAGCTCCCCGAAGCAAACCCCCAAGCGAACGCCAGTCATATGCTCCACCCGAAGTCCTAAACACCTCGGACAGAATCCTAAACCCTGGCCCTATGTATCCTAAACCCCTAAACCCGAAACCCTAAACCCTAAACCCTAAGAGACCCCAAAGTCTGAGGATCATCACGCGGGGCCTTGCCCGGTTCGAGGAGCACTACAGGTGGGGCCTCCTGCGTCTGGGTGGGGGGGGGGGGGGGCCGGGGTTTTGGGGTTAGGGAGGCCAGAATGAGGTTTAGGGTTTAGGGTTTAGGGTTTAACAGCTCAGGGCTCACATAGCCTATGGCATCGTAGTAGCTATAGAGGTAGATGTTCCCAAGGCTTAGGGCTCATATACCTGAAGACGGATTGCTGCAATGTTTTGAAAAATACGGTTGCAGTTTCTTCTTTCCTGATTTCCAAGATGTAGCACCTTGAGGCCCTGGAAGTCCAAGAAGAGCTCATAAACAGCGGAAGTTGGGTCGCATGCCCCCTGTTAGTTCCTTTCAAGTTCTGGGCACCAAGAAGGGAAGTTCGATCTGGGGGGGCCTCAGGGTCTAGGCCCCAAGTAGGCCCTTATTCTTCCCTCGTTTTAGGGGTACAGAGCTTGCCGGCGTGTGCAAGAGTGATTGTCGAGACCAAGAAGGGGTCACCCTCTTTATTCCCAAGTTACCTTTGAGCCTCCGTGTATAGAATGACCGGGCGAAGTGATTCTTGCAGTGCGGGCGTCTCCCGAGGAGTGGCTGAGTGCAATCGGCGGGTCCCTAAACCCTAAAGGCCCTAAATGCGAGGGTAAGTTCAGCCGCCGCCTCCGTATTGAGGCTGCAGGGGATAGCCCGCAGCGATGAGGACACCCGGGCATCGTGGGCTGTGTACAGCTCAAGGGAAAGCTTTGGCTTGACTTGTGCCCCATGTATTGTGAGCTGTGAAATTGGATTTAGTTGGGAACGCTTCGGAAGGAGTGGAAGAAGCTCTGTCATTCACTCCGCCAGCCGCTTCCCATCTC
>CAJNDS010002711.1:217500-265000 GCA_905221605.1 Symbiodinium natans | reverse complement strand
TAGAGTCCAAGCCGCGATGCCGACTGTCCGCACGAAAGTGGGGCTCTATGAGGTTTGTCTGCTTTTATAGGCTGCGCCTCTTGCTTTTTCATCTCCTTTTCTGGGGGTGGTAGGGCTGATGACGGGTCCTTAAAAAGACCGCCCTTGAGTCGTGCGGCTTAAGGAGCCGGGCCACACTGTTCTAGACGTCTGCGCGGCGCCTGGGTCGAAGACGCTGCAGGTGTCCGAAATAGGGTGTGGAGGGGGTTGTTGTTGTTTTTAACTCGGGCTCTTCTTAAGGCACCTTGTTTGGTACTTGTAGGAGTCTCTGTACCGAAAGGGTCCTAATGAGGAGCAAACCTCAGATGATTGTTGCGTGGGCCGGGGCTTGTGTGAGCAGAGGCTGGACCAGGTTCGGGGGGGGAGGTTTAGGGTTTAGGGTTTGGGGTTCAGGGTTCAGGGTTTAGGGTTTTTCAAGTTGTGGAACTTGGACGCCAGGCTCACAGTGATCGAGCAATGAAGTAACTTGTGCAACTGGCAATTTTCATCTGTTGGGCTGTTTCCTCCCCAATCTTTAACTCCTAAGGCCCTAAATGTGAAGCTTTGGATGAAATTCCACAAGCTAAGTAGACCTACAATGCGAAGAGATCGAGCTCCTGAGTCTTGGCAGGCAATTGAAAAGGCTTGTCCCAGTGGCGACAGCGAGGGCACTGGCGCAGTGGTTGCCAACGCCGCTCAGCTAACGAATGTTTAGGGTTTGGGGTTTGGGGCTTGGGGCTTGGGGCTTGGGGTTTAGGACAGATGAGAGCATGGCCACTCGGTTGCCGGCAAGCATAGGCTGCTTGCGCAGAGGCTTCGTCATTGTGGAGTCGGCTAAACTGAGAGCAGGCTCATTCAACTGCAACTGTGCGAGGTTTCAACGGGATGCTTGGTGGAGTCTGCTCCGATCTTGACTTGAAGGGATCTCAGCAGAGGGATGCAGAGAGTGTTTTCCTCAGAAAGTTGCCGGGCTCAAGTACAGGTACGGTTATACTGCTTCCAACGTGCAAAACCCTGGCCCTAAACCCTAAAAACCCTATACCCTCTAAGCCCTCAACCCTACAAGCCCTAAAACCTGTTTCTTGTCAAGCGCTGCAGGAGCTCAGCGCTACGCGCGCCTGGGTCCTTGCCCGGAGGCCTCCGGGCAAGGAGCTTTCCCGGGTTGCACGTCACTTGGTTTAGGGCTTAGGGCTTAGGGTTCAGAATGTTGGGTGAGGAATTTAGGTTTCAGGGTTTAGGGTTGAGGGTTTCGTGTTGAATTTGGGTTGAGGGCTACAATTGCCTGGGTGTGTTGGCTTGATCCATGCGTCAGACCAGCTACCAAGCTGCCCAAATGTAGCCCTTCTGCGAGCAGCAGCCCAACACAAGCTCAGCAATAATTGGCAATAATCCTGCTTGTAGATTCATGGGTAGTGATGAGCAGGGTTCTGAGTTTGGCAACTATACTTATAGCCCTATACTTAGAAGTACCCATGAACCTCCAAGTGCACAATCCTAAACCCTGAAACCCTCCTTGGGGATCACATGAACCTTGGAAGGGTTTATGGTTCATACTAGATGTGTTGGTATTAAGGTAACAGCGGGTATGTGACCCCCAAGTTGAGGGTTCATGTGGTGCCCAAGGCTGTCAACAAAAGCAACCGTCTGTGGGGGCATGTGATTTTAGGGGGGTGTATATAGGGGGGTTAAACCCTAAACCCTGAACCCTAAACCCTAAACCCTAAACCCTATTAGCCCTAAACGATTACAGCGGGAGCCGGTCGAGGTGCGCGCTCCTTGGCCCAGCCGCGGGCGCCGTGGCGGTGGTCCAGCACAAGGCTCAGGTCTTCCCAGGCCGGCGGTTCAGCGTTTTTGTTTGCGTGTTTTTTTTTTGTTTCCGCGGTTAGGGTTTAGGGTTTGGGGTTTGGGGTTTGGGGTTTGGGGTTTGGGGTTTGGGGCGTTTAGGGTATTCCACTTGCAGTCTTGTGAGGGAGAACGGACGCGGTGGAACACAGGTCTGCTCAAAGATGTCAGGAACAGCTGCAGGCCCTGCACAGTGTTTTGGGTTTCTGTCGTCGGTGCACCTTCCTAAGCCCTAAACCCTAAACCCTAAAACATCCCGAGCAATGTGGCCTGAGTGTCAGCTAGGCGGGTGGCAACAAAAAAAACATCCCGAGTTCTAGTCCAAAATCGAGCCGCGGAGCTCGGTGAGGCTCACTAGAGTGACAAGCCTGTTGCAGCAAGGGTTGAGGGTATTGCCCTCAGGGTCCATGTATCTAAGTAGGGTATACTTGGGCCTTACGGGTACCTTCTACATAAGGGCCTTCGCGCCCAAGTATGTAATAATAAGGTACATGGACCCTCGGGGTTGTAAAGTCCTCTCCAACCCCAAGTGTTACCCCTTGCACCCTGGTAAGACGCAGCCCGCAAGTGACAATTATCATAAGGATCAGTTTAGGGTTCAGGGTTTACCTAAAGGCTCCTATGTAGTACTTTTTTGGGGTAGTATACTAGAAGCCCCGAAAAATAAAACCAAAAAGGAACTACATTGGAGCCTTCAGGTAGTGTTTAGGGTTTGGGATTAGGGATTAGGGTTTAGGGTGCAAAAGGGTTTAGGGTCATGAGTTTTCGGCATGCGGCATGCGATGATGGCCGTGATTGTTTTTGTTAGTACTACAGTGGCTTCATTGTTTTTCTTCTTGTTGTGATTCTCTGCTATTGCTGACGTTCTTGTTGCTTTTGTTGTTGCAGTTTCAAGTTTCCTGGGTTGCTGTTTTGGGGCCGAAAATGCTTGAATCGGTTGGACGTGGAGTATGTCGCAAAGCAACTAACCGCTGAGTTGTTTGGAAATCTGGGGGTCGGTCCCCCCCCCCCGCCCCCCCCCCCAAGTACAGCAGTCGATTGTTGCGGAGCGATGTAGAGCTCGTAGGGAGTTTAGGCTTAGGGCCTTCCAAGACCGTACTCCCTATATAAACCCTCAACCCTTCTGACCGAGACCTGTCTACGGGTAGTTACATGGGGCCTTCACATGGTCCATTACCTCCCTTAAAGGGTTCTGATGTACAGGCCCTTGGGTTGTTTTGGGTATATAATAAGGGGGAAGTAAGGGGAGGGCCCCTACTAAGGGACCATGTAACTACCCCTAAATCCCTAAACCCTAAAGTAGCCTGTAGTATCACGACAGACCTTGTGGACCTGCCAACCGACCCCTTGCCGGCCTTGTGCGAGTGTGAGAGTCGAAGCCCTAAACCCTAAACCCTAAACCCCAAACCCTAAACCCTAAACCCTAAACCCTAAACCCTAAACCCTAACCCCTAACCCCTGAGATCCTGAAGGTCCGGGCCTTTTCGACCGCATCATTTGTGACGTACCCTGCAGCGGCGACGGCACCATGCGGAAGCACCCGGAGAAGTGGCGATCCTGGAGTGCCTTTGCAAAAAGCATCCTTGGTTTGGGGTTTGGGGTGTAGGGTTCAGGGTTCAGGGTTCAGGGTCTAGGGTCTAGGGTCTATAAGGGTTTAGGGTTTAGGGTCCTAGCCGTAAAAAAGGGTTTAGGTGTCCCAAAAATGACAGATCCGAGAGCTTTAAAAGGAGCTTATGGCCCATGCATCCCGATTATGATCTTTAGGTACATGAGATGCCCTTTTCTACCCTATTCAACCCAAGGGCAGACCCTTCAGCCTCTTGAATTCGCTGAACTCCCCTTACCCTAAATCCAACTGCCTATCCCTAAAACCTAAACCCTCGAATTTAAAAAACGACATGAACCTAAACCCCCTAACCCTAACTCCTGACGTCCCTGAACCCCTTGAGCACCCCTTGACAATCATACGGGGACGCTGGAGGTCCGCACCTTGGCCGGGAACTCCATGCCCGACAGCTGCAAATTGCCATGCGCGGCCGCTGTGGCTTTGAGGTTGAGGAGGCTTTGCGAGGTTTGGCTGGGGAGTCTCAGGGATATGCGAGGTTTGGTTGGGGAGGTTTAGGGAGGTTTTGGTTGGGGAGGTTTGGGAGGTTCCTCTTTCCCATCTTTCGTTCTTCTCCACGTCTGAGGTTTTCCGGACAGTCCTTTTTTGACGTCGATGTCGCTGGTTGGGCTGTCGGCTGTCCATTCTCAGGTCTAGCGCTCCTGCGCGTGGGTGGTCAGATGACGCCTCTCAGTGGACAATTCAGCCACGCATGTTTGTTTTGGTTCAAAGTATTGCCCAAACTAAGGGTTGATGGCTAATCGAGAGCACAGGGTCTATGACCCCAATGCTAGGCTTCATTCGACTTCATTGGTCTGCAAAGGTTCTATTCCCCCCGTAGTTGAAAGCAGCGGCACCGGACGTCAGGCCGCTGCCAATCCCAAAGGAGGATCGGCCGGAACTATTGAATTCCTTGTCTTTTGATTGGAACCCCCCCTCCCCCCCCCCCCCGCCCGCCGCAGCACATCTTCGAGGAAGTCTGAAGCTTGTTTGCCCAAGTAGCCATGGAAGCTGCACTCCCCAGACTCGAGGAAAGGGGGGGGGGCTTTGGCCATGAGCTTCAGGTACAGCACCTGCTCCTTCAACCCTCTGGAGAACGAGGCAGAAGGGGGTTTAGGGTTTAGGGTTTATGGTTTGGGCGGGGGAGCCCGAAACCTTGAATCCTGCAAGCACAGCAACAGTAGGATGTTGAAGGGAAGTATTGTGGGTGGGGGTGGGGTTGCTTAGGTGTCTTTTTTCTTCTTGGATGCTTGATCTTGATGCTTGCTTCTTCCTAGTGAGTACGACCTAAACCTAAACCCTAAACCCTAAACCCTAAACCCTATGAAGACCCATGCATGGCCCCTAGAGCTGCCTAGAAGCTGTGGGCTATAAGCCTTATGGATCCCAGAACCGTTGTGGGCTGAGTCAAGCTAAGAGGCCCCGTGATGTTCTGGGATTCCATGAACCAAGAATCACATGACGCCTCAAATGGCCCCCAATACGCCACGACCTGGTCTAACCAGTACTGAAAAAGCGCCGCCCGGGGGCGAGCGTGAGAGAGAGAGAGAGAGAGCTGTTGAAACGTCGGGTCCTGATGGCCCGGAGAACCCCTGTGTTCTCAGCCAAACCACCGATTGGACCCGAAACCTTCCAAAGGCATTCTCAACCCCCCAAACTCCTTCGTTTGAGGGTTTAGGGTTTAGCGTTTAGGGACCCCAAGCCCTACTTCCGACTGTAGGCTGTCGTGGCCAGCCTCCTCCACCGTACCGATGGCGCTGTGGTGCTCAAGCGGCCGCAGTCGCTTCAGGGGTCCCCTGCTGTGTGGGGGGATTTGGGTGGCAGCTGGGAGGGGTATACCTTATACCTTCACAGGTACCCCTTACTATGGATACATTGCCATAAGTATACATACGTATATATATATATATATGTATACATATGTATACATACATCTATGTACATATATATATATATGAGAGTGAGAGAAGGCCCCTTAGAGTCTCTTGTGCGTCTCGTAGCGGTTATGCGCATCTAGTTGATTCATGCTCGAAACGTTTCAAAGTTTCAGCAGCGGACGAAGATGAACAGATAACAGCCCCTGGCAAACAAAGTGTTTATGCACGCGGGACATAACTAGTTAACATTAAGCGCTCGAGTTTTGCAGTGCCTACGATATGTGTCTAGATAAGTAAGTATGCGAAACATCTTTGTATCTCTGTTTATGGTATCTGCGCTTTTGCGACAAGCAAAACACACCAAAAATGTCTCTGCCACACATCGATGTGTATGTATATATAGACACATATGTATATTCAGACATATAGTGGTGTTGATGTACTACATGTTTCGTTGTTATGCAAGTAAAAAAAGTGGAAAAGGTGCCACTCCTCAAGTGCTGGGTCCATTTCCCAATTCGCCCCTTTTGGAGGTACAAGCTTCCTTCTAGGTACTGAAGGGCTTTGAAGTGTGCTAAGCAGTAGTAGTTACAAGTAGGGTTAGATGTATGGTACTTGGGGTACTTACACAACTCTATTTATAGGTACCAACCTCCATGGCTTTGGGTCCCTCTGGGCCTTAAAAGGCCCTAGGCCCGTGCCAACTCTGGTGTTGAGGTTGCCGGTGCGGCCTGGATTGCAACACTGGGAGGCCCCACGGCGCCAAAAATGAGGGTTCAGGGTTTAGGGTTTAGGGTTTAGGGCGATGTTCCAACCGTTCCCGCGACCATCCTCCACCCTAAACCCTAAAGCCTTATCCACTATTGGCTTAAGAACCCCAAACAGGTTAAAGAAAATAATCCCTGCATGACCCTTATAAGGAACCATATGTTCAATTCTGGGGGGGGTTCTGAAGCACACGTAGCAAGTGAGAATGGAGTTTCGGTTTGTTGTTTTTGTTTCAAGCGTTTCAGGGAAGTTAGGGTTGAGCGGCTCAGGTTGTGGTAGTGGTTTGAAGCTTGGGGCCCCTACTGCCATGCTCAGAGGTCGTTTGGAGTACGTACCCTAAACCCTAAGCCCGACCTTGCGGGCCACATGAACCCTAGGACAAGTTGGCGTCATGTACCCTTACTACTAGTTCCTGTTAAGGCATATGAACCACTGACCCTGTTAGGGTTTGTTTGGTCCGCAGTAGGGAGACCCTAAACCGTTTGCTTTGCTTGCCGGCGCGCGAGCGTAAGAGTCGAAGCCCTAACACCCTAAACCCTAAACCCTAAACCCTAAACCCTAAACCCTAAACCCTAAACCCTAAACCCTAAACCCTAAACCCTAAACCCTAAACCCTAAACCCTTACCCTACATCCTCTGGGAGGTCGTGGATGAATCCGTAGGGTTGCTGACCACCTATGACGACATCCTCCGTCACCCGATGGCAGCTTCTGATATTGAACCACCCCAAAATTGGGGGTTTATGTTGTCCCGAAGTATGTTGTTTTTCCTTCCTTTCGAATCACACTTGGCGCTCAAGTGCTTGCATATGATATACGTGCGTATGTGCCAAGAGCTTATCCCCCACCGCTATTGTCCGATGCAGAGAAACCGTCTCTTGTGTAGCTGGGGTGGGTTTTTTTCGGGAGCATCAGCCTTGAGGGACCGAGCGTGTGTGCCAGGATCAGCTAGAGCCTAAACCTGCTCTTTCCCTGGCCTCCCCCGTGCGAGCATCAGCGTCCCAAACCCCAGACCTCCGGCATCCTCATACCCTATAATACCCTAAACCCTATAAACCCCTAAATCCCCCCGTCCGCCCCCCAACAATCCCACCGAGGCCTGCCCAAGATGTTACGACGCCGGTACCGCCGCTCCATGTGGCCGCCAAAGAATGCGAAGGAGCAGAGCACGTATTTCAGGGGGTCCACCCGGAATCTAAGGGTTTAGGGTTTAGGGTTTAAGACCACGTAACTGCCCTTAGAAGGAAGCATCCCCCTCCACAATATGTTGACCCGGGCTGTCTCGTGGGCACAATGCTGATAGGGCTTAGGGGCTCTTGAGTTTCCAGTCCCTAAACCCTAAAGCCTGGGCCCTTTTTTTAAAGGCTTTAGGGTTTAGGGTTTTGGGCTTGCGTTCCCCCGAGCCCGGCTGCCGAAGAAGAAGCGAATCCTGCTTCGGGGGAAGTTCCGGGCGTGTGGGCTTGTGGGTTTCTAGGTTTGTGGGGGTTTAGGGTTTAGGGTATGGGGCTTACTTCTAGTCCTTCCTCATGAACCGCTTGAGGGCGGACACATGTTTATGAGTTTTTGGGGCTGGGGCTTAGGGACGGGTGGCAAGACAAGCCCGAAACCCTAAACCCTGGACCCTGGACCCTAAAACTTAAGCCCCAAACAAATGGCTTCCGTAGCCGCCGCAGAGGACCTGAATCTCCAGCGGTGCGACTGGGGCCGCAGACAAGAAGGGGTTGGGGTTTCGGGTCAAGGCCCTTCTAGGTTCCCAAAAGATTTAGGGGCCATACTGCTCGCAGGTATTTGCGACCCAAAAAGGGGCTCCTAATTTGTAGGGAACTTGCTCGGATTGTGGTGATGGCGAGACATTGGGGGCGAACTGAGCCCGAATTGGGACTAGATACCCTATAATTCCCGCATACCAGAACGCGTTCGAGCGCGTCTGCTGCTGGTCTAATCATGCACCCCCTTCTGGAACCCTTAAACTGCGAGGATGTTATGATATTGCTAATATCACCGAGACTGATAATTAGTCGAATAGAGACATGTGAAGAGAATCTTGGCGCGAGATTTCGACCGTCCCAAACCAAAGTGAACCCCCAAATTGGGATCACATGCCCTGTGTTGCGATAATGTCTGTGGGTAGGAGATATGGACCATATATGCCAATTTGGGTACATCTAGTCCGCAGGAATGTCCCTCCCTCAAATGCACCTTTCAGTGCCTTTCAGACTTCTTCGAGCGAACTTCAGCCTTCAAGGTCTGCAGAATTTCTTGAAACCGTGGCCCAAGCACGCCTAGCGAAAACCCCGCAGAGGCACATGCTATCAGAAAAGATATTAATATATCATCTCATGTCCTTGCAAAGACTGCAACCGCAAATCCCGCCCCATTTTTGTCCTCAAGGTTTTTGGGCAGGAGCATGCATGCGTGAGGTGTGCGGTGCGTGCCTTTCCTGGCGAACACCGGCGGCTTCTTCGTGGCGGTTCTCGCCAAAGTGCGAGAGTGGCCGGCCCCCGGCGAGCCCCTGCAATCATCGGCATCGGAGGCATCCTTCTGAGGTCTGACTGAGGCTCTGACCGTAGGAACCACATGAATCCTAAAATCATAGGGCTCATATACCCTATAAATGCCCCATACACTTAGCATAAACTTCCTGATCTTCAATGATCCCGCATGAACTTTATGGGCCAGGAAGGGCAGGTGCAGGCATGCCACGTTTCGGGACCTCCTTGGGGGGGGGGGGGGGCCAACTGAACCCTACCTCATACTACTATGGTGCCTGTTAAGGTATCATGAACCATACAATTTTAGATGCCTTATACTACCATAATACCTATTAAGGTAACATCTGTACTACTATCATTCCTATTGAGGTAGTATGCACCATAAACCCTGTTAGGCTTCATTAGGTCCCCAACCCACTGCATGCCTCCATTCTCACCATTGATCTAGCTTGGGAACCAAATGAGGCTAAAATTGTTTATGGTT
Source organism: Symbiodinium natans (assembly GCA_905221605.1). Taxonomy (NCBI): domain Eukaryota; class Dinophyceae; order Suessiales; family Symbiodiniaceae; genus Symbiodinium; species Symbiodinium natans. The sequence goes on along the minus strand of CAJNDS010002711.1, from coordinate 255,917 downwards.
CATCTACCCTACTAGGAAGCTTTTTAGTATAAGGTATATAAGGGTTTGTGGTTCATATACCATAATCTGAAGGAAGTTTAGAAGTAGAAGGAAAATGAATCCCCCCCATTTTTCAGGGCTCATTCGGTCCGCAAGGCAGGGTAGCCTCTGGGAAAGGCATACGCCGGAGTCGCTCGCAACGAGCCTGCGGCGACGCTGTCACAAGTGCTGCCCGAGGCCCATGGGACTTGTGGGCGAAGTAATGGGGGTCCACATGCAGTTACCGTGGCGCTTGGAACATCTGGGTGGTTGTCACGGTCCCTTTTTGGATCCCTAGTATAACAGGGCACCTAATATTTAGTGTACCCCCAAAGGGATCATAATTTTGACAGCCACCCTTGTAGATTGGATGGCATCTCTTGGGACAGTCATCTCCCGGAGATCGCAAGATAAAACCCTTTCCTTTAGGGTTTAGGGTTTAGGGTTTAGGCTCCTGTCGGTGCTTCTGGGCCAGAAGCGCCAGGAGACTGCTACCTACCTTGTACTACGACAATTCCTATTCAGGCACATGAACCATAAGCCCTTTTAGGGTTCATCTGGTCCCCAAGGTTTCCCCCCCCCCCCCCCAACGCCTATACCCGTCTGAGCTTTGTACGATTGCCCTCTCGAAAGCCTTCATAAACTCTGCCCTCCTTCTCAATAAGCATGCCCATGAGGTTGGTCCCTTACCTTCTTTAAAGGATTCTGAAGTATGGGCCCTTGAGTTTTCTAGGGTATATAAGGCGCTTTTCTTTTAAGGGGTCCCCTTTCAAGGGCCCATACTAAGGGACCATGTAACTACCCTTCGATGACAGGGACTTGCACGGCGGACCGGCATGGCAGCACTGGAGAGGGGCTTCATCCTAGCACGCGGAGCGCGGACGCCGGGCGCAAACCTGGTGGTATTGGAGACTCTTAGGGCTTAGGGTTTAGGGTTTAGGGCCCTAACCCTGAACACTATACCCTAAGCTTATATAGCCTAAGCATCGGGATGCTATGAAAAATGGCACCTTGGTGGGTTCCGTGAATCTGCTGCATCAATTGAAGATGCATGCCCCAGCCCCCCAACCCCCCTGTGCCAGTTTCCTAAGATTCTAAAAGATGGATGTTGGGTTTTCTAAGGTTGGAACCATGGGCCCTTAGTAGGATCCCTTCCCTTGTTTATAGGGATCTGACGTATGGGTCCTAATTACGTATAGTGTATATAGAAGGGTTATAGAACAAGGGACCCAAACTACTTGGAATGCTAGACCTAGGGCTTCTGGGCTCTAGTTGGTGGCCCTGTGGTGTGCGGCAAGCAAAAAAGCCCTAAGAAACCCTCAGAGAAAAAACCCTGATACCCTTAACCCAAGACCTAAAACCCAAAAACCAGAAAGCCCCCCAAAACCCTCAGAAACTCAACGCCCAAAGCTCCAAACCCCTACGGAGGGCCCTCTAGACCCTATGCCTAAAAACAACACCTAAACCCTAAACCCCAAACCCCAAACCCAGAACATTCTTGACGCTAATCATTATATTGATCTTGATATCACCAAAGTTCCTCACGTTGCTTGTCCTGAGTGGAAGCACCAGGGCATGGCGTGCCACTTTTGCCATGCTCGGTTTAATTTCCTGACTAAATCCGAAAAATTCCTTCGAAAATGCCATAAACCCTCAAAGCTGTCTCAGCGAGAGACAAACGCTTGGTTGGGAGTCCTAGAAGAACAGTGTGCAAAATTGAATGACATCATCACCAAACTGGAAGCATGATATGCCACACATGCTGATTAAAGCATCAGCCGTCTCACTTATATTGATCGCATTGACTTCAAGTCCGTGTCAACCCCAAACCCCAAACCCCAAACTCCAAACCCCAAACCCTAAACCCTAAACCCTAAACCCCACCCAAATGGCGTCCCAGGAAGCTCTTTTACTGCACTCCGAGCCTGGACTCGGCTCTTCGCGTGCCCAGGCACGCCCTGGCCCTTTGAGGAAGGAGCTTAGGGTTTAGGGTTTAGGGTTTAGGGTTTAGGCCCTTTCTCAATATACCTCAAAATTATACAGGGATCCTTCATATGGTTTGAGATACATAGTCCTTAATTAGGGGAGGGGGGGGGTATAACTGTATTGGGCTGTTTGCGTTCTTTTGAAGTTCATCTTGGCCCCCCCAAAAAACGAATGTCAGAAATGCCCTAAACCCGAAACCCTAAACCCTCAACCCAAACCCCGCAGCAGCTCGAAGGCGCAAGCCCCTGTCGCTTGTGGCCGCTGGCGCCTGTTTGGCGCAGGTCGAGGGCGATGAATGGCGGCTCACACCATCAGGTGCGGAGGTTTAGGTCCTTGAGGACCAGATGAAACCTTAAAGGGTTCATGGACTTGTAGTAGTATGCATCCTCAAAGGGGTCTATGGTTCATCTACCTGAATAGGAATTGTCGTAGCATCGGGCAGACTTACGTGACGCCAATTTTTAGGTTTCTTTTTTTGTCCTCAAGGATGGTTTAGGGTTTAGCTCAGATCGGAGCGCTTCATGGGATGTCCATGCGTGTGTGGAATGGGGTCGTGGGCTCTACGTCGCGACGCTGCTGTCCAACATCTCAAGACGGAGTCTTCCTACTGTACGAGGCGAGCAGCTTTCGGGCGCCACCCTGCAAAGGAAGTTGGAAACTTCTAAGGCCTCTAGCACATCCCTGAACCCGAAACTCGAACCCTACTGGACCCAGAGTGGGTCCTGAGCACCCTTTGTTTAGGGTTTAGCTTCAAAAAGGGTGCCCTCTTTATCACTAACCTCTAAACCCTACACCCTAAACCCTCTATCAGGCCTGGAGATCTTCAGCCGGATGTCTGGTCGCAAGGCTGAGGCCAACGTCCGGGCAGCGCAGAAGCATCTGGAGTCGCACCGGTGCCTCGACAATCGTCGGATCTTTCTGGCTGTTTAGGGTTTAGGGTTTAGGGTTAAGGGTTAAGGGTTAGGGTTTAGGGTTCAGGGCAAGCGACATTGTTGGGGACGACATGAACCCTACAAGGGGTTATGGCTTAGATACATGAGAATGGGCATTTGTAGTCGTGTAGGGTATGCGACCCCAACTTTTTGGGGTTCACAAGGTACCCCAAACCCAGCACAAGAACCCCCAAAAAGGGACTCGTTCTTCAGAGAGGGGGCCTTCGCCCGTTCGCAGCGTGGACTAGATTCTTAGATGTGCCCTGAGACAGTTTGTGCCCACCATCTAACATACCCGTTCTGTAGGGACTATACTGGCACAGGGAATATGATCCCAATGTTAGGGCTCGTTTGGTCCTTTATATAAGGCAGGCAATGGGTTGGCTCTGCAAGTAGTTTTCGGGCCGTGTTTTTTCGCAGGCTCAAGTCTTTGGTCCGAGCTGCTTACGGCCCTAAACCTAAACCCTAAACCCTGGCCCTGAACCCTAAACCCTAACACCCCCCCCCCCCCCCCCCGAAAACACTGGTTCGCTATGGCCAAGTACGTTTGGGTTGGGGATGTTCGTTGAGGCTCAGAGCCAGGGCACCCATCAATCTCAAACCCTGCTAGCGTAGAAACCCGCACCAAACACCGTGGTTATACTATACTATACTATACTGTATTATATTGTATCATATTATCTTATGATATATTTTATTTGTTTTTAATAGTATGATATATTTCATACACACCAGCTCCAGGTGCACGAGTTGTGGTGAGGATCGGCCTGCCAGCGCCTTCTCAAGGTTGGACAGGTTTAGGGGTTTTAGGGGTGTTAGGGGGTTTAGGGGGTTTAGGGGATTTAGGGGGTTTTGGGGGGTTTGGGGGGGTTTAGGGGGTTTAGGGGGTTTAGGGTCACCAGGGTGTCAATGGGGCTCCGAATGCAGGGAATGTTGCCGAATGCGCTTCGTTTCGTATGTGTTGTCTAGGGTCAGGGGGTTTTAGGGTTGTTCTTGCTAATGATAAACAACCACACGTCACACGTTGCCCGGCTCTGCTCGACTTCTGGCCTATACCCCAAGAATACCGCACTTCTGAAACTTCCGCAACCCGCACGCTTCCAGAAAGGCCCGTTGGTTTCCTGTCAGAGGGCCCCTTTTGCTTTTCAAGGATCGTATCCTTGCGGCCTGTCGCCCCCATACTCCACCGCGAGCTTGTTCTACATTCGAAGTCCTCCCCTTGAGGATGGGCAAATCAAATTCCTACAAGGGGCCCTTTCCCGAAACAAATCCTCGTGGCCCTTGCCAGGAAGATGCTCACGCGTCCACCGACCAAAAGAAAGTGCAGCGACTGCGTGCAGCAAAAGAAACGTGCTCTATGCAAGGACACACTAGGGCTTCATACGCGTCAGCAGTACCCGCCCCCCCCCCCTCCGGGTTCATGGTGGGTTTTGGACTCAGGGTTGAGGGGTTAGGCTGTAGGGTGTGGGATTTTAGAGGTTAGGCTGTAGGGTTTAGGGCCAGGGTTTTCACTCTGACTCCCCCCGCCATGGTTCATGGTGTTAGGTTTCAGGGCAAAGTATTCTGGAGTTTCTGCGGTTCGTGGTGGGTTTAGGGTTCGCTTTAGGGTTCAGGGTTGAGGGTTAAGGTTTCGGGTTTCTGTTTTCTTACCCTGTGTCTCGTGATGGGCTTAGGTTTTAATTAGCGTTTAGGGATTTGGCTTGGGTTTCGGTTTAGGGTTTCCCCTCTCCGGGCCCTCTCCCCCCCCCCCCCCCGGAGGTTTGTGGTGGGTTTAGGGTTATATACAGTCAGGGCTTGCCATCGAGAAGGGGTGCCAGAACACGAAGCGCGGACGCATGTAGGGCCTATCGCAAAGTGAGGCACGGCGTCGTGCTGCAACATCTTGAGCCAGCCATTGGACTTGTGCCCTAAACTGGTTCAACACAAGCCTAAACCCTAAGCTGCAGCTCTGTGCCGAAAGCCTCGCAGTAGCGTTATGTTGCGTGAGTCGATTCAACCACGCAGTAGCAGCCTGGGTCAGCGACAAGAACTTGGATTGTCACCGTAGTAAAGTAGTGTCGATGGTACTACGCACTTTGTTACAGCACCACGGCGTCCAGGCATACAAGCAAGCACTAGGCCCCACTAGGCCACTAGACACTGATGGGCACGTTCTTCCAAGGCGCTGATGCACCAGGTCCACCACCGCTGTGCCACCCCCCACCTCTCGTCGAATTGTCTCCGGAGCACTACAGTGACCTTCTCACGGGTCAGGTGAAGTGCTGGTTCGAGGATCGCGGGTTCGGATTCATCACGCCGGAAGGCGGAGCGGAGGATGTTTTCGTTCACAAGTCGGTGCTTAAGGATGGGCAAAGCCTCATTGTGGACAGTTCCGTCATGTTCGACCTCACCTATGATCCAGACCGACGACGCTTCCAGGCCACGCGCTGCTTCGGCGCAACCTTGCCTCCAGATGAGGTTAGCCAAAGTCGGGTACCCCGCAAGGGGCCCTTCTGCTTGACCGATCCGTGGGAGGCGCTGTATTCCACATGTGGTGCGGAACACCTCCGGATAAACCCGCATGGCTTGGTTTCCGTGCCGAAGGCAGCCGCCTCTGTCAAACCTGCAAGCGAAACCGCTGCCTCACGTGCTGAAGATGCTGTTGATGCTGAGCTCCCTGCCGCCCCCAAAGAGAAGGCGAAGAAGGAATCAAAAGCAACCTCGATTTATGACTTCTTCCAGGATGATGAGCAGATGCTGTGACCGAGCAGCAGGCTTACTGGTCATTGAGGATCCTTACAAAGAAGGGACAGCGTTCCCCAGACAACCTCTGCTTCATTGGGATACGCATCCTGTACAAAGTCCGCGTCGGAATTGCGGAAAGAAAAGAGAGAGAGGCTGCAGATCTCGGACGCCTTTGTTTAGGGTTTAGGGCTTAGGTTTTAGGGTTTAGGGTTAGAAAGAATCCGGCCAAGGTGTGATTCTCAAGCGCGCTAGGGTCTGGGCGACAACTGTAGATTGCGCGTTGCGAAGGAGGTGTTGTGCTGCCAGTGGCTTTCGGAATCGTTTTCGGTGGCTCAGGGTCTCCTAAACCCTAAACCCTAAACCCTAATTCCGTACGTTGAGCTAAACAGAGCTCAACAGGGGTTGAAGGGGCTTAGGGCTTACGAATGTGAGCCTCAGGAGTGTTTCCCGACTCAGGCAGTTGCATAGCGCGGGTTCAAAAAGAGGTGTGTTGCGGGCTCGCATTTTGGCAAGCCCCGGGCAGTAAGGTCCCCTGCGAAGCAACCCGACATGGCGGGCGTCCGGGGCCTGGACTTTCTGGTGAGATGATGGAGGGTTCTGGCTCTACGTAAGTTGTGGGCTCTCTTTTTTGGTAGCTGTCAAAGAAGTAGCCGAAATTCTGAGAAAGATACAGGAAGAGAGACCCCATCCCAACGCTAAACCCTAAACCCTATTACCCCACCCCCCCCCGCAAAAAAAAGAGAAACAAACACAAAAACACAAACACACAGATAGACAGATAGACAGACAGACACAGACAGACACAGACAGACGCAGACAGACAGAGACAGACAGAGACAGACAGAGACAGACAGAGACAGACAGACAGACAGACAGACAGACAGACAGAGAGAGAGAGAGCCACATCAAAAAAAGAAACCATACCTCCGGCTCTCATCGCCAGACAGTAGTCTTTCTAGCCCGAAGCTCGCAAGAATTCGAGCATTCTATGCCTTAAGGCACCCTACAACAAAAGACATTATAGAGAGAGAGAGAGAGCAAACATCTATCTATCTATCTATATATATATATACATGCGTACGTGTATATATGTGTGCATATGCAGATTAATATACAAAGCTCCGGACTCCACCATCATTTGGGAGAGCCTCCGAAGTAGACCAAGGAAACCCAGTAGAAGCCAGGAGGGGCCAAAGGGGAGGTTGAACCCCCCCCCACCACCCTAGGGGTTTGCTGGTTTCGCGATACTAAGTGAGATGATACGTTAGGGTTTGCTGGTTTGGGGAAACTAAGTAAGATGAGAGAATCACAACAACGATCTTGGCTGGGGCTTTTCTAGGTTCACGGGCAGGTAAACCCTGAGAGCCTTGACAGCTGAAACCCCGAACGCCCTAAAGAGTTCAGGATTTAGGATTAAATGGGGTTTAGGGTTTAGGGCTTAGGGTTTGCAACCAGACTTGGTTCAAAAAGGGTTTAGGCAACCCAAAATGCCAAACCCTAAGCCCTCAGGCGGGCGACTTCCCCGTGGAAGGTGAGTTCAGGCCTCAGGCTTTGAAGAGCCGCGGTTTCCTGATGTGTGGGACGCTTGGGGACCAGATGAACCCTGGAAGGGTTTACGGTTCATCTACCTCAATATAGGAATTCTCGTGGTATAGTGCATGACCCCGATTCTAGGGGAGAAGGGAAAGGGCGGGAAAGGTTGAGGGCTTAGGGTTCCTGGGAGCAACGGGCATTCTGTGATTTTGCCGGAATCCTCGTTGCAAAAGGGCTTTGGCGGGCGGAGGGGGGCGGTTGATCTAGCAACGATTCGAAAGTGCAGGGTACAGTGGTGCCAAGCCTTGGATTCAATGTTTAGGATGCAGTTTGTGGTTTCCTGATGTTCCCGTGCTTCAGGGATTGTAGCATAAGGGATTCCGCAGGGTTTTGGATGTATACAAGACCTGGCACCTTTCTTCGAGTGCTGAAGCCTTTTCTGTTGGGATTGCGGTGCGGTCGAGGAGCCTTAGTCAACTTTGCCAGCTGTGGAATGTCGAGGTTCCGCAGCGGTACCCTTTTTTCTTCTTTTTTTTTTTTTTTGGGGGGGGGGGGGGGGGGGGGGCGGGTCCGTGTTGTGAACCCCATTGAGCAAGAACGATGGGTTTCCCTTCTCTTTTGCTAGGTCACTTGTTGGTTCGAATTGCCGAAATCCTATCAGCTGCTAGCCCCTCTAACCCTACAGAAATCAACTAGGTATATTCTTGAAAATTCGTGGCCCGACTATAATCCGCATAAACGACTGTTAGTAGGGGGCCCCCGAAACGATGGCCGAGGACGGAGACGCCTCGCTCCGCCAGCCCCTCTGCGGCCAGCCGGTCTCCGGCCCACACCGCCCAAGAGGTGACCGGCGCTTGATGGTATATGGAGATAGAAAAATCATGCAGATCATAAGAAGACTCATCAGAGTAATAATATGTATACAGAAAAATCTATAGATCAACAGAACACTCATAATGGCAATGTATGTATATAAAAAATCCTATACATCATGAGCACAATCAGAATATAGTAGTAGTAGTAGTAGTAGTAGTAGTAGTAGTAGTAGTAGTAGTAGTAGTAGTAGTAGTAGTAGTAGTAGTAGTAGTAGTAGTAGTAGTAGTAGTAGTAGTAGTAGTAGTAGTAGTAGTAGGTAGTAGTAGTAGTAGTAGTAGTAGTAGTAGTAGTAGTAGTAGTAGTAGTAGTAGTAGTAGTAGTAGTAGTAGTAGTGGTAGTAGTAGTAGTGGTAGTGGTAGTGGTAGTGGTAGTAGTAGTAGTAGTAGTAGTAGTAGTAGTAGTAGTAGTAGTAGTAGTAGTAGTAGTAGTAGTAGTAGTAGTAGGAGTAGGAGTAGCAGTAGTAGCAGTAGTAGTAGTAGTAGTAGTAGTAGTAGGAGTAGGAGTAGGAGTAGGAGTAGGAGTAGCAGTAGTAGCAGCAGTAGTAGTAGTAGTAGTAGTAGTAGTAGTAGTAGTAGTCGTCGTGGTGGTGGTGGTGGTAGTAGTAGTAGCAGTAGTAGTAGTAGTAGTAGTCGTCGTGGTGGTGGTGGTGGTAGTAGTAGTAGCAGTAGTAGTAGTAGTAGTAGTAGTAGTAGTAATCATATTGGATCAGTCAGGGCCATCGATGTGCGCCTTTCAGGGGGGTTGCTCCGGGCATCTTTAGCTTTGGAGGGTCCAGGCTCACCTTTTGGGACCACATGTATGACTCGTTTTGGGGTTCATTTGGTCCCCTAAGGTTTAGGGTTCAGGGTTTAGGGTTTAGGGTTTAGGGTTTGAAAGACAGGCCGGCTTCTTTCAAAGGCGATTTGCTGTGGGCTGGGCACGTTCGAGGCTACAGTCGGCACTGACGCGTCCGTGAGTTTGCGCAGCACTCGCTCTCCCGACTGCTTTAGCAGAGGCTCAAGACAACCCAACTTGAGCTACGGGCAGACAGCCCCTTCCGTGTCCTTCTCCTGCAGTTGTCCATTAGCTGTGTGTACCTATAGCAATAGCTTGTCCCCCCTTGGTGCACTGCTGTGACTCGTCACTTGCCCCGGACTTGTGATTCACCTTCCTGCCAGAGCTCTTCGGAGACGCCGAAGAGCGCTCCTTCTTCTAACTTTTGCATTCGGGACGCCATGTGGAGCCTCCTGGGCCTGTATTTTATTTGCGCCGCGCGGGCGGCGACTGCACCCTCAGCCAGTTGTGAAGAAGCCTCGGGGACTTGCTGGAAGTCGGCGACGCTGGCAGAAGAGGTCCGGGAGACGGGGCTTTCGATGGTGCAGCGAGGGCGGGTACGACAGAGGGCAAAGAAGCCCTGGGAAGCTTGGAGAGGTTGGGAGGAATTGGAGGGTTCTTGGGAGGGGACTCAACAAGTTTGCGCCTTGACGTTTGCGTCTCTGCAATGGCATGTGCAGATGTAGGGGTGGACTGTGCTTGCTGCATGATTCAGTACCTTGCCAACGCGCATGTGCTTTCCTAAGCGGACGAACTTCTGCCCAAACGTTCAGCACGTCGTCACAGGCAAGCCTTGACCAACTAAGGAGACGCTCCGATTCACCGCAGTGGCATACCACAAGTCGGGCGTCTTCCTCATGCAGGCTCGGAAGATCACCCTCCACCTATCCACGGTAGATTGGCATCAATCTTTGAATATTGCTAGAAATAATATGCTTTATCTGGCTTGGTGCCAAGGGAGTAACCCCCCAAGAAGGGGCTTAGGGTATAGTTGAGGGTATCTTCATTTTATGAAGAGGCCAGTGCTGGTCCCTGTGAGACGGGTGACCCTATCGTATCTATCATTCGGGCTCGTCACGCAGCACTTTTCCATTGAACATACAACCGAATCATTGCAAGAGAATCATACATATATGTTTCAGACGTCGCTGTTCTTCGCATGCCACGAAGCTTTCGGAGCTAGTCTGCATCCCACTCTTCACGGCCTCTGCGCCATATCACAGCAAACCCTAGGCCCTACACCCGAAGCCCTAAACCCTAAACCCTAAACCCTAAACCCTAAGTATGTGCAGAAGCATTCTCTCTTCAGTTGCCCCGTGGAGCTGGGCCAGACGAGTAGCAAAACAGGAGCCTCAAGCCCACAACCGCTCGCAAAGCCTTTCTGGTCCAGCCCTGAACCCTAAACCCTAAACCCATAAACCCTACACCCCAAAACTTCCCCGGCCAGCCTCTTAAAAAAACAACATGAATCTCCAAGTAGCCCTAAACCCTAAACCCTACAAACCTTCAGTGCCTTTCAGGAGCTGCAGAACTTCATCTTCGGGGTCCTTGGGGCTCCAGACTCGGCCATCGGGAAATGGCAGCAGCCGTGCTTCAACGAGACTGCCTGGGAAGTGGGTTTAGGTTGTGGGGTGCAGGGGGGCTGGGCAGAAAGGGCAGCAGTCGAGTCCCTTGTGAAAAGGGTTTTGGCTTTAGGGTTTAGGGCAAGCAAGGGTTGAGGGAAGTGAAGTGCGCGGGGTTGAGGGGTTGAGGGAGAGGGGTTCAGTCGAGTTCAGGGCGGGCGGCTCTTGCCATGAACGTTGTGCAGATTTTTGGGAGCCTTGAGCCACAGCCATTGCCAGAGGGCGGCCACACCGAAACCCTAAACCCTAAACCCTAAACCCTAAACCCGCAGAATCGCCAGCGCAGGATCATCTACAACGAGGAGTGGTGCAAGCCTCGCGGCCTGCGTTATTGCTTCTCTCACAGTGTTGTCTCGACTTTGCGTAGACCCGTGGGAGCCCTAAACCCTAGACCCTAAACCCTAAAGCCTAAACTTTTTTCTCCCTTGTGGGATCTCCTCTTAAGCGCTCGAACTCTCAGTGTGCGGGCCGAGTGAACCCTTAAGAAATCGGGGTCAGGCGCCCCTCTGCACTCCTACACAAGAGACTTCCCTTAGTAGTAGAGTAGGTAACCTTGAGCTGTTTTGGGTTAATATATTCCCCTTAGAATCCCAAAACCTGTAAGTGGGGTACATGGTCCATAAACCCTTCCATCCAGGGAGGATGTAGCGTTGAATGGAAAGCGTAGAAGTCCGAAACCCTAAACCATACCTAACCTTGTGGCGAGTGTGGGAGCCGAAACCCTAAACCCCAAACCCTAACCCCCAAACCCCAATCCTAAACCCTAAACCCCAAACCCCTAAACCCGAAACCCTAAACCCCTAAACCCTAAACAAGTCAACTCCAGGCACCACGACGCGCCCATCCGAACGTTGGTGGACATCTATGGCCCGGACTTGGACAAGCCACCTGGTCGCACAAACCCTTTAGGGTTTAGGGTTTGGGGTTAGGGGTTAGGGTTTAGGGTTTAGGGTTTACCCTAAAACCCTGAACGGAGTGGTTCGTCCTTCTATGCGGGCGCCAGCACAAACCCTGAACCCTAAATCCTAACTTTCCGTCTGCTCGGCAGTGTGGACAAAAACCTATTCCCTCAATCTAGGGCTCGGAGTCGGAACAGCACAAGCGCTGAGTTCATCTCCCTTAGAGGAGTTTGCCATGTCTTTTTTCCCAGCGGTTTCGGCCCATTCCATAATCAAAGGTAGTGACTGCCCTTGCGGTTTATGGGATTGGTTTTTTAAGCTAACAGAATAATTTCATGATATCTATATCTATATATATATATATATATTTATATCGAAAAACAATATGTCAATCTGACAATGTTGTTTACTAAAGAATAACCTACCCCAAATTATATAGCAATAAAGGTCCCAGCAAGACAACTAGGATACCAGCAAAAGGTATCTAGGATACCACTTTGTCAGGGTTTCAAAGTTTAGGGTTGCTTTTCCAAGCCTTAAGGGTTTCTTTTCGGAGCCTTAACAGGCACACCAGGGTTTAGGGCACTTTGGGGTTGAAAGTTCAGGGTTTCGAGATTAGGGAATCCTCAGGCACCCTCCCAATTTCAAGAACAAACAACCTAAACCACTCCTGACCACAGAACCCTAGACCTAGCCCCAAAACCCTGAAATCAAACTTCAAAGCCAAACCCCTCCCCCTAGCACAGTCTGGCCGTCTTTTGCAGGAGCAGATGTTATCCGCGTCTTTCTTTTTTAAGGTTATCTGCGTCTTTAGTTTTGGGTTGTCTGCGTCTTTTTGTTCTGGGATATCTGCGTGTTTTTTAGGGTGGTTTTCCTGCAGGGCATCACACTTTTGGCTTCCACAGAGGGTTATCTGCGTCTTTTTTTTGAAGCGTAATCTGCGTCTTTTTCCGGGTTTGGTGTTTAGGCTTAGGGTTTAGGGGTTTGGGGTTTAGGGTTTAGGGGTTAGGGTTTAGGGTTTAGGGTTTTTGTAGGGGTAGGGGTCAGGGTTTGTTTTGGGGGGTTTAGGGTTTAGGGTTTAGGGTTTAGGGTTTAGGGTTTAGGGTTTAGGGTTTAGGGTTTAGGGTCGTGGGTTAGGGTTTGTTTAGGGTTTAGGGTTTAGGGTCGTGGGTTTTAGGTTTAGGGTTTAGGGGTTTTGGGGTGGGTTTGGGGGTTAGGGTTTGTAGGGTTTAGGGTTTTAGGTTTAGGGTTTAGGGTTTTTAGGGTTTAGGGATTTAGGGCTTAGGGTATAGGGTTTTAGGGTTTAGTTGTATGTTTTAGGGTTTAGGGTTTGGATGTGAAGTTTGGGCTTTAGGGTGTTTAGGGTATAGGGTTTAGGGTTTAAGTAGGGTTCAGGGTTTAGGGTTTAGGGTGTTTAGGGTTTTAGGGTTTAGGGTCTAGGGTTTTGGGGTTTAGGGTTGTGTTTTTAACGTTTGGGGTTTAGGGTGTAAGGTGGGGCTTTAGGGTGTTTAGGGTTTAGGGTTTAATTAGGGTTCAGGGTTTATGGTTTAGGGTTCAAGGTTTAGGGTTTAGGGTTTAGGGTTTGTTTTGGGGGGGTTTCGGGTCGAGGGTCGTGGGTTTAGGGTTTAGGGGTTCAGGGGTTTAGGGGTTTCGGGGTTTATGCGTTTAGGGTTTAGGGGTTGGGGGTTAGGGTTTTTAGGGTTTAGGGTTTTTAGGGTTTAGGGTTTTTAGGGTTTAGGGTCAGGTTTAGGTTTTTTTTTAGGGTTTAGGGTTTAGGGTATAAGGTTGGGCTTTAGGTTGTTTAGGGTTCAGGGTTTAGGGTTTAAGTAGGGTTTAGGGTTTAGGGTTTGGTTTAGGGCTTAGGGTGTAAGGTTGGACTTTAGGGTGTTTAGTGTTTAGGGTTTAGGGTTTAAGTACGGTTTAGGGTCTAAGGTTTCGGGGGTTTCGCAGGGTTTTTAGGTTTTGGGGTAGAGGGTTTATGGTCTAGGGTTTAGGGCTTTTTGGGTTTAAGGTTTAGGGTTTAGGGTTTAGGGTCTAGGGTTTAGTGTTTAGGGTTTAGGGCTCCCTGCTATCTGGGAGGAAGCCAATGTGTAAGGTTGGACTTTAGGGTGTTTAGGGTTTAGGGTTTAATTCGGGTTTAGGGTTTAGGGTGTAAGGTTGGACTTTAGGGTGTTTAGGGTTTAGGGTTTAATTAGGGTTTAGGGTTTAAGGTTTAGGGTTTAGGGTTTAGGGTTTGTTTTGGGGGTGTTTCGGGTTGAGGGTTTAGGGTCGTGGGTTTTGGGTTTAGGGTTTAGGGGTTGAGGGGTTCAGGCGCTTAGGGTTTAGGGGTTGGGGGTTAGGGTTCTTTGGGTTTAGGGTATAGGGCTTCGGGTTTTCGATTAAGGTTTAGGGTTTAGGGTTTAGGGTTGAGGGTTGAGGGTTGAGGGTTGAGGGTTGAGGGTTGAGGGTTGAGGGCTTCCTGGTATCTGGGAGGAAGCCAATGTGTAAGGTTCGGCTTCAGCGTGTTTGGGGTTTGGGGTTTAGGTTTTAATTAGGGTTTAGGGTTTAGGGGGGTCGGGTTTGTTTTTTGGGGTTTAGGGGTTTAGGGATGCTGGCTTCTGGCTACAGTTAGGGCTGCTTCCCTCCCAGTAGCTTCAGGAGAACAAAAAGACACGGAGAACGCCCACAAACACCACCGAGGCAGCTGTTCCTCGATACAGCCGAAAAAAAAACAGAGGCAAAAAAGACACAGGTAACGCAATATCAAAAGACACAGATAACGCCAAAAAAAAGACACGGATCACCCCCTTTCCGTCTTGCAGACCTATTTTGGATATTACATATGGACAGTATATACTATGAGTGTGATTCTATATAGGACTGCAAGACAGCAAGACTGAAAACTGCTCACAAACGCGTGAATTACTAATTAGTAATTCAGAAACAGCTGCTCCTCACCATACAGAGCTTTAGGCCCTATAAGCCCTAAACCTGAAACCCCGTTTATAATTCGGTACTAGGGCTTCAGTTCAATGTATTATCGAGCCTTTCATCAAAAAGAGAGAGAGAGAGAGAGAGAGAAGGGTCTTAGGGTTTTAAACCCTCAACCCCAAACCAAAACCCTAAATTTAAACCCATTCTTATGTGGGGACACTAGGGTTTTGGTTTAGGGCGCCGGAAAGACAACTGGTTGTACTACTACTTTTACTACTACTCTAAACCCTAAACCTAAACACCGAATTAAAACCCTGCTTATGTTGGGACACGAGGGTTTCGGCTTAGGCGCCAGAAAGACAATTGGTGGTACTGCTACTCGTATTCCTACCCTAAACCCTAACCTAAACCCCCAAATTTAGACCCTTTTTTTAGGTTGGGACACTAGGGTTTTGGTTTAGGATGCCAGAAAGGCAACTGGTGGTACTGGTACGACTACGACAACCCTAAACCCGAACCTAAACCCTGCAAATTTAAGCTCTTTTTATGTTGGGACACTAGGGTTTCGGTTTCGGGCGCAAGAAAGACAGCCGATGGTACTGCTACTTTGCTGCTACTCCTCCTCCTGCTGCTGCTGCTGCTGCTAGTGCTGCATGATGGTCTTGTTTGGGCGTCGTTGTGTTTTGGTTGTTTCGGCGACGTCTTCCTCATCATCAGCGTGGCCCCTGGATTCCCGAAGCCCCTCCCTCCAAGATTTTTCTTGTCATCATCAGCGTGGCCCCTGGATTCCCGAAGCCCGTTTGGCAGAGCGAGTCGGGAATCTACCTCTAGATTCCCGACTCGCTTTGGACCGGGTGGAACTTCCAGAAGTCCCTTTGGGCCACGTCGGTCCAAAGGGACTTCTGGAAGTTCCACCCGGTCCAAAGCGAGTCGGGAATCTAGAGGTAGATTCCCGACTCGCTTTGGGCCGGTTCGCTGCCAAACGGGCTTCGGGAATCCAGGGGCCACGCTGATGATGACAAGAAAAATCTTGGAGGGAGGGGCTTCGGGAATCCAGGGGCCACGCTGATGATGAGGAAGACGTCGCCGAAACAACCAAAACACAACGACGCCCAAACAAGACCATCATGCAGCATTAGCAGCAGCAGCAGCAGCAGCAGCAGGAGGAGGAGTAGCAGCAGTAGTAGCAGTACCATCGGTTGTTTTCTTGCGCCCGAAACCGAAACCCTAGTGTCCCAACATAAAAAGAGGCTAAATTTTCAAGGTTTAGGTGGAAGACAACTGGCACCCTAAACCAAAACCCTAGTGTCCCAACCTAAAAAAAGGGTCTACATTTGGGGGTTTAGGTTAGGGTTTAGGGTAGGAATACGAGTAGCAGTACCACCAATTGTCTTTCTGGCGCCTAAGCCGACACCCTCGCGTCCCAACATAAGCAGGGTTTTAATTCGGTGTTTAGGTTTAGGGTTTAGAGTAGTAGTAAAAGTAGTAGTACCACCAGTTGTCTTTCCGGCGCCCTAAACCAAAACCCTAGTGTCCCCACATAAGAATGGGTTTAAATTTAGGGTTTTGGTTTAGGGTTGAGGGTTTAAAACCCTAAGACCCTTTTCTCTCTCTCTCTCTCTCTCTCTCTCCCGCTCTCTCTCTTTTTGATGAAAGGCTCGATAATACATTGAACTGAAGCCCTAGTGCCGAATTATAAACGGGGTTTCAGGTTTAGGGATTATAGGGCCTAAAGCTCTGTATGGTGAGGAGCAGCTGTTTCTGAATTGCTATGTGAGCAGTTTGCAGTCTTGCTATCTTGCAGTCCTATATAGAATCACACTCATAGTATATACTGTCGTTTTTTTCTCGCGTTATCTGTGTCTTTTATTTTGCGTTACCTGTGTCTTTTTTGCCTCTGTTTTTTTTCGGCTGTATCGAGGAACAGCTGCCTCGGTGGTGTTTGCGGGCGTTATCCGTGTCTTGTTGTTCTCCTGAAGCTACTGGGAGGGAAGTAGCCCTAACTGTAGCCAGAAGCCAGCATCCCTAAACCCCTAAACCCCAAACAACAAACCCTGAACCCTAAACCCTAAACCCTAAACCCTAAACCCTAATTAAAACCTAAACCCCAAACCCCAAACACCCTAAAGCCGAACCTTACACATTGGCTTCCTCCCAGATACCAGGAAGCCCTCAACCCTAAACCCTAAACCCTGAACCCTGAACCCTAAACCCTAAAAACCCTAAACCTTAATCGAAAACCCGAAGCCCTCTACCCTAAACCCAAAAACCCTAACCCCCAACCCCTAAACCCTAAGCGCCTGAACCCCTCAACCCCTAAACACTACACCCAACACCCACGACCCTAAACCCTCAACCCGAAACACCCCCAAAACAAAACCTAAACCCTAAACCCTAAACCCTAAACCTTAAACCCTAAACCCTAATTAAACCCTAAACCCTAAACACCCTAAAGTCCAACCTTACACCCTAAACCCTAAACCCTTATTAAACCCTAAACCCTAAACCCTAAAGTCCAACCTTACACATTGGCTTCCTCCCAGATACCAGGGGGCCCTCAACCCTAAACCCTAAACCCTAAACCCCAGACCCTAAACCCTAAACCCTAAAAACCCTAAACCCTATACCCTAAACCCTAAACACCCTAACCCCCAAGCGAAACCCCCGAAACATTAAACCCTAAACCCTAATTAAACGCTAAACCCTAAACCCTAAACACCCTAAAGTCCAACCTTACACCCTAAGACCTAAACCAAACCCTAAACCCTAAACCCTACTTAAACCCTAAACCCTGAACCCCCAAACAACCTTAAGCCCAACCTTATACCCTAAACCCTAAACCAACACAACCCTAAACCTAACCCTAAACCCTAAAAACACTAAACCCTAAACCTAAAACCCTAAACCCTATACCCTGAACCCTAAAAACCCTAACCCCCAACCCCCAAACCCTAAACGCTTAAACCCCTAAACCCCTAAACCCTAAACCCTAAACCGCACGACCCTCGAACCCCGACCCCGACCCCCCCCCCCCCCCCCCCCCCCCAAACAAAAAAAAAACAAACCCTAAATCTTGAAACCTAAACCCTAAACCCTGAACCCTAATTAAACCCTAAATCCGAAACCCTAAACACCCTAAAGCCCAACCTTACACCCTAAACCCCAAACCTTAAAAACACAACCCTAAACCCCAAAACCCTAGACCCTAAACCCGAAACCCTAAAAACCCTGAACACCCTAAACCCCAAAACCCTAAACCCTGAACCCTAATTAAACCCTAAACCGTATACCCTAAACACCCTCAAGCCCAACCTTCACACCCAAACCCTAAACCCTAAAACATACAACCCTAAACCCTAAAACCCTATACCCTAAGCCCTAAATCCCTAAACCCTAAAAACCCTAAACCCTAAACCTAAAACCCTATACCCTAAACCCTACAAACCCTAACCCCCAAACCGACCCCAAAACACCTAAACCCTAAACCTAAAACCCACGACCCTAAACCCTAAACCCTAAGCACCCAGAACAAACCCTAACCCACGACCCTAAACCCTAAACCCTAAACCCTAACCCCCCAAAACAAAACCCTGACCCCTACCCCTACAAAAACCCTAAACCCTAAGCCCTGACCCCTAAACCCTAAACCCTATCCAAACCCCTAAACCCTAAGCCTAAACCCCAAACCCGGAAAAAGACGCAGATTACGCTTCAAAAAAAAGACGCAGATAACCCTCTGTGGAAGCCAAAAGTGTGATGCCCTGCAGGAAAACCACCCTAAAAAACACGCAGATATCCCAGAACAAAAAGACGCAGACAACCCAAAACTAAAGACGCAGATAACCTTAAAAAAAGAAAGACGCGGATAACATCTGCTCGTGCAAGACGGCCAGACTGTGCTAGGGAGAGGGGTTTGGCTTTGAAGTTTGATTTCAGGGTTTTGGGGCTAGGTCTAGGGTTCTGTGGTCAGGGAGTGGTTTAGGTTGTTTGTTCTTGAAATTGGGAGGGTGCCTGAGGATTCCCTAATCTCGAAACCCTGAACTTTCAACCCCAAAGTACCCTAAACCCTAGTGTGCCTGTTAAGGCTCCGAAAAGAAACCCTTAAGGCTTGGAAAAGAAACCCTAAACTTTGAAACCCTGAACTCTAAACCCTAAAGGTTTAAGTAAGGTTTAGGCGTGCTTCAAGGGTTTCGGCTTTAAGGTTCTCAAAACAGGCTCAAAGTGGTATCCTAGATACCTTTTGCTGGTATCCTAGTTGTCTTGCTGGGACCTTAATATCCGAATAATAGTGTACAAAACCATCTGATAAGGCAAAAAGCGCAACGATATTTAAACGAAGCATGCAGGTAATATTTCTAATACCAATATAGCATAAATAGAAGTAGTATAGCAGCACATTATGCCAATATCATGGTAACCAGTTACAACTGTACTTGTAGCCCACTTATACGCCCCTTAAGTGCCCTAATATGGCTAAAACTTCGGTTACAAGTACAGCTACAATGGGTTAATAAGTCCCATGAACCTTCAAGTAGTGCCCTAAACCCTAAACCCTAAACACAGTGGGGTTGAGGGGGAAGGCATTGGTTAGATGGCCCGAGGCTCGAGCGCGCGGCTGCGGGGCCGAATGGCATGAGAGTCGCAGGCTCGGTCCGCCCCCTGGATGGAATGCAGAGTACTTGGGGACTGAAGGGTTTAGGGATGTTTAGGGTTTAGGAGAAAGGGTTCCGCGCTTGGGTTTGGGGTTTAGGGTTTGGGGAGCCTGGCGAGGTATCGAAGCCCGTTGCAAAAAGGGTTTGGGGTTTACGTAGGGTTTGGGGTTTGGGGTTTGGGGTTTGTATTACAAGTTGAATACTTGGGCGTTGCAAGGCCCTGCTGGACTGCTAGGCTATCGCGGGCTGCAAGACAAGAAGATGGGAGAACTGGGTTTCACCACCTTTTCCTGCGATCCCCTTCCCCCAACCACAAAGGGTGGGGGGGGCGGGGGGGGGACCATAGTTGAACTCTTCATAGCGGAGAAGGAGTTCCATAGACCACCCGGCCGACTTGTGTTTACCCTAAACCCTAAACCCTAAGCCATAAGGAGATCCTTTGGCCATGGTCGCGTCTGCGTACTGCTACCATCATCGAGGGGAGGCAGCTGCGGATCACGTTCAGGGTCTGGGTTTTAAAGGGGGTGTTTTGTTGAGCCTTTCTCATTCGATCTAGCAATCGTATGGTTTTTGGTATAAATATACATATGTATTTAAATGTATTTCTACAGAGGTAAACACATGTCTACATAAAAACATATATATATATAAACATATATACGTACTGTTGTTTTCGTATCCTGGCCTCCCCCTGATTTGAAGCCGCGCGCCGCTGGGACGCTTGCTTGCGCTCGAGGCGCCTGTTTTGCATAGCACGCTTGTGGCTTCGCTGAGGGTGCCACAAAAAATCTCGCGCGCTCTCGCTGAAAGCGCACATGGTCAGCTCTCTCTCTCTCTCTCCGCATCAAGTGCAGAACTGTCGTGGCTTTTGGTCCCCTGACGGCCTTTGGGACCAAATGAATCCCAAAAGGTTTCGAGTTTAAAGGGTTCATACTAGCCCCCCCTCACCCTAAACCCGAACCAAACACCCCCCGCCCCCCACCCCACCCCACCCCCCCTCCAACCCCACCTTTGCCAGGAGCTCGGCTACCCAGCCTTGTGGCCTCCAGGTGCAGTGATCACCATGGGACCCGAGGATGCCAGGCTTTCGAACGGGGCTTCAGGCTTTAGGGTTTGCTGGGTTTAGGGTTTCGGGCTAGGGTTTAGGGTTCTGGCGGACAGTTTCGGTTGTATGCAACAGGGGTTAGGGAAAGGGCTTTACTGGTTCCTTATGCAGGGTTTTTAGCGGGTGCTCGTTGGGTTTAAGAATCCCAGACCTATCGGGTGCCCCAGAAAATTTTGTAAGACGATGTAATAGCTCTAACCTACAGAGAAGTAGGTTTCGGAGTTCCTAACAGTTCGGACTGAGGGTAGCGTACAAGGTCCACATTGATTTGTCTTGAAGCACTCTTCACAAGCCAAGGAAGGCGTCAAGTTCGTCGCGGCAGCTGGGCGCAAGTACTCTGGGGTCGGGAGAATGACGAACAGCATTCCCTTCGGGTCCCGTTATGATTCCACTATAACGACCCCCAAAACCCGCCCTATTCTCAACATTAAGGCCCCTATGGGGCGGGGGTTCTCTGCACGCGGTGGCACTTGCTGCCTCGTGAACACAAGATGCTTCAGGAAAGGATGTTCACCACTGTGCAGAACATGACGGAGATCTTCGCAAATCCTGCCGAGGACGAACGACACCGAACGACTACCCCCAACATCCCCCCAACTGGCGATGCTGATCACCGCCTTTGTGTCCCTGAACGTTTTCCTGCCGAGTAGTTGTTTTTTCCATGTGGAGTGGGCACCTGCAGACGCCTGTAGCTCCGGGAGATGTCAATCCGGAGGACACCATCCGCCTGTCCTTCGAGAAGTTTGCAAATTCCAGCGAAAGTTTCGACCACGAAGCGGCTCGCTTGGTGCCCCTTGCGCCGCAGGAAGTGGTAGTACTTACCATTGCTTCTGGCTGGTTCTTTTTATGGAATGAGGAAAGAAGGTACCCTACACAATCTCTCAAAGGGTATACCATTCCCGATCCCACCCCAGAACTAAACCCCTTAACTCAGAAACCTGAGACCGTAGAGCCCAAACCCCAGGCAAAAACAAAACTAAACTAAAAGCCAAATCCCAGACCCTAAACCCCGAAAAGCAGAAACCTCAAACCCTGTTCTACCCTCTTCCACCAGGGACTTTTGGCTGGGTGACTTCGTGAGTGACTTTGAGCGAAGCCAGATGCTGGAGAGCGCCAAGCAGGTGCGGCCCAACTTAGGGTTTAGGGTTTAGGGTTGAGGGTTTACGGTTTAGGGTTTACTTTCGGTTTATGGTTTGTAGGGTTTACAGGGTTTAATTATCGGGTTTATAGGGGGGTTTGTTAGGGTCTACAGGGTCTACAGAGTTTATAGGGCTTGTAGGGTTGACTGATGTATATAGGGCGCTTGTGTTTGGCGCGTAAGGGACAGCCAGAGAAAGGGAGGGAGAGCCACGAGTGCTTTGCTTCTCTGTGTGGAGTGCGACTGAGTGTAAGCCCATGCGTGTTTGTCTTCTCGGTCCTGCACCGGCTACGAGTAGTTTCGGTTTCAAGAAAGGGAGGTTTAGGGTGGAACTAATGGAGACAGGTATGTCAAGACTTTCCGAGTCTTGAAAACGGTCTGGGGTTTAGCGGTCTATACTCTGCTAATATTCATTCTTTTTAGGGGCTATGCAATGGTTGTGTTTTGTTTACGCAGATGTTGATGGGCCTACATGTACCTTGATGTTTCGCATGGCTTCGCGCCCGGTGCGCGAACTCTACGTGCCCACAGGAATTCTGTAGCAGACCCGCACGGCTCAGGAACAGTCCAGCTGGCATTTACCTGCATACTCTGTGTGGGTTTTTAGATGAAAGCCCGAAACTCTAAATCCTAAGCCCCAAACCCCAAACCCTAATTCAAGAGGGGTACAGGGTTTTGGATTTCAGTTGTCGCCCTCGCACTCGCCAGGCGGACCTCCACCGAAATGCCGATGAGCTGAAGAACAAGCGCCCCGGTGTCCGAGAAGGGGTGGGTGTATCTTCTGTGGCATGTCGCACAAAATGTGTTCTTTCGAGCCTCAGGCCCATGACAAGGCCTAGTAATTGCTCAAGAACCCCCCCCCCCCAATTAAAAGGTAATATAGGGCAAGTTGTTTGCCATGGCAAAACTCTTCCGTGATTCTGGCACTTCTCCTGTGAATCTCAGTATGTGTCCCTCTTGAATTTTGGCACCCTGAATTCTAACTATCTTCACGACGCCCTCTCCTGTCTGCGTGGTGACTTGTGACATCTTCCTTTTCCGTTCTAGATTCTTGTTGGTGTGGGGGGAGGCCACTCTTTCGCGAGCATATAAAGCGCGTTGACTGCAAGATCTGATGCGATCAGCCCAAATTGCAGCTAAGAGTTCGAGCGATTGAAACCCTACCTCCCCCCCTAAGCCCGAAAGCCTGGTGACAGGAGCCAGGCCATTTCGACGCACAGCAACAGCGAAGACTGTGAGGCCAGCAAAGGGGGAGAGCAGCTTCCGGTTTAGGAGGAAATGTGTTGGGTGGCCAATGTTTGTTTTGGGTGTGCGTGTGCACTATACAGGGGCTGCAGCAGTACAAGTGCTATGATGTGATTCGTCTTATGAACGTAAGCGCGGTACGAGTTCTGCCCGGCTTGCATTTGTTTGCTGCTGTTCCTTCGTCGACTCAACTCGATGTGCCTCACACCTCTTAACTCCTAAACTCCTCACAGACAGTCTTGGGAACTAAGCGAATCCTAACCTGGGATCTCACATACCCGAAGCGATGATCATGGTACATGGGCCACTGACCCAGCTTCGCAAGCCAACAGACAGCAATTCCGTTCCGTTCCGGCGCTCCGTTCCATTCTGGCGGGGTTCCCGCTCCGGAGTCTCATATAGCCCCCCACCTTCAGGGATAGAAACCCGACCCTTCGGCTGTTGGGAAGAAGCCCCGTTTATAAAGGGTCAAAAGGCCGGACGTAAAGCTTAAACTCCCCAGCCGCCCAGCCGCAGGCACCCTGGGTGGAGGCTACACCCTAAACCCTCGAAACCCCAAAAGACCTGAATCCCTAAAGCCCACCCCCTCAGGTCATGCCGCGCCACCCGAAACAAAAGACACAGAACCTAAGCCCTAAACAAGCTGAAACCCCGTAGCGCGTGCCTAGACAGATGGCACAAAAACATCCTTAACAGGGTTTGGGAGTGGGAGTGAGATTTGCCAGTGAAGCTGGTGTAGAGGTATCCTTGACAATCAGGCAGTTACCCCCCCGAGCCCTAAACCCTGTGAAGCCTCTATTTAAAGGCCTGCCATTGGGAGCTTTCAGAGGCGACTGGCGGGTGGCACGTCGGCGGACACCTCGTAAAATTCACTCTAGCTACTCTCCCCAAATCCTAAACTCTCCCGCCAAACCCGAGACCCGAAAGCCTAAACCTCCATTGTAAGCAACAAACCCCCTAACCCCAGCTGTCACCAAAGACCCTAAACCCTAAACCTCCATTTTCAGCAGCGAACTCCCTAAGACGCCAAACTTCCCGGAGCCCTCAACCTCAACAGACCCTAAACCCTAAATCCCAAACCCTAAACCCTAAACCCTAAACCCTAAACCCTAAACCCCCACAGCTGCCAGCAATGCAGGTGAAAGCCCTTGAAGCGACCAAGCGGCTGCCTCCCGAGCTTCTCGCACAGTGCCCAAGCTTGAGAGCTGGAGTCGGCGCAGCTGCGGGGGTTTAGGGTTTAGGGTTTAGGGTTTGGGGTTTAGGGTTTAGGGTTTAGGGTTTGGGGTTTAGGGTTTAGGGTTTAGGGTTTAGGGTTTGGGGTTTAGGGTTTAGGGTTTGGGGTTTGGGGTTCGGGGTTTTAAGGGTTTCGGGTTTAGGGCTTAGGGCTTAGGGCTTAGGGTTTATGCAAGTGGTCGTGCGGACTGTCACAAAGCGAGACACTTGGCGACTAAACGGATTCCAATTCAGAATTACGTGAGTTGGCCATCACTTGCCTGTCTGCAGGCACAGGTTTAGGGTTTGGGGTTTAGGGTTTAGGGTTTAGGGGGGTGGGGTGGGGTGTGAGGGTTTAGGGTTTCGGGTTCCGTATCATGCGCTTGGGCAGTTTCTGGCAGCACCCACTGGAGTCCGGATGCAACAGATTTTTTATCCCAAAGCCCAAAACCCCAAGCCCATACCAACCAAAGCCCCTCCCAACTCTACCCCAGACCCCCCTCTCAGCCCACGAAATTCCTTACTATTTTGGCATTATACTGCATTCCCTATTCTACTTTCATGGTGCTTGCGGTGTAGATTGGTATAGTAGCATTACCCCTAAACTCTAGGGCTTAAAAAAGGGTACCACTATGATACCACTATACTCTTCTGCCTTTCATCCTGAGGTACCGGACTTTTCAAACCCGGCTCGGGTACAAAGCTGACTAAAGCTTCCCGGATTCGATGGTGAGCTTTCGCTCGATTTTGCGGGGCTTTGAGGTTCAGGGGTTGATAGCTTCCGGGGGGTTAGGCTCGTCGTGCTGTCAGCTGCCACACCCCTGTGCATGTGGCACAATTCGTACAGGTGCCCATAAAAAAATATATATAGGGACCAGGGACCCATTCATGCCTGCCATGTCCCTGCAGGAGTTGTGACAATCTTGAGTGTCTCCGAATTGTCCGGAGACTCTAACCCGCAAACCCTCCAAAGCACCTAAATCCTAGAAACACTACAAACCCAACAAACCCTATAAACCCCATAAACCCGATAAACGCTGCAAACCCTGTAAAACCCTAAGTTAAACAAGGGAGCTTCTTTTTGGGCGGTTGGGATCCCAGACCTTTTTTGCAGGATTCTTGGGGGCGTATGGAGCAGGGGACCCCGTAGGCTCCTTTAGATGGAAATGGGTGGGAAGGCTTTTAGGGGATTTATGAGGGTTTTCTAGGGTCTTCTTTGGTTTCTGGTGGTTTTAGTCGGTTTCTTGGTGGTTTTTGCAGGTTCTTGTTGTGGAGGGTTGTTAGGGTTTTTGGGTTTACAAGTATTTATGTATCTGTCGTTTAGACGACATCTCGGTTGGTCCATCAACGCGTGCCTTTAACGAAGACAAGGTATAGTGTTCTTAAGGAAGGTTCAAGGTATGTAACCTAAATTTCCTTTGTACTCCCCACTACTCCCCAAGGCTCCCAAAGCTTCCCTGAAGTTCCCTGGGTACCTAACCCCCCCTCCCTTAAGAGCCCTACAAGCAAGAAAGCAAAACCTCCCATCTGAGTCTCAGGCACTTTTGGCCACTGGAGCCGAGCATCTTTTGAGCAGAAGCCGAGTACAAAAGAAGCACGTCCGTGCTCGTGTGCTGCGAGCGCCCTGCTGATGCCTTGCAACCATTGCTAAAAAGGTTCGCTGATTTTTTTTGTGGGGGGTTTCCGAATTTTAGGGCAATTAGGGGGGCCTTTATTTGGAGTTTCGTTAAGGGGGTTCGGGAATCTGAGGCTTGCCCCCAAGTTTGGCAAGCATCCGACGGCCTTATACGATGTCCTCTGTATTTTGAACCAGAGAACGCCAGGTGGCGCATCACCCGCAGGGGTGCCCGGGAGCGAGCAATAGCAAGCCATGAGTGGTGGTGAAGCCTCCTTTGGAAAAGGGGTGCTGGCTAGGGAGCTTGTGTCGAGCAAAAAGTTTA
Source organism: Symbiodinium natans (assembly GCA_905221605.1). NCBI lineage: Eukaryota > Dinophyceae > Suessiales > Symbiodiniaceae > Symbiodinium > Symbiodinium natans. The sequence goes on along the minus strand of CAJNDS010002711.1, from coordinate 230,309 downwards.
GGGTAACCTTCCAAAGCCTACTGCTAAAGGGTTTAGGGTTATAGGGTTTAGGACCCTAAACCCTAAACCCAGGGTAAGGGCTCTTGCGGTTGTTCGCCTAAGCGTTGGATTTTCCGCTAGGACTTCCTCTCCCTGAGCACATGCTGAGGCAAACTCATCGAAGCAACCCGTTGTACTGTGGGAGCGGGTTAAAGCTTAGTGTTGAGGGTTTATAAGGTTTAGGGTTGAGAGGCAGTTCAGTTGCAAAAAAGGGGTTGAGGGGTCAACGAGGCAAGCTGATGATCCCTCTGAAGTAGTTTTTGTCAGGGACAGCCCTGCACTGACATACTGTAATACTGACACCTCTGCATGCGTTGTTCCTAGCTAGGGGTTATAGACTCTCCCCACGGCCTCTGCTCAACGCCTAAGAGCCCTAAATCCTGTAGGCACTGTAGGGCTTAGAGTTAAACCCTAAACCCTAAACCCTAAACCCACTAAACTCGCTAAGCAGCCTGCCCGAAGCCGCGCTCTGAGGCTCTGGCAAGGCACAGTCACGGCCATCTGAGTGGGCGCTGAATGGGCGCCGAATCGCAGAGGCTTTGCCTAAGTAGGGGGCGGGTGTAAGGTGTAGGGTTTAGGGTTTCGGGTTTAGGCTTTAGAAAGTTTTAAAAGTTTAGAAAATTTAGGGTGTAGGGGGTAGCCCAGGTGTTGTTCTGGGGTTCTTAGGATGACGCTTTAGGGTACAGGGCTTCGGTGCGCCGTATGGTTTCCAGCACCATTGCCGTTTCACGTGAGATTGTGGACCAAAGCTGTACAAAGCCAGCAAAAGCAACGAAGTGGTGTGTTGGCATGCTCATGTTCTGAACTCTGAAACTCTGAGATGAGGGGTGAGGCAGGCGAGGGCCCAGCCTGCTGTAAGATGTCGAGACATCCCTTGCCCCTCCCCCCCCCCCCAAAGATCACATCGACATGACCAGGATGCCCAACCCCTCAGCAAAGCACCCAGATGGTTGTCATTGCTCTGCGGCGCAGTTTAAGCCTGCTGATGCCATGGCTTCCATGATTATCGATCAATGTCCTTGAAACTTGTGGGCATCTTCGGAGGAGGACATGTGGCTGCGAACACACTCCATGAGCAGAATCTCATGATGATTTGGCTGCCACCGGAAATGCAAAGGTGCCTTAAGTATGATTGCATGCCCATGTATGATTGCATGCCCATGTTATTAACAGAGTTGTTATTAACAGAGTTCAGCCATGTATCTCAACAATTGTCGATGCCTCCACGTGGGGGTTTCCGAAAACTCGGGGTCCCTTTTTGAGGGCCCTTTGCAATCTTACGACTTACGACATATTTTTCGGAGGAAGACTAAACTGAAGGGGGGGACCCTCGTGGTTTTGGAAACTCCCATTCAAATGCCTTGGCATCTGGTCTGCTCCCGCCCATGAAGAAGTCTACGAGCCAAGGCCTCAATGCAATCCTCCCCCACATCACGTCCATCTCAGGTCCTAATGCCATCCAACAGTCAGCTACCCGTCGCGCACTGCCTCAAGAATAGCAAGCGATGCCCCGGGCACCAGTTTGAATTTTTGCCAGAGTGCAGTGTACCGGAGTCAGGGACCTGCCAATGCACCGATTGTGAATCAGGGGGTGTTGCCGACACCCAAACCCTAAACCCTAACCCTGCAACCTCGAGGCAGCTGTCTTCAGCGGAGTGGCACTGAGTTGTTCAGACTGGCGTCGTGCACAATTTTGCAGTTAAGCTCAGAGCTACCCATTCGGACCGTATCATGAAGGATCCCCTCGAAAGGGACCACCAACAAAAGAGGGCCTCACATACTCAGTACACAACATCTGCCTCGAAGTCCCAAGCCTCCCATCAGGACAGCGTTCCTGTGGCTCCTGTTCTTGCTAGGTGTGCAATCCTGCCGGGCTTGCGGGCGTTCTGCACGTACATTTCCTGCACCTCGCAAAGCTGAAAGTTGTAGTCCAACCATCAAAATTTTTGTAGACCCAAATGACCCCTGAAGGGGCTTATGGTTCATATTACCTTAATAGAAAACAGAGTAGTAGAATGCTCAGACTTCATTTTTGGGGTTCATATGGTCCCCTATAGGAATTAAGCATAGGCAGCCTACTGCCATGCGCCAGGTTGCTTTGTGCGCATCAGTGGCTGCTTCCCAGGCGTTGCCGTCAGTCTTTTGTAGAGTGAGCTTTTGCGTGGTTGCCCTTAAGCCCTGAACCCCTCAACCAAACAATTTCCTACTTGGAGGGGCGGGAAAATACCCTCAACCCCAAATCCCAACACTTTTCGTACGGATCAGCGGCTTTGGCGACATTGAGGCCATTGCCAGCCTTCTGATTGTGTAGGGTTTGATGTTCAGAGTTTCAGTCACGGCCATCAGGCAGGCTGTTGCGCAAAAGAGCTTAGGTAAAACCAGCTTCAGGAAGGAGCTTGAACTAAGTTGCCAGTTCATGAGAGGACTTTGATAGAAGGAGCCTAGTTCAAGACACACCTGACATCTTCCAATTTCCTCGTGGCAGTTGCTGAAGGGGAAGCAAACGACGTGCATGCCAGGGACATGCCCATCCAGTACAGGGGCCCTAAACCCTAAACCCTAAACCCTAAACCCTAAACCCTTTTCCTAGCACTTGAGAAGCCGTTCCGCCCAGAATGGTCTGCCGAGGTCTTCTGAGGCCTCGGCAAAGGTAGACGCAGCACAGTGCTGGCCCCAACTGTCCGGTTTAGGGTTTAGGGTTTAGGGTTTAGGGTTTAGGGTTTAGGGTTTAGGGTTTAGGGTTTAGGGTTTAGGGTTCCCGAATCTTCTTTGGGGGGATCTCGGTTCCCGAGATCTTGGCCGTGTTCTGTGATTCAGGCTATTGCACTGTTAGCATTGTCACTGTCATTGTGATTGCGATTGTTGTTGGTGTCGTCTTGTTTGTTGCTATGGTTGTTCTGGTTAAGGTTCTGGTTGTTCTTGTTAAGTGTTACTAGGATGTTTCTACGGCTCTACGGTTATTGACATCTTGTCTCCATTCCCACGATTGCTGCTGCTGTTGTGATTGCTGTTACTCGTATCATCGGGGAGGCCCTAAACCAAAACCCTAAACCCTTCCAGTGTGTCATGAGGTCAGAGGGGGAGACAGAGGAGCTCGCCGCGTTGCAGGCCCAACCTCCGCACATTCTTGGCCGGTTCTTCGTTTTGTTGTTTCATCTTTCGGGGGAGGTTGGGGACTTTGAGGGTACTGCGTGACTCATGGCCTTTGCTTCTGCGGGGGGCCAGGCCCTCCTCAAAACGTCTACCAGGTCGACCACCGAAGGATCAGCTCCTATTCTAAGCACAACTCTATCACCCTCAACCGCCTCAGCACTCTGGGCAAAAAACCCTAAATCCTCAACCCTAAACCCTAAATCCCAAAACCCGAAACCCTGAACCCAAACATACCTTTTTCCCGATGCGCCCTCCGTGTCCCGCGGAGACCACGAACTTGGGCGAGCTTGGGCCGGTCCCGAGCTTAAGAGGATTTTTCGGTTTTTTTCCGGGGGTTTAGGGGAGCCTCTGGGGATGATTAGGTGCCTTTTTTAAAAAAGGCGCTCTTCTGGCGCCCAAAATTTGGGGGGTGACCTCACCCCCCCCCCCCCCCCCGCGCCACCTTGCGGTCTTCAATTGGAGTCTTGCACCTCCAGGTGCAGGGCTCAGCGGCGGGGCACGCTGAATCCGGCGGAGGCGGAGGCGGCTGTGTTGCGACATGAGCGACCATGTAGACTGCTTAGCAGTAGGCGTGTTGCGCTAGTGAGTGCACCTAAACCATGGGACTTGTTTTCACGGGGACTGCATGCCAGCAACCTCTTGGAACCTAGCTAGGTGAAATAGAGCCGTCACCCTAAACCCTAAACCCTAAACCCCTATGGTTTCTGTGTTTGCGCAACGAGTTCCACGAGGACGCCAACCGCGACTTCCGAAAGCGAGCAAAGAGCAGGCGCAGACGGAGGAGGACCTGGCTCTTGAGTAGGGTTTAGGGTTTAGGGTTTAGGGCTAGGGTTTAGTTTAGGGTGTCCCCAAACTGAATAACAGCGCCCAATCAGGAGCCCAGTCATGTGGCAGCAGCTGAGCCTGCAGCAGGCCTGCACACTGGACTTCAGGGCCTCTTCAACGGATAGTTGTACACACGGCGCAAGAGGTTTCGAAGGTCTTATGGTTCTTGTGGAGTAGGGTTTAGGGTTTAGGGTTTGTAGGGTTTAGGGTTTAGGGTTTAGGGTCGCATCTCCTGACGTGGCCCAGCTGCCCTGCCTCCGACCATTCTGGTGACCCTGCGAGTTGCTTAAGAACCCCCCCCCCCCCCCCCCCCCCCCAAAAAAAAGAAAAGACAAAAGCAATCAGATGTATGTATATATATATATATACATGTACAAAACAAACCTTCCTGATAAGGGTGATGTAGGGATGAACAGATCTTCCTTATAAGGGTAACACTTGGATGATTTTTTGTTTGGGTTCATAAGCAAATAGTAGAACCCCGCAATGCTGCGCGCTGCTGGTGGTGATGGGTGGCTTTTGCGCAGGAAAGGTCCGGCCGGCACAGTCAATTGGAGCCGGGGTCCCCGATGGAGACGTTCACGGACTTGGCTGCTTGAAGACAAGCCTCCTCCTTTCTAGGACTCCAACAAATTGGGCTCTAAACGCCCCCTCAAGCAAATGAGTACCCTCCGTTCCAAGTTGTTCAGGATGATGTCCAAGTTTTGGTGCAGACCTCCTTACTTTCGCATTCTACCAGGGCTCCTGTAAAAAAATCACGTCGGATGCCCAGTCGAGAGGATCATAATGCAGGGAGGACCCTCCCGACACCACGTACTGAGGAACCTCTCATTGGCTTTGACAACAACGCGCCGCGACCGTCGCGCACTTTAGCGCCGGCAGCGCATGCTTCATTCAGCATGTGTCCAGAAGTCCCTAAGCCCTCTAAACCCTCATCTCTCTTTTGTGACCGTGCTCCTAAACAAAACTAAACAAACACCCTTGGGCTTGATTGACTCGATGACTCATCAGAGACCCAAGAAGCCAAGTCTCTTGAGGGCTCCTCGGCCCGGCGACTACGAGGCGCGAACAAAAGCAGATCATTACACAACTGTTTTTTTTTCTCTCTCTCTCTCTCTATCTGTATATGTATACATATACATATATAGATATATTATTGTTTGTAACTCTACATGTATATATACATATACAATACAATATATATATATAGAGAGAGAGAGAGAGAGCGAGAGAATATATATACACACACATATATATATATATTATATGCAGGTGCATATTTTGATTTGGGTAGTTGTATCTATCTATATATATATCTCTATCTATATGTGCATGTATATATATATATATACACATGTACATATGTTATATGTGCAGTTATATGTAAATTCAAAAGTCCATCTTCATTGCATATATATATATATATGTGTGTGTGTGTACATATATATATATATGTATATGTCTGTGTGTGTGTGTAACATGCACCTGCGTTTTCTGCATGGTCATTACATGCAACGTGCGAAATACAACGCGGGCAAAAGAAAAAATGTCGTGAATGTGAGTCACTGTACGACAACATATGATGTAATGTAACGTATGGGAATGTATTGTGTTCGGGGCATGTGTTGGTGCACCTGGTTCTCCTTTGTTTTTGAGGAAAGTACGCCTTATTTGTTTTATATCTTGCATGCCACAGAAAAGATGGGGCGAAAACACCTGCTTCTCTTGTGCCTCGGAGGAATACTCTGAAGCGTTCGGCCCTGAGATCTTCGAAGCAACGCCACTCAATGGGCGTTGAACCCTTGCCTCCTTGTGCGAGCGTCGAAGCCCTGAACTCTCGATTTTGGTTCAAGATCTGAACAGCCTGCCCATGCAGTGCTGACATGCCCCAGCAGGAGCCGGCCTCAGCCACAGCCCCCGAAGTCCGAAGGGACAAGCAGAAGGAGGATGCGGAGCTGGACATCGAAGCCCTGGCGAACCTTGGGGACCAAATGAACCCGAAAATAGAGAGAGATACCCTATGGTACTCTAATTCCTACTAAGGTAATATGAACCATAAACCCTTCTAGGGTTCATGTCCCCAAGGAAGAAGTACAACACAAGCCTCAAAACGGGCCTCGCGGTCAAGAAGGCCTCCTGGATCCTGAAACGGGATGGCCTGAATGAGTTGAAGAAGCTTGGTAGCTTAGTGGTACCCTTTACCCTTTTTTTGGGGTTCGGGTTTTCCCTTATTAAAAATAACCAACCTAAAAAAGGGGTGCCCTTGTTATAAGATGGTTCCTGGGCTACCTTAAGGAAGCCACCGAAGCCGAGCCTACTGCTGCTCTTCCTGTTGCAGCTCTCCAGCTTCATCATCGTCCTCCTCATGCTGGCCGCCGTGTCCTCCATCCTCGTGAGCGCCACGGGCGCTGACGCTGCGGACCCGCTCTCCTACACCACAGGTACCTTCTTGGGAACCCGATATGAACCCTAAAAGGGTTTAGGGTTCAAATAGCCTGAATGGCATTTTGGAGTATAAAGTATGTAACCCGAATGTTTCAGGGCCCATCTGGTCCCCAAGGCATTGCCATCGGGATCATTGTCCTTGTCAACGCCGGCATTGCGGCATGGACTGAGCGCAAGGCAGGCGATGCCCTCGAAGCGCTGTCCAAGATGATGCAAGCCAGCATCTACGTGGTGCGCGATGGGAACGAAGTTCAGGTCCCTGCGCGAAGTGTGGTTGTTGGGGACATTGTCGTCCTCAGTACCGGCGACGTCGTGCCCGCAGATCTGCGTCTCTTCGAGGCCCAGGACTTCAAAGTCAGCGAGATGGCGCTCACAGGTGAACCCGATGACGTTCCCAAGACCACCAAAGTCAGGGAGAAGAAGATAGGTGCCCCTGAGAAGCTGACTCCCGAGACCATGGCCTTCTCCGGTTGCAGCATCACCAGTGGCCTTGGCCGTGGCCTGGTCACGGACACCGGCATGAACACCCGCATTGGTCGCATTGCCCAGCTTATCGCCGGGGATGATGGCCAGAAAACTATCTGCTGCTGCTTCCCGGACACGTCTGGAAATCAGACACCTCTGCAGCAAAATCTGAACATGCTAGGCGGCCGCATCGGTATCCTTGCCATCAGCGTTTGCGTCTTTCTCTTCTTCATCGGCTGGGTCACAGACCGCAACTAGGTAGGCCCTTGGGACATCTTACACTTTCCCTCATTGGGCTTCAGAGGATCATATGTAGGAGTATTTTGCCTGTATCCCCCTTGGGGATTATTTTCTACTTTTGTTTAAATAAAACCCAAGAGGATATCAAAAACACTATTCTTATTAAATTAAGGTTCTAAAGGGAGTATAGTATCCAGAGGGTGTTTTACGGGCCATCCAAGGCAAAGACCCCTCCAATCCTGACAGTGAAACCTGGCTCTACATGATTCTTGGTCATCGTTGGGTAAGATTTTACATCTTTAAGGTTACTTAAACCGAATAAGGCATATACATATATATATATATATATATACATATACATATATATATACACTGAAAATGTTTAATACGAGCCCAACCATGAACGAGGATTCTGGTGTCCGTGACCCTGGCAGTGGCCGCCATCCCGGAAGGCATCCCGCTTTGCGTGACCATCTCGCTGTCCATGGCCTGCTCGGATATGATCAAGCAGAAGGCGCCTGAACCCTGAACCCTGAACCCTAAACCCTGAACCCTAAACCCTAAACCCCTAAACCCTATAAACCCTAAACCCTAAACCCCTAAACCCGAAACCCTAAACCCCTAAACCCCTAAACCCCCTAAACCCCTAAACCCCTAAACCCCAAACCCTAAACCCGAAGGTGCTGGTACGAAAGCTTCCGGCCCTCGAGACTCTGGGCTCCGCCTCCGTCATCTGCAGTGACAAGACCGGGACGCTCACAGAAGGCAACTCGGCGGTTCAGGGGGCACCCTTTGTTTTTTGGGTTCTGTAGGTTTCCTTCCTGTAGAAAGTAGCCAACACCCCCACCTCCCCCCCCCCAAAAAAAAAAAAAGTGCCCGTATTGTGATAGGGTTCCTGGGCTGCCTGGGCTACTTTAACTTAGGCAAGATGACAATGGTTGCCATGTACGCAGCCGGCATCACCTACGAGGTGACCGGCAAGGGATTCGACCCCGAGGTGGGCCAGGTGCAGCGGAGTGGCAGCCATGAGGACAGTGGCACGGACATGGGCGTGAAGAGCAGCCTTCTTGCGGCCGCCCTCTGCTGCGACACGACGCTGTGCAAAGAGCAAGGCGTGGATGGGGTCATGAAGTGGGTGCCGAAGGGCAACTCCACCGAAGCTCCCATCCTCGTTGCCGCAAGGAAAGTCGGCCTCTCCGAAGCCATGGTGCGTGAGTACCCCCGTGTGATGGAAGTGCCCTTTTCTTCTTCTCGCATGATGATGCTTACCGTGTCGCGAGTGAAGGGCACCGAACTCTGCCCTGGTGGCATGCCGCTGCCGGCAGGAACGAACTACCTGGCAGTGTGCAAGGGCGCGCCCAACTACATCATCGATCTGTGCTCTGAGCAGTTGAAGGAGGATGGCAGTGCGGCTAAGCTGACTGATGATGATAAGAGTGAGATCTTGAAGGTTGTGGATGGCCACTCTGCACGTGCACTTCGTGTTCTTGCAATCGCAGCACGACCCATGAGCTCCCTCCCCTATGACGAGAGCAAGGAGGACATCACCTCAGATCAGATGTTCGAAGCATGCCGGCAAGAGCTGCGCTTCCTTGGGCTGGTTGCGTCCACCGATCCTGCGAGAGATGGTGTACCGGACTCTGTCCTTGCGGCTCGAGAAGCTGGGATCAGTGTGGTCATGGTCACCGGTGACTATCTGCTGACGGCCGTTGCTATTGCCCGGAGCATGAACATCCTCCAGCCCTGCGATGATCCCGACGTTTCGGCGGTGGACTGTGCCTGCCTCCGCCCTGATGGTGAGTACCTGGATGCGCAGGAGATCGACAAGCTCACGGGCTCGGTCCGCGTCTTCGCACGTGCCAAGCCTGAGGACAAGCTTGAGATCGTGAAGAGCCTTCAGCGGCAAGGTCAGGTGGCAGCAATGACAGGGGAAGGTGTCAATGATGCCCCTGCTCTCAACCAGGCAGACATCGGTGTAGCCCTGGGGATCGACGGGACGGAGGCGGCTAAAGAAGCCTCTGACCTGATTCTGACCGATGATAACTTCTGCTCAATCCTGGCTGCAGTCCAGAAGGGCCGCGCCATCTATTCCGGCATCCAGAAGTTCGTGGCTTTCATCATGTCGGTGCACATTGCAGAGGTGATGCAAATCTTCGTCTGCATCGTTGTGGGGATCCCTGTCATGCGTACGCCTCTTCAAATCCTGTTCTTTGGGGACCAAATGACCCCCTAAAAAGGTTGTAGGGTTCACATCACCTTAACAGGAATTATAGGGTATGCATAATGTGACCCCCAATTTAATTTTCGGGAAACCCTAAACCCTAAACCCTAAACCCCAAAACCCTAAACCCTAAACCCTAAACCCTAAACCCTCCTTGGAGCTCCTTTGGTCCCCCTAGGTTCTTGATCCTTGTGACCGACCTGCCTCCCTCCATCGCGCTGGGTGCTGAGCCTGGCGAGGCGCACATCCTGAAGATTCGCCCTCGCCCAAAGGACGAGCCGGTTCCTTGGGGACCAAAGGAGGGTTTAGGGTTTAACCCTAAACCCTGGACCCTAAACCCTGAACCCTAAAGAGGGTTTAGGGTTGGCCGATTTAGGGTTTCGGGTTTAGGGCTGATAGTGCGTAGCCTGGGTTCTAGAAAAGGGTTCAGGCTTTAGGGTTTAAATTTAGGAGGTTTAGGGGGAACCCGAAAATGGGGCTCATATTTCCTATACTACGATAATTCTGATTAGGGTAACATGAACCTTAAACCCTTTTCAGGGGTCGTTAGCTTCTTGAGGTTGTGCTGAGCTGGATGTGGTTGGCTATGGCCATGAACGGCACGGTTCTCACGACCGTGATTCTCATAGTGTACCTGATCTCTTTGATGCACTTTTGCGACGGCGAGGTTCTACAAGAAAACATTTACTTGCTGGAAGGCTATCAGACCAAGTTAAGCTTGGCGCAGACAGTCGCCTTCATCTCCCTGGTTTGGTCTGAGAACGTCCGGGCCTACATCTCCCGCTCTTTCACGAAACCGACGTGGCACGACCTCCTAGGCAACAGGGAGATGCAAAAGGCCATTGTCCTCGCACAGATCTGCTTGTATGGTGCTGTGTTGATCCCATATCTCTCCGACAGGATCCTAGGGCTGAGAGGTTTGGAAATCGGGGTCTTCGGCTGGGTTTTGGCTGCTACTGGCCCTGTGGGCTGCTTCATCCTCTCTGAGGGCTGCAAGGCCATCACCGCTTATCAGGCCAAGAGCTACCAGGAGTCCTTGGTCTCCGACATCTCTGAGCCTGAAGCGAGCCTGGCAAGCTCAGCTCCTGCCAAGGGTAAGGCGATGGAGTCGACAAAGCCCACCCAAACTCCCAACGGCACCTGCTGCTTGGCGTTTTGAAATTTTTTCGGCATAGTTTGGGCATGGCCTGATGGCCTGCACACCATGCGGCCTCCCTGCTGACTTTCAGTGCTCAGGGAGCTGCGCTGCCTTTGTTCTTCCGGCGAAGCCGTGACAGACGCCGTGGGTGCGTGAGTCGAATTGCCCTAAATCATGGTTTTCAAAAGAGGCCGGTGCTTTCTTCGGCAGCTTTCTAAGGGAAATTTAAAGGGTGAGCCCTTTGTGACTTCTCCCAACCCCTTATCAACAGGCTACAGTAAGGGAACAATCCTCGGCCACTAGAGGGGGCTTAATACTTAGAGTAGGGTTTCGGGGGGGGGGGGGGTTATTATAGTATATGCATAAAGGGACCATAAGATCATAATAATATAATATGTATTCCAACCCCTATATTAGGTTTCTAGGCTTGCTTGGTGAAGGCCGGGGTCTCCGTGGGCGTGGCAAATCTTGAAGCAACGGCTGCACGACAGGTTTAGGGGTTTAGGGGTTTCGGATTTAGGGTTTTAGGGTCCAAAAAAAGGGTTTTAGGGTATTTAGGGTACTTAGGGTATTTAGGGCATTTAGGGTATTTAGGGCATTTAGGGTATTTAGGGTACTTAGGGTATTTAGGGTATTTAGGGTATTAAGGTATTAAGGTATTTAGGGTAGTTAGGGTATTTAGGGTATTTAGGGTATTTAAGGGCATTTAAGGGTTTAGTTGGCATTCTGTAGCACCCTTTTGTCAGTTCGGGGTGTTTCGGGGGTTCAGAGCTTCGGAGTCCTGTGGAGACATCTTGCGCCGATATCGAGGCCCGAGACCCTTCCCGGCATCGATGCCGACCACTTGCATGGGCCCTCCTGGCTCCGAGTTTAGGGTTTAGGGTTTAGGGTTTAGGGTTTAGGGTTTAGGTTTGAGTTTGCATCAGGGAGGAGGGACCCCTTTCAGGTAGGGTTGTTTAGGGGGTTATTTAGGGGCTACTTCGGCATAATATAGGGACTCTATCAGGTTGTCGTGGCTTCAGCCTCGAAACCCCGGCTCTAGATTCCAGATTCCTTGGGGCCCTTCTCGTCGCTGTTTTTTCTGTCGTGTTTGGTTGTTTAAGGGGTATCGAAAATGCCCCATAGTTTGGCTCAGGACCAATTTAAGTGAACTGTTGCCTTGATGTGGCAGAACCCTGAAAGCCCGAAACCCGTTTGTGGCGTGCATGCTTAGGCACCCTGTAGAGATTTGTTCAATCCAATGTGTCAGACGGTCCGTGCCGAGTGGTTCGTTAGACAGTCCGTGCTGACTGGTTCGTCCAGCTATGCGGAGGGCGAAAATTCACCGTAAACCCTAAACCCCAACCTCAAACCCTAATAAACCCTAAACCGAACCCCTAAGCCCTAAACCCTAAACCCTAAACCCTCCAGGCGCCTGGGCTTAAAAGCCGATGGAACGCCAAAGGCGGCACCCATTCCGCTCCTCGGATCGGTCTTGTTGCAGTCCTTGACACCTTCGGAGGGCCAAATCAGGGGATTTCCGAAATTACGTAGGGTTTAGGGTTTTAGGGTTTTAGGGTTTAGAGTTTAGGGTTTAGGGCTTGGGTTTAGGGTTTAGGGTTTAGGGTTATTGGGGGTTCTTATAGCTCCTTGACATCTTGAGGGCCAAAGGAACAATGAAACGGGCATGAGTACGTTGTATGCACATGTTTATACCTATATGTGTTTATATTCATATATATATATATATATATATATATATTTATTATTTATTTATTTATTTATTTATTTATTTATTTATTTATTTATTTATTTATTTATTTATTTATTTATTTATTTATTTATTTATTTATTATTATATATATATATAGGTATGTAGACCTCTCTCTGTTTCATTTAATATCAGGCATATGTATACTGATTTTGATGAATATTGACATGGATCCTTGGCGGGTTTAGCGTTTTAGGGTGTTTCCTGGTTGAAAAAGTGTGCTTGGAGCTGCCTGGGAGAGAGGAGAGAGAGAGAGAGAGAGAGAGAGAGAGAGAGAGAGAGAGAGAGAGAGCGAGAGGGAGAGGGGGAGAGGGAGAGAGGGTGCTTCAAGAGGCCTGGAGGCGAAAAGGGGCTTGAAGGTCCTACTGGTAGCTTTGCAAGCAATTTTGTGTGGCGCCTTGGCGCCGGAACACGAACGGTTGAAGTTTGGGTCAGTTTGGTTTTGGCATTGTTTAGGGTGCCTCTTCACTCGCAGACACCCGACAACGTCTTTGGAGACTAGATGAGAAGATTGACTGGGCTTCAGGCGATTA